>JAPXFQ010002390.1:1002500-1431971 GCA_028564705.1 Apricaphanius iberus | reverse complement strand
TAAGAACAGTTGATTGGAAGGACTGTAGATTTTAACCAATTTATGGAATAGTCTGAAACTCTTGAGTAAGATTTTATTAACTCAATTACCTGATACAAGGAAGTTTGTGAATGCTGTAGAAAAAGTAGTACATCATCTGCGTATAAACTGATTTTATGTTCTATTTTGTTGCATTGTATACCTTTAACATTATTATTTTGCCTGATTGCTGCTGCTAATGGTTCAATAAAAATAGCAAAGAGGGAGGGAGAAAGTGGACATCCCTGCCTGGTACCTCTCTGAAGAAAGAACCTTGATGATGTTTGATTATTGGTCCTAATACATGCTGTTGGTGAGCTGTATAATATTTTTAACCAGTTTACAAAAGAATTACTGAATCCGAATTTATTTAAGGCTGCAAATAAAAATTTCCAGTTAACTCTATCAAATGCTTTTTCTGCATCTAAAGATAATATATTGGTTTGGACGTTTTTACAGTGGGAATAATCTATTAAATCTATTAATCTACGTGAATTTGTGGAAGAGAGCCTACCTTTTATAAAACCTGTTTGATCCGGGTGGATTATTAGAGGTGTTATTTTCTCTATCCTTCTTGCAAGAGCTTTGCAAATTATTTTCAGATCCACATTGATAAGAGAAATCGGACGATAACTGGTAGGAGACATAGGGTCTTTTCCTGGTTTTAATAGAAGATTGATGTAGGCAGAATTCATGTTTGGTGGTATTCGACCATTTTCCTTTGTTTCCTGTAACATTTTGTAAAATGTTGGTGCCAGAATATTCCAGAATTCTTTATAGAACTCTGCTGGAAATCCATCTGGACCTGGAGCTTTATTATTAGGCATAGATTGGAGGGCCTCCTGGAGTTCAGACACTGTTAGCGGTGAATCCAGGGCCTTTGCTTGACTGTCTGAAAGTTTAGGAAGAGTTATTTTATCCAGAAATTGTACAATATCATTATTTGAAGGGTTTATCTCTGGTGTGTATAACGTCTCATAAAATTCTTTGAAAGTGTTGTTTATTTTTTCAGGGTCATATATTATATTCCCAGTTTTGTCTTTGATTGCAGATATAGTTGTTTTTTCTTTATTTATTTTTAACTGATTAGCTAAGAAGCTACCTGATTTATTACTATGTTCAAAGTTTTCTATTCTAAGTCTTTGGATTAAGAACTGCGTCCTTTTATTAATAATTTCATTTAACTCTAATTTTGCTTTCCTTATTTTACTTAAGCTCTCTTTATCCAGGGAAGGTTCTAATGATTTAATAGTTTCTTCTAATTCCTGAACATGTTTATTTTCTGTTCTCTTTTTATTTGATGAGAATGAAATTATTTTACCTCTAATCACAGCTTTCCCTGCTTCCCATAGAGTGGATGGCGACATACCAGGGAGATCATTAAATTCCATGTATGAAGCCCATTCTTTTTCAATATATTTAATAAATTCTTTATCCTTAAGTAATGATGTATTAAATCTCCAATTTTTATATTGAAGGGTTGCAATTTTATTTGCTAAATTTAAAGAAACAGGAGCGTGATCGCTGATCACTATAGGATGTATCTCAGTGTCTGAAATGTCATTCAACAGTGAGCTGCTGACTAACAAATAGTCCAATCTAGAATAAGAATGATGTACGTTTGAGTAAAAAGTGTATTTTCTGTCGTTGGGATGAAGCGATCGCCATGCATCGCAGAGTCCATAATCGCTCATGTACTGTTTAACTATATCTATGGATTGCCATCTGCGCTGAGTCCCTGCTGTACTGAGCCTGTCTATTTCTTCATTTAGTCCAAAGTTGAAATCTCCCCCAAGAACAAGTGAGCAATCCATGTGATTAGCCAGAACCGAGAAGAAAGTATGAAAGAATGAGGGGTCGTCAACATTTGGACCATATATACTAACTATACATAACTTTTGGTTATTTATAAATAGTTTTAATATTATAAATCTACCTTCTGGATCTGTAGCTGTGTCTATTACTTTAAAATTAGTATTTCTATTTATTAATATTGCTACTCCTCGTTGTCTAGAGTTATAGCATGAAGAAAATATATTAGGATACTCTGGTGTTTTTAAATCATTAGCTGTTGAACTTGATTTATGAGTCTCCTGTAGTAAGACGACATCTGCCTTCAGTCTTGTAAGATGGTTGAAAATCTTAATGGTTTTATCTCTGCAGCTAGCGCCGCGAATATTCCATGTTATAAATTTTACAGGATTCATAGAGCTAAGATAAACCTTAGATATGTACTATCGCCAAGGATGAATATAGGTGTAATTTTGGTTTGTCCATGGGGTTGCCAGATTGAAAAAAAACAGAAGCAGAGATAAAGCGAGGCAAATAATGCACCATACAGGTGTGTACAGAATGAAAGTATGATGGAAAAACATGAATATGCCATGATAAAAGTCTGTGTGTGTGAGAGAGAAAAAGGAAAAAAGGTGATAAAGAGATTTGGTTGTACACATGTGAGAAAGATAATAGTGAAAAAGAAAAAATGAAAGAAAAAAAAAAAAAGTGCACAGCCCTGCCCCTACCCACATTAACAAACAAAAACAGCCTGCTGAGCTGTGCTTTTTTTTTAAACTATAGTTGTCTGATAAAGCTAATTCTGTCTTGGTTCTGTTAAATATGACTAATAAAGCCAAGGAGTAACCTGAGGGTCCCTAAACAGCTGACCGTTAACATACAGTTTATCCACACTAACCGTAGCCCTACAGCCCTCACTAATATGTTTTTTTCTAATTGGAAATAACACGCGTCTTCTGTCCAGGATTTCTTTCGGAAACTGATCATTAACGCTGTAATTCGTCCCCCGTAGCTCTCTCCCGCGTCCTTTGACTTGTTCTTTTTGTTTAAAATGTTCAAATTTTGCAACAATTGGTCGCGGGCGGGTGTTGTTGGGCTTCTTACCTCCGAGTCGGTGAACCCGATGGAAGGTTATGCTTTTAACCGTGTCGTCTGGCAGTTTCAGTTGGTGTTGAATGAACTTTCGCACGGCTACTTCAGCATCTTCCTCAGGCTGCTCTGGTATCCCCGAAAAAACAAGATTGTCCCTCATTGATCGGGCCTGGATGTCTAGGATAGACTCCTTGAAGCTTTTGTTTTCTCCAGACAGCTGCTTCATCCCCTCGGTGAGTTTCTTAACGTCTTCTTTTAGTGTTTGATTTTCTGTAACTAGCGAAGCTACCTGTTGTTGGCTGAACTCCAGCGATTCCCTCAAAGCCTGAAATTCTTTATGAAGAACCTCAACCAGCGCGAGACGGGCGTCCAGGCTGGTTAGCTTCTTGTCTATTGAGTCCAGGATGTCGCCGTAGCTTCTATCTGGCGAGTCGGTGGATGTGCTAGCCTCGGAACGAGTGCGCTTCTGCGACGGTGTGCTCGTTGTTGTATCTGAAGCAGGTTTCCGTGACTTACCCATAACGATGTTATCAAAGCACTCGTCTAGGTAGCACTCCAGCGAATCCAATGTTTCCTCGTCCAGGTTGTTTAGAGAAAAAAAAAGTAACTTGATGGTTATTTTAGAAGCTGCGTTTGATTCAAAATGATTGTCTTATTTTACCTGGGTGTATACATTACCACATAACCGCCATGTTCACCTATGCACAGCTCTCGCGAGAACTCAGCAGCTCATCCTCTCCCTCTACTCTACTCCTACCCCTACTCTACTCCTACCCTGTGTTGTCCCAACAGTCTGTTGAACTGAAACTTAAAATGTGTAAACTCTATAATAGTTTAATAGAAAATGTTTATTTTTCACTTGACATTTTAGTTTTGTGGTCATTTTTAATTATATTTTATTTTTTCACAAATTCAGCATTATTTATTGTAACAAGAAGAGAAGAAAATAAAACATTGCTTCCAATTTTTTGCATTTTTTGGTGTGGTACAAGTATCGGCATTGGTACACTGTATCAGCAAGTACTCAAATCCAAGTATTGATATCGTATCAGTTTGAAAAAAGTGATATTATTTTATTATTTATATTGTTCCCTGCTTATTTCAACAAATAAGGGGGAATTATATTTAAAAAAATACTAACAAAAATGACCACAAAACTAAAATTTAAAGTGAAAATTAAAAATTTTCTGTGAAATTGTCCGCATTTTAGGTATCATATCATCATATCAGTTAACTTGAACGAGTCTGACTACATTAGAACGGTATCAGTGCATCCCTACTTTTTACCAAATACTTTTTTACTCTTACTCAAGTAATTTTTGGTCAACATATTTTAACTTTTACTTGAGTAAAAATATGTTGAATTAGTGCTTTTACTACCTGTATCCTGCTCTCCACAAGAAGGCAAGAGGGAGCAGGAGATAATCAGAACAGAGGTGGGGAGAGTAGCCAAACATTGTACTCAAGTAAAAGAAGCACTTCTCCAACATATTTTACTCAAGTAAAAGTACAAAGTAGCAATCCCAAACCATAAGTATAAAAAAGTAAGTAAAAAAAGTAGTTAAAAAAGCCTCCTCAAGTACTGAATACTTGAGTATTTGTTCAGACAGCGTAGCATATGATTTATTATTTAAGTATTAGTGTAATTCAAAAGCAATTTGAAATTATGTGCAAATTCTAAAGAATAAAATAAATATAAATATGTGACATAATTGTAAAATAACACATTTGATAATCTTTTTTTAAAACTAAAACTAATGAAACCAATACTTACGTGATATATATATATATATATATATATATATATATATATATCAGACCAGGTAAGGTACTCCCACTTGACCTCCAAACAGCAATACAGCCTCAGCAGATAGAAACAATGTTAAAATGATGAAGCTTGTCCAAAAAAAAAAGAGATTTCATTTCTACATAAACTGCTTTTTTGGATAAAACAACTATTCAGTTTCATTCAGTAAAGTTACTCACGGTAGGTAGAGTAGACAGAAACTTTACTCAAGTGAGAGTACCGTTACTTCAGAAAAATATTACTCAAGTACAAGTAAAAAGTACGGTCAGGTAAAGCTACTCCAAAAAACACTTTTTATTAGACCCACCTCTGCATCAGAGCCATTTCTGTAGTAACCAGGAGGTTTAAATGGCTAATAATGAGCTGAGCCGAGAAGTGACGCTCTCTTTTTCTTGTTTTATCTTTGTTTCAGCTTTTACCTGCTGTCAGCAGATTAAGATCCTAGATAGAAACAGATGAAATCACCTTCCTTTGTAGCATTCCTTTGGGCTGTATTTGAAACCAGGTGAGGAGCTCCATTATCCTCTTTAATGTTGTTTGAGCGTTTGATGCCTTCCTTTGCAGGTTTCCCAGCAGACCCCAGTGGAAGCAGACCGTGAGTCAGATCCAGAACCTGACAGGACTGGATATTCTTTCTTAGGGTCCACTATAGATGTCTAATTTATTATATTTGGCTGGAGGAATATGTGGATCTCCTCCCTGCATGACCAATCTGAGCCATTTCTTTTAGTTTTCAGTAAATCTTAGTTGGTAACTTGCTCTGTAAAACAGCAAAAGTTGCAGAAATTAAAGTAAATGAATACAAACCAGTATATATATAAACATCCTTTAATCATGATTGCCAACCATGTGAATTAAGGCATATACAGTATAAAAAAGCAACAGCAGGACATGTTTATACAGTTTCTGAGCGTTATTTACTGGGTATACCAGGAGGATGGACTGAACATACCAAGCAGCCTCTGTAAGACATCAACGATGTCCTCAAAAAGTAGATCCGAGTTTGTAAACAGAGTCCTTAGCACTAAATTCAAGTAATAAAATGACCACCGATACTATGAAGGTAAGGTGTTGTGTTGGTGAGGCAGAGCCGCTGATAGATATGCTGGGGCGTTGGGCCTCTTTCTTTTTGTTTAAATGTTAGTTTAAAGTAACATGAAGTAAGTCGGGAGGTCCACGAGGATCAAAGTGCTGCAAAATGCCTTTAACCGTCCAATCAACCGCGTATGAGAAAACAAGCAAAACTCAGTGAATTATCTGCTACTGTAGTGTTTACAGTAGTACACGAGCTGTGTACCAGCAAATACTCAATAAAGAGCCCAATCCAGATGCTTTAAATGAAACCTTTATGACAATCAATGTTATTTTGATGCTGGTAAACATCTATTAGGCTTTTTTAAGTAAAATAATTGTGTAATCAGATATTTTTCCCCCCAGGTTTGGAAGTGCTGCAACACTGGAGGCAAAAGCTGATTGTGTTTATCAGAGGCTCTGCTGTGAGCTATCCAGTTGTTAGGAAGAATGGGAGCAGGGAAGGGGGGAAACATCCACCACAATCACTAATGCAAATGTGCACCGTATTTACTTTGTGCATCCATTCACCATCATCAGATATCAAGTCCGCCATTATTTCTGATTATTATTTCTGATAGTTGTCACATAATAAAATATCTCCAACCATGAAATGTTCATGTTAAGCTGCAAACAATAAAAAAAAGTAACAAGCTTCATGTAAAAACTCTTCCGGAACTAAACTAAATCCTGCTGCAGAGAAAGGTTCCGACAAACAGCTTAAACATTTATAGGAACGGCATGTCGAAGCCCTAAACTTCTTCTTGAAACAAACGATGTGACATTTTTGGTCAATAATCACTTGTTTTGCTCAACAAAGCTGCCCTTATCTGTTTGTAAACATATCAGTTTGACACTGATTCTTATTTCAGTTTCATTATATTTATATTAAGGTTAAATCTTTATGTTTGGGCTACATTTTGTCCACATGAGTAGGCTAATACTAAAAACACAGCATGCAATGTCATTGAGAAATGACAAAAACTGAGGTTGAGGTCAAACCGCTGAAATTCAAGGCAAACTAGGAACTTTATAGTTTTCAAATGGAAATGTTTTAATTAATATGCTTGTTCAGGACGAGGGCCTGCTAACTGGCCTAAATTAAGCTGTTTCCTGTCTCGTTTCTTGTTTATTATTAGTATTATTATTGTTACTGGTGTTTTAGCTAAAGAAGGCTTAAATCCATAAAAAATACTTTTTGCAACAGAATTTTAACAAGATTCCATGTTTATCACAAAAAAACTGAGACCAATTACCTCAAAAATGTGAATTGTTTTTAAAAAAAGTATTATTATATTTAAAATGCATATAATTTGCTATTGGGAAAAATTCCAAAAGGAAATCATATTTAACCTCAATTGGAAGAGGTTATTGGTAGTGTTGTGGCTAATTCACTGTAGCTACATAGTGAAACAATCTTTAAAAAGCTGGAACTATTTTTTTAAGAGGTTTAACTGCAGGAAGTTCATCAATTAAAATATATATGTCAACCTCCTAGAAGATTGACATGTTCCTTACAAAAGATCAATAAAAGTCCAACTTAATCCACTAGTGTTAGCTAACACTTTGCAAGGCTTGCAAGGTAAAAGCAATCCATAGTCACTCAATATTTTTTACTGTTATTAATGAGAAATACAAACTCTAAAATAAATATGATGAAAAAAACAATACATTCGTAGTTTATATTATAATTTTAAGATATGTTCATGTTGTAGCCAAACATCACATAGCTAGCATTCTACCTGCTAACTGACAAGCTAATTTAGCTGTGCAGTTATGGTAGATTTTGAAATCACCCACCTCGACATCTCCTGAAAACACTTATGACTTAATTTTACTTTGCATTACTGTAGATATATTGTTCGTTTAGCTGTTTGTTAAATTAAGGAATCTATTTAAGCAAAAAATAATCAAATCCATCTCATATTAGCAAGAATAGCTAGTTCTCAGGCTAGTAAGATGTTAGCCTTATGGACAACTTTATATCAAAGCACAAATAAAAAACGTGTAGGTCGACATCTGACGTAATTATTTAGTTCAAAACATCTCTTTTTTTTTAGATTAAGTGCTTTTTCATAACCAAAATGTGAATAAAGGGAGTAAACTTTAGGTTTTTGCTACAACCATAAGCTTTTGATAAAATAAGTAACTAAAAAAACTGGATAATTACAGAAATAAACAGGCTCCTGCTTTGCACCCTGCACCCCTCCCTGCATGGCTGATGGTGATCAACAGCGTGAGCATGTTAGTGCTCTGCCATAAATCTGTACAGATTATATTTACAGCACCGGGGTTCTCTAATGGCACTGGGTAGGTCGATGTGAAGGTTTTACTCCCACATAAAGACGATACAATCAACATGGTTACACTCAAGTACAGGTCAGTTATACAAATGTAGCGTCAGCACAATGAAGGAGTGAGGACCACTTCAATAATCAGAATGAGAACAATAATTATACATTTTTTAGCTTCCTAATGCTGTTTTTGTCCCAACAGGGCTTGAAAAAAAGAGATTCCACATAGTTGGAACAGTGTGAGTTATTACCTTTACATTCAGTCATATCGTCATTATATTACACTACAATAAATGTGCATTTTATAAAGTTAAACATAACAGCAGAGGTAAAGCTGAGTGCACAGGGCTCTAAGGATGTGTCATCTTATTCACAACATCTGCTTCTCCCAAAACGATGATGTCTGGGTTTATACAAGTAGTCCCACTTAAAAAAAAAAGGTAATAATTCTGCGATCTGTCCCTCACCCCCCCGTCTGCTCCTCTGCGACGTGTTATAAAAGCGGAGAATGTCATCAGTAAGAAATGAAAGAGGTTTTCCTGTTTGTTTGTTCCCTGCCTCTCAGCGAGGCGAAGCTTATTCCACACCAAGGAATTGATGTCTGATAAATCTGCCGTCCCTCATGTGAGACGCGGTCACATGGTTCTACTTCTTCCCTTCACTGTCTGCGGAGACAAGGAGACAAAATAAAGGCGTTTAGGTGCGTTTGGAACATTTGTTTGAGCTTGACTTCAGAGAGAAACCAGTCAGGGGTTAGAATGAGGCTAAAGAAACAGGCTCAATAAGCTCAATAAAGCTTTGCAGATTTATATCCTCACTCATCCTGCTTTATTCTCCTTCAGATGGCAGCTGGAGCCTTCAAAGACGGACCAAAGGGATGAAGTGTCTTGATCTGACGTAATAACACAATAATTCAATAATTTCACTTTATAGGGAAATCTGAATCACATACAGAACCTGAGAAGCTGGACTTTTTGGTAAATGGTAAAATGTCCGTACTTGTATAGCACTTTATTTAGTCCCTACGGACCCCAAAGCGCTTCACGCTACATTCAGCTGTTCACCCATTCAGTCACACATTCACACATTGGTGATGGGAAGCTATGCAGCCACAACTACCCTCGGACGCACTTTTAGTTTCCCACTAGGGCTGGGCAATTATGAAAATAAAATAATGGAGATTCTTCCCACTATATTGAACGATCTCGATTTTAAATTCTATTTTTGTCTAATCAAAACATTATTAACAATAATAAAAACAATTAAATACAGCCTTTATTATCAATAATCATGCGTTCCGCTCCTGTTGCATTGCTAACAACAACACATCAAAACAAACACACCATGCGATTATCACGACCGAACTTCTTAATATCACAATATTGATAAAAATTCGATCAATTGACTAGCCTTAGATTTTACATTGATAATAATGACTACATTCCTCAGAAAAATAAAGGGAACAATAGGATAACATCCTAGATCTGAATGAAGGAAATATTTGTATTAAATACTTTTATTAAACACTTTTTTCAACAAAATCATTAAAGAATTCTCCATGTAAATCAAATTTATCAACCCATGGGTTTCGGAATATGGGGCCACGATTAAAATTAAAGTGAAAAAACACAGTGAAAGGGGATCCAACTTAGATGTAATATTCTTAAAACGAGTCAAAAGCCCGTTTCAGACAGGCCATGAAAAACTGTAATTTTCAAAACTTCGTCTCTTTGCCTTGTTATGGAAAAACGTATATTGAGAAGTTATATTGAGAAATTTAGATTAAGAATGATCTTTTGTGTATTCTTACATGCTGAGAGAGCTGTGTGCCATTTCTTAATGACATAGTGATACGCTGATTGTGTGACACTGTATAATATTAGGTTAGGTCGAATGAACTGATATTAGAATCCCAACGTCTGGTGTTGCCATGGAAATGACACTTGGAGCACAAGATGTCCTGACATGTCCTGAGATTGAGCGTGTCCTATCAGACGAAGGCGCCTGGGAGTCTGGAAACTTCACCACGGAAAAAAAAAATTAAACCTCCAAGAAAGGAAGGAATCTTTCTCATCTTTACCAGTAATTTTGCAGCTGAAAACCTAGTTACAAGTGCGGAGTTTTCACAGCAGGGTGTTCGCTTTCAGAATGTCATGTTCCCTAAAACGCTGGAGGGGAGTGGGGCGGGGGGAAGGGGAAAGCTAAAGTATACATATTCTACTAATGTTGTTGAAATGTACCACAGTTTTTCATGGCCTCTATTAAATGTCAAGTGGCAGTATAAAATTTTTTATCTTGAAAATATGTAATCTGAAATATCTGAATTCTGTTTTCAAAATGTCTTATAAGTAACCATTTTGCCAGTGTGGTATTGTACATGATTACTACATTTTATTAATTGGAACCTAGGAAGATCATAACCATTACGGAGGAAACTAATGAGGATCCATGAGGACCATAACTCCCTGTGCGCTCACCGCTTCTTCACCAGGTGGAGACGTGATGAGAGCGCAGTGAGTTATGATGCGTCTTTGGGGAAAAAACAGGTAAATATATCAGGTTTGTGGCCATTAGAGTGTTAATCACTATTAGGTTAGAATGTGTGTGAATGACTGTTTTTGATAAACTTCTTGAATGTGGTGGCGCAAAGTTAAGACATGCCGTTCAGAAGTCCTAAAAATGGGTGCTAAAATAGCGCTGGTTTTAACAAGCGAAAACCGTTAATAAATCAGGCCAATAAGTATGATATAAAGAAAGCATTTAAAATTGTGTTTAGAGCTGGTATGTAAGAGCTTTGTCTTTTAATTTGATGTGTGCATCAAAAAGTTCTGTTGTTTCGTCAGTCCTGTTAAAAAAAGATTACTTTATTGGGGGAAATTACATGTACGCCCCTCGCACTGTTTACATTGTACCCCCCACACCCAGAGGATTCATCAGGATCCTCTGGTACATTTGAAGGCAGCTGAAAATGTTCCAGTAAAAAGTGGTGTATTTGAAAAGACAACTCCGATTAAAGACCGGATTGAATTGTCCGCAAATATTCCGGAACATCTATCTGAAAACGGATAGAATGAGTCTAAGTGGTGTTTTTTTGGCCTCCAGGTGCCTCTATGAACTCCCTACAATGCCTGGGCATGCTCCTGATGAGGGGGCGGATGGTCTGCTAAGGGATCTCCTCCCAGACCTGGACTAAAACATCCACTAACTCCTGAACAGTCTGTGATGCAAACATGATGACCCAGATGGGCTCAGTTGTATACCGGTCTGGGTAACGGGCAGGCAAGCCCATAGCATCAATGCCTTCTTCTTGCAAGAAGTACTGACACACTCCACCCACATTGGGAGGAACCCAGGATCAACTGCACCAGCATATGGTCTCACCAGGGGTCTGAGGATCTCATCTTGGTACCTAATGGCAGTCAGGCTACCTCGGCAGGGCTGTGTGGTCACCCATAGATATGCCACTTCAAACCCTTCCTGACCCACTACCAAACTGGCCATGCTGGAGGATGTTGCAGGCAGCAGAACAATCTCCTAGGCGTCTCCGGACTCTGTCACGTCTGTCACATGTGCTCAATGTGAACCTGCTTTCATCTGTGAAGAGTACAGGGCGCCAGTGGAGAATTTGCCAATCTTGGTGTTCTCTGGTAAATGCCAAACGTCAATCCGACAATCCGACAAAGACAGACAGACACAGGAATGCATACCACACTATGGGGACTCCGGCTTAAAAACGGTCATTAGAGAGATCTCGGGCTCGGAAACAGTCACTGGGGTGGTCTTAGACTTAAGACTTTAGTGGTTAAATTCAAAGTCAGGGAACTAAATAAAGATTGAGAATTTCTATCAACAGAAAGTCCTGTGGAGAATTGCTGTTTCTTCTGAATGAACTCGACATACAGTTGTTTTCCAACATCCCAGGGTCATTTTTGAACTCTTTAATAAGTTCCTCAAAATATTCCTCTGTCGAGGGGCTCCAGGGGGCGCTATCTCCGGCTGCGTCAGAGGGAAGCTCTTAGGCCGGATGTGTGGAGTGGGAGAGCGCGGACAGGGAGTCCAAAACAGGAAGCAGACTGGAATCATCGGGACGAGAAGCCGAAAAACTGCGACTCCATGAGGACAATCCAAAATTCGGTGACTGTTCGCTGGAGGAATCCACGGCTGGAAGACCGCAACCCGGAGCGGCGCCGTCAAGAGCGGCAAAGGAGGAAGTGGAGATTTGAATACTTTCCATTTTTTTACGTTCCAGTCTATCAACTTTTGTATCTCTTCTTAGGAGGTGGTGGAGTACTCCAATATTGGTCCAGTTGGTCGGATTGTTCTGTCAAGTAGCGGTTGAATGAGGACCCAAATACAGAGCGGCGTTTCAAGCTCTTGTGGCCCATGTTTATTAGTTAAATATCCAAGAAACGAAGCAAGTACACCAGAGGAGCTCAGAAGGTAACAATGACGAGGATCTGACAAAGACAGACAGATACAGGAAGGTGTATATACTGTGGGATCAAGGGAAGGAGAACACCAGGGAGGACTAATAGGAAAACAGGTGAAACAAACTAGGACTGATTAACACAAACAGACGGGAAAGAAACAAACAGGGAGGAAAGAATGACGCAGACAGAGACGGATCGTAACACTGCACGATGTTGGCCTGTAAGCACCAGTTGATGTCAGGCCCTAATGCCACCTCATGGAGTCAGTTTCTCACAGTATGAGCAGACACATGCACATTTGTGGCCTGCTGGAGGTAATTTTGCAGAGTAGTGCTCCGCCTGTTCCTCCTTGCACAGAGGTGGAGGTAGCAGTCCTACTGCTGGGTTGCTCCTACGGCCTTCTCCACATCTCCTGATGTACTGACCTGTCTCCTAGTAGCACCTCCATGCTCTAGAGACCACGCTGACACACAGCAAAACTTTTTAATTCAGCTCACATTGATGTACCGTCCTGGATGAGCTACACTACCAGAGCCACTATAGCATGGATTGTGGACTTTGTCTCATGCTACCAATGGAGTAAAAGCCCCACCACTATTCAAAAGGGACCAAAACATGAGCCAGGAAGCATAGGAACTGAGAAGATGTCTGTGGTTACACCTTGCAGAACCACTCCTTTACTGGAGGGGTCACGCTAAATGCTTATAATTTCCTCCTGTTGACTATTCTATTTGCACAACAGCATGTGAAACTGGTAAGTGTTTCTTAAGTGGACAGCTTGATTACACAGAAGTGTGATTGATTTGGAGTTACATTGTGTTGTTTTAAGTTTTGCCTTTATTTTTTTGAGCCGTGTATATTTGAAAGATGAAAGCTAACAATAACTTCTTTAGCTGTAGCATGCTAACATTCACGGCTTAATTATTGTTATTTTCTAACTCTGAGTAACGCGCACAACCGCTTCCTTTACTATGAAGAGCTGTAAACATTTTTAATAAATTTGTAAGGAGGCTTCGTTTAAACATTTCACAAACAAATTTTCATATTTAAAGTGGACGTGGCATGAAATGTGCATTTTTTGAGGTTTTTGATCATATCTTTTAGTTCTCCCAGCCTGCCTACGGCCCCTAAGGGGTTAAAATTAGTGATTAGTCTTTCCTTTGTTCCAGAGTAACTCTCCGTGAACCAGCAGATATCTCTGTACAAGTAAGCATATTTCCTCAATAATGTCCTCCAGCTGTTAGTAGACATTGTGGCATTTTTTGAGTTGTTCACTTTTCAATTAGCTTCATAGCTAACATTCAAAATTAGCTTCACAGCTAATACCCCAGTGTGTTTATGTAGCATTGTTGCTAGCATATTTTTATTTGGGGAAAAAAAGATTATATATTATAGTTGAACATTCGATATATCGTTAGAGACTCATTGACCACAGAAGCGCATAGCCTAGGCCCCGCCCTCCGAAACCCGGTCGTTCTGTGCTAATGCTAACAGAAGGGCTACCTCGTCACACCTGCATTTCTACATCACGGCTGAATTGCGGCAAGCGATCCTTTGATATAGTATTAAGGTACTTAGAGTGTGGCTAAAAAAGGGCCCAAACGTTGCGGGGAATTTCATGAAAGTTCTACTTTAACTTTAATTTAACCAGGAAAAATCACAATGAGGTTCAAAATCTCCTTTTCAAGAGAGTCCTGGCCAACACAACTGCTTAAGTAGTTCCAAATGACAGAAATAAAAGTCATGATACATGTGCATCTAGTAATTAAATAATCCTTTATCATAGAACATCCTTTATCCTTTAACTTACAAAAACATTAAATTTTAGGTTTTCTAAAAAGTAACTTAGTTCATAGTTTGAACAAATTTTACAGGTCTTTACAAGGTAAACTCTCATTCCCTGTGATTGTCATGTTTTCCCATGGGAGGAAAAGTTTAGCAGTTTGAGTTGCAGCGAAAAACAACATCGGGAGCTGAACTTGTTGTTTGTAAATCTATTTATTTCTATTTAATAATTAAACCTCTGCAAATTTATTCTGGAAAACTAAGAGCAGAAAACAAATGTTTTAAACATGAAAACATAAAAATCATTTGTATGTTTGGGAAAATGGTGAATAGTGCTTCATACATCGTTTTTTTATTAACATATGCAGTGTCATCACCTTTTTAACAGGACAATATTGAAGTGAATAGTTTTTGCTGTTGTAGGTGTTGATTTAAGCTCTTCTGCACCGGCTCAGCTCTAAGGTTTTCATACTTACCTGCTGAGGAGTGTCCTGACACCTGCTTACTGGAGAGAAGCGACCTGGAGCTCAGACCTTCGAAAAACACAGGAGATTAAGAGTGAAAATCAGCCACACAACACTTTAACATTAAAACATCCTGAAATACAAGGTATTTATTATATTAAAGAACACTCCGTAACATTTACACCTTAATAACACGTGTTTTTGAAATGTTTTTGCGGCACACCAGCATCGTTTATGTTCATTTTTTTATAACTGTCATTGCCCTGGAGGGTCCTGCTGCTGAAAACCGCACTATACAACTTTTCTCTCGCGTAAAGTTTCTCTTTACGACAGTAAGATACACGCCACAAAATGATGCAAATAAACCCGCGGTTTTGAGACTTGAGCCACAGCAGATCCACCAAAGAAACCAAAGAAGATGCTATCAGAAGAAGCAAGGAAAAGAAAATGAGGAAGTGATAGAGCAAGATAACAAAGGTCAGAGGACATTTCCTTCCTTTCACTGCTGAGAAAGATCTTTTCCGTCAAACTGTTGCTCAGTTTAGGTCAAAGTAGGATTATCTTCTTCAACCGAGTGTTACAAGTTTTAAACTTTGTGTTTGCAGCCGCTGTGAGTGAGACGTTAGAGATACGGCAGGATTGAGCCGTGTTGCTACTGGATTGGTGAGTAATAAATGCTTGGGTTATTTAGACATGATGTGATTCAGTGCTAGGGAAACACGCCTCTGGTTTGATGTTTTGTTGCTTAACCTACCGAGCTTGCAAAGCCATCATTACACTAGCCCCTCAGGGCGTTTTCACGTGTGGCCGTGCCAGAAAACGGCCATTTTTTTCTGTTCACATGGTGCGGTTCTCAGCCTGTACCGGAATCCTGCGATTTACATGACGGACTACATTAAAACAGCAGGTGGCGGTATACAAAAAATTCATAACCTGTAAATCGGGGGGATAATAAGCTGTATTATCTGGGAAAGTAATGGCTAATTCTAGATAATTAACATGTAGATTTAGGACAAATAACATCAAAGTTTCAGAAAGGAGAATCTGTAAATCCTGGAAAATGAATCAGAGAAAGAAATGTGTAAGTTAAAGTAACAGCTCAGTTTCAGAAGGTAATATGCAATCGGTGGAAAGCAGAGGCTACATTATGTTTTCCTTTCAGGATTTTTTTGCTGCAGAACATTTAGAGATCCTAAATCATAATTCCTGCAAAAAAAACAAAGCTGAATTCAAAACTATATTGCACCGCAACTTTATATAAAATGCCTTGATTAGTTACATACAAAATATTTCAAGCTTCTTTATTCTTTATCTCTATTTAAATTTTATGCAATTTTCTTTCTAAACTGATCCACACAGCTTCTTTCATGTTAGGAGCTATAAAATAACTCAACCTTGTCTCTTAACGCACTTCTGATTTATGAGAACATAGTGCAATACGAAGCAACTTCATCCTTCCAAAAGTGCGACCAGATTCTGACTGATGTGAAGAAGCGGCAGGTGTGTACCTTGGTAGATGTCGAACTGTCCGGACATCAGGTTGTAGCTCATACCCAGGTGTGTGTGATGGTGTGTGTGGAGGTGTCGAGCAAACGACTCGTGGTTCCTCTCCCCTTCCGTGTCTCTGCCTCTCTCAGGCGAGCCCTTCTCACCAGGCTGCACAGAAAACAGACAAACGCAGTTTATTCTCAGCTTGGAAACCGACGCTTCAACACAGAACCACATGGATTAATCTCACTGAGCTCACAGACAGCACAGAGAAATGAAAACTGTTCCAATCCTACAGTCTGCATGATTTGTTGGGTCATGTTGCATTTTGGTAAAGAATGAATAAATGAATCCCCAAGTTAAATAAATATGGACTCAACAATAAATCAATAAATCAACCGGCCCTAACTAGGCAACACAACCTCAGTTTAATCAGCTGTCAGCAGTAAATCATCCTAATTAAGAGAAATAAAAGCTTTCAAACATCAGTCCATATAATGTGCTTCACTGAGTAATGGTATTACTGAAATACATAAAAAAACAATAACATTCCTATTTATATAATTTTGCATAATATTCCCTCCATCCTAGGTGGATGAAGGAACGTTATCTTCGGTTTTCCCTCAAAAAAAAATCTAAGAATGTTTTCCACCAATGTGTAGTTTGCTCTATTTTTCTCAGTTTAAATAACATTTCTGCTGTTATTGCACATCTCTTTTAGATTTTTTCACCTTTTAATAAGTATGTATTTCATTAATGCACAACACATGTACATTTTGTACTTTTATTTATTCATTTATTGCTCAGTTTCACATTCCTCAAATATGGGTTTGCAAGTTTTATTTTCAATAACTGCGCATAACTTTAGTTTTGTCAATTTGCCTTAACATTTCCCATATGTTGGGGGGTTGTGTAGTGTACTGGTTGGTGCAGGCGCCCCACTTGCAGAGGCTTTGAAACTCAATGCGGTCATCCTCAGTTTGAGTCCCGTCCTTGAAGACCTTTGCTGCATGTCTTCCTTCACTTCCCTCTCCCTTTTTTACACTATTGCCTGTCAGATAAAGGCCACTACAGTCACAAAAACACTCAAAAAGTGAATAAGTAATTCTGTTTTCTATATTTTCTTCTTCTGTAAATCTAATGCTTCTATTTCCTGTCACTTTGCTGCTGTTACAGCTGAATTTCCCATCTGTTCCCCATCATTTATTGAAAATAACTGTAGATTAAATCAGAATGGCTTGACTGCTATATTCATCCTAAATTCTTTTGGAAGCAGAAGAAATATTCTTAGTTTTATTTCACTTTTGAAGTTTTGGAGTATTTATCTAATCTCAAAACCTAATAAGAACAATGATTTGTAACTTGACTGTAGGTGTGCAAGAGCTACTTGAAGCAACCTGAGGCTTTTATAGGTAAGAACTTATGTTGTATTTATAAGGGTATTGTTTGTAAAGTTGCAGTTAAACAGTAAATACTTGGATTATTTAGCCCGTCAGAGAAGACAATGGAGGTTAATTTGCAACCATGTTATTGACTATTTGACAAGTGTCACTGGTTCAAACAAACATTTAGTTAGTAAGCTAATTATTTAATTTACAAACTAAATTCTTATTTTAGAAGCTAAACTTTTAGCTTACAAAATAAAAATATTCAGTGTACTGATATACACTGTAGCTATATATATATTAGGGATGCACCGAAAATTCGGTCACAGAAAATTTTCGTCCGAAAATGACCCAAAAGTGCATTTTCGGTTTTCGGCCGAAAGACCTAAATCACCGAAACAACACAGCCGAAACTTTATTAATTTAATTTATATTGTGCATTGTTGTTATGTCAGTGCTAAATAAATATCTTCATAGTTTTGTAACTGATTTATTGGAATGCCTTCATTTTAGTGAGGTTAGTACAATCATAGGCATAAATAGAATAATCCTTTAATAGTCCCACCCGGGGAAATTCGGTCGTAAACAGCAGCCAAAGAAACAACAAATATACAACATATGTAACAGAACAAAAAAAATATATACAAAAAATACAATAATACACAGAATATGTACATCAACACAGAATAAGAATATGTACATCAGGTTGAAAATAATGTGCAAATTATATCGTGTGGTTGTTTAGAGCAAATGTAAGATACAGTGCAGGTGTAAAATATTCATATTTGTTGGGAGCAGTTTTGGTTGTACAGTCGGACAGCTGCAGGGAGGAAGGACCTGCGGAAACGCTCCTTTGTGCAAAAAAAAAAAAAAAAAAAAGCTTGCTTATCAAATATTTTTCAAGTGGTGGGCAAAAAAGTAAAAGAAAATCACATATAAAAACGCTGGAACTTTTGTTGCAACTTTTCACAAACGCTGCCTCAACATCAGGCATTTTAGGCCACAAAATCAAAATCCTGGAGAGACTGTTTAGTTAGGAAATGTGAGATTTGTAAATATACGAATGACATGATGAAATATTAGTTTAAAAAAATGAAACCCCAATTTTTCTTTTATAACAGGCTAAACAGCCCAAATGATTGCTGTTAGTTTTTGACTATGTTACTTTACAAACGTGACCCTCAAACATATTTAGTGTTGCATGGTGTTGTAAAATAAAGGTCAGAATCATTGCTTGAAGTTAGAATAAACTTTTAGAAGATAAAACATCTGCTTCCTGTCGTTTTTGTCTTTCTTTTCATCCTCCCCTGCAGTGGGGTTTTCTGTCTGAGGAACCATCAGATCTAACATGTGAAGGAAAATAAAGATCGGAGGCGCCGTGAGCTGCAGTGTGAATGTGGCCGTGAAGGAAGCGAGCGGTTTCTCACATCGGGGGATTTTCCGTGGAAGTGATGGCTCGGCTGCTGCAGCAGCTCCACGGATGAGGAGGAGGAGGACGAGGAAGACTCGCCGATCAGCTTACTGCTGTTCAGTTCTCCCTTGCCGGGTGGAGTCAACTCCGACTCCTCCCTGCCTGCTGTCTTTCCGTACAGAGGGTAGTGGAAACCTGAAGAAGGTAAAAAATAATTCAAAAAGAAATCCTAAATTTTAAAGGCACAGTGTGTAATTTTCAGCCAGTAGGGGGCAGCGCATGCCTAAATTATCACAAGCATGCGGTATCTGTGTCTTCGAGTAAGAAACTCAACAACGGAGGTCCAACTAGTGCTGTTTTCAAACGCTCAATTCCCTGAGAATGATCTATTTGCAGCAACATGACGAACCCATCAGTCTCTCTTTCATCGCTTGGAACTAGCAAAGAGGTAAAAATGTATTTATGGAGAAACTTTTTTGCCTTTTGAGGGGAAGTCAATGTTTTAATAGCGGGCGTGTTCTGTGCGCTTTGTCCGTCCGGGCTCTTGTAGAAGTAAAGACGTCATCTAATATGGTTTTCCCCTGAAAAGAGGACCTATGTATTTTAAAACTGATTTTTACAGTCATATTTTACGTAAATATCATTAAATAATATTTAATGACTATTTTCAAAGATGTACTGCAAAAACTATACACCGTCACTTTAAGCTGAGAGTTGGGATGAAAATAAATAATAATAAAGAGATCCAGGAGGAAAGTCTCAGTTTCTGCGTTTGTTTGATTGCGTATAAAAGTTTTATATGGGTCCATCTAGTCTAGGCTTCACCTAAAACTACTCTAGTTTGTGTTGTTCTGCGGTCACTCCTCTCATGCGACGGATAACAATATATCTGGGGCTCTGAAGCAGCTGCGGGACTTGATGACTCCACCATTCTTCCCAGTACAAGCCCAGCTGTGCCGATCATATAGTTGGAACACAGAGACCATATCTGTCATCCCGCAACTGCTACTGGCTGGTAGATGTAAACATGACGTCATTGTCGTGCCCAGTTAAAAAATGCATTTTATTAAATTTTCATTAAAATATATTTTTTTTAAGGAAATGTTGTACTTTTATTCTGCACCCCTCTGAAAGGGGGTTATATTTTTAACAGCTAATGCTTCAATTCCTTTTTATTGCTAACACTTAAATATATTTTAATAGCTGTTGCTTAAAATATTAATTAGTGCTTAAGACATTTTAACAGGCAAAACATATGACCTTTGATTATATATTGTGTGTGCATTAATAATAAGTTTCATGTGAACACGTGAGTTTGTTGTGCAAACACAGACAAGTTTACCCTCAGATCGGCGAAAAACTGCACAGAAATTGTGAGGGTCAACATGTGTGGAAAATGCTGTAGTCTGTTCCCAGCAAGGACCGCCCTTGCTGAGGCAGGTATGCGAGCGACTCCAAATAAAAGGCCTTCTCCCTACAGAGAGCAGATGAAGATAGTGTGCTAGGTAGCTGGTCACCATCTTCCCCTGCAGGTCAACATAAGATATCGGTCTTGGTGGGACTTTATTCTGGTAACCTCTTTATTCTTTGACCCTTTATTCTTTGACAACCGGAAAGAACCAGGAGGGATAAATGGTTTAGTTTAAATTATTTTATCTCAACATTCTGGTGCAGGAACCTGGGAACGAACCACTAATTTCCATGTTTAGATTGTTTACGCTTTGTTTATATTTCATCTATTCAGTTTAAACTTGATTTTTGAAGAGAAGTCGGGGGGAGGAAAAGGCACAAGAAAACAAATCAGATAACCAAGACAACTTTGACTGGGTAGATGCCTTTTACCTGCTCTAATTTCATCTTTTTAGATTAATTGTTCCAGATGCAGTTTAAGTTCTTCTGTTACAAGCTAAAATAAAGTTTGTGTCCCCATCATGACAGCAGTCTTGTAAGGCCATTATGCATATTCTGCAGTTCTACAGGATGCAGTGATGGATGAGCACAAAACTTTGCACAACCTCATCTTAAGACAGAAAGGGTCTAAATGCGTGGAAAATGCTGTAATCTGTTCCCAGCAAGGACCGCCCTTGCTGAGGCACGTATGCGAGCGACTCCAAATAAAAGGCCTTCTCCCTAGAGAGAGCAGATGAAGATAGTGTGCTGGGTAGCTGGTCACCATCTTCCCCTGCAGGTCAACATAAGATATCGGTCTTAGTGGGACTTTACTCTGGTAACCTCTTTATTCTTTGATCCCACAGACACCCGGAAAAACCCAATAGGAATAAACTGTTTTGTTTTAATTATTTTATCTCAGCACCAAAGATGTATTATTTTGTTTTCAAATGTAGCTTTTTATGGAAATGTTCCATATTCAACCTTTAACTTTATTTAGTGAAAAAAAGCTAAAGTTTTACATTGGAGATACATTTTTAATTTGTAAATAAATATTTAGCTTTTTCATCAAAGCATTTAGTAAACCGTAACATTTAGAAATTAATGAATAACATGCATTCAAAAATGACTTGTGAAAATTATGACCCTGTTTTTTCCTCTTTTGACAGGCTACATGAGTAGTTCCCAAAGTTGGGGTCGGGACCCAACATGGGTCAGTTTAGGGTCATGAGCTCCTCTTCAGAAACTTAAAAATCAAAAATAATGATAAAACATGTGGATTTTAGAAATGCTTTGATGCTGACTGTGTCAATAAACACTCTGTAAAAATACTTGCTAAGCTAAGTTTTGGGGTCACGACTGTGTTACATTTTTATTTTATGGGTAAGAAGGAGGAACGTTTTGGAACCACTGGGCTAAATAACCTAAATTATTGCTATTAACTTTTGACTGTGTAACTTTACAAGCAGCACCTTGAACACATTAAGCCTCCATGTCTATTCAATCATAAGAAGATTAATCATTTTAAATGTGGAAGCAGCAAAAACACTCCTCTTAGTTGTTTGTTTTTTTGGTATCTAAATGCTAAATTATGATTTTGCTCTTCAGTCTTACCTGGGTAATTGTGGATCAAGGTTGGGGACACTCCCCTGTAGGAGCCCCCGCTGCCCAGGTAGGGAGAGTAGGAGTGCTGGTACTTGTTGCAGGGCTGCTGGGGGGCCATGGGTGGAGACACTGCCGCCCTGGCGTTCTGGGACTCCTCTGACAGCCCTCCTATCGGCTCCTGGTCCTGCAGCACCTCATGTCGGAGTGAATCCTCCGTGTCGATGACGGGCGGGAGATCTTGGAGCCTGGGTTTTCTGGCATCCACGCCAACGCCGCCTGAGGTCTTCCTGGCCCCGGCGGACGCCACGGTAGCTCCCCACTCTGTCCCACTGCCCGCCTCCCCCTCCTGGACATTCTCCCCATGTGGACTGTGTAGCTCTGAATGTTTGCTGAGCACGAGGCGGTGCGCCCAGGCGGGCCCGTCTGGGGACTAGATTGATGGGGACAAGTGTTGGTGCTGGTTCAGTGTTTCCCCTATAATTCTTTGCCAACAGTGGTGGGTGGGAGCCATGTTTTTTTTGGGGTGGGGGGGTCAGTTCAACTTCGGTCCACGTCTCGGTCCCGCTTGCACTGACAGCTGCAGGGCTAAAACTAGACACTGCTCTATTTAAACACCAGAAAATCGTCTCTTTAGTGCTTTTGAAGGAGAAGCGAAGGATAATTTATGACTTTCATCAGTTCTTTGTTTTCCTTTTTAATAGATGAGGACAATTTCTCTCTGCAGTGGCCCACCGCTGCTGAACGACTATAGAGGAAACACTGTAGATGAGTGAACAGAGCCATAGACAGACCATCTATCACCGGCTCTGGATGAGATGTTGATGGAGGATGACGACGTTTCAACAGCAGCCGGCCATTCAGCAGTGAGACATGATCAAGTGACGAGTTTAGAGCAATTTGGAGGGGAGAAAAAAGAACAACCTCTCCAACATTTAGAGGGATGAGACTGGTAAGAAAACTGTACAAGCCTTTTGTTCCTTTGCAGCTAGAGCTGGAAAAATCACATTTCCTCCAATGATTCTCACTCTAAACGTTAAAGACATTTGCATTTGAAACGACTGAAGTAGTATGTCGAAGTAGAGCTATAGCAGCACAGAAGCCACACGGTCCTTGATATTAGCACCTATTGTACACAATGTAAGGTTAATCTCTTTGTGACACTCAACAGCAGTCAGTAAAGCACACCAACAACACCATCAGCGGCGGCGGCGGGTTATAAGCAGAGGGAGAAACTTACACTGGAAAACGAAACATTTGAGTCCAGATCTGTCTGACTGTTTGGATTGTGGAGGGATGAAGAGGAGGAGGAGGTGGAGGAGGGTGACTTGATGTCATCACAGTCTTTCATTGAGACCTGGTGCTGGTCCACCATGCCACTGTGCACCACCTTTATGCCCAGACTCTGCCCCCTTTCTCCCCTTTCACTCATCTCCACATAGGAAAGTACCGGCTTGGCGCAGCAGCCTTTAGCGCCATCTGGACCTTTACCCAGCATAGCTCCACAGGCCGAAACCCCAACTATATGTTTAACATCCTCGGTATCCCTTACCCCTTGTCCCCTTTGCTTGGTAGTGAGGGACTGGTCACAACATTTGGAGGCCAGTAAAAGCTTCTGGTCCATATAAAGTCCTCTGGAGTACTGGCCGTAATACAGAGACTGAGCCAAAGCCGTCTGGGTCTGACTCATGGCCAGCTGGAGCTGAGATTGAGGTGGCCCGTCACCTTTCTTAGGATCTGAGAACTCGTGGGAGGAGTTCTTTTCGTCGTCTTTCATTTCCTCTTTCCTGTCTTTCCCTTTGCTGTCGTGTGGAGAGTTTTTGTGGAAGCTAACAGCCCCACTGCTCTGCATGTAGCCTTGCAGGTAGTAGGGGTCATAGCCGTGGTAGTATGGGGACTGGGGCTCCTTCGAAGCCGTGGGAGGAGTTTTAGCAGAGTTAGCATGGCTGCTATTGGAGCTCACCTCGGAGGAGGAAGAGGAGGACACATTCCGACGGCACTCCGAAGGCCCCCCATCGTCCCCTGCGTCTGAGATATCGGAGTAGGCGGGGCTGTTGTTCTTGCTGCCGCCGTCTCCCGCGACACTCGAGTCGAGTCTCGACGAACCGCCTATAGACGGGCTGGGGGCGTTGTCTGTGAACGTGTAGACCTTATCAGCCTCTGCACGGATGCTGGCCATCCTGCTCTCCTGGCTCTCTGTGAGTCCATTCAGTACATCCTGTTTGCTAAGGTGCTCCTTCAGAAGGCTTCCAGGTATTTCCTTAACCCCACCTTTAAGTCCAGATCCAGCATCTTCCGGTTTGATCAAAGTACCGTCACCATTTGGAGTCCTGTTTGCTGGTTCTTTGTTATGTTTATCCTTTAGCTTCCTTTTTTCTTTTTTTCTGGTCTCCTTGCAAGTGGCCATTGTGGCTTTGACGAGGTTTGGCTCTACTACGATGCTAAGCTTTGGTTTAATGGGTTTTAAGGAAAGGTTTTTACTGGTGAGGCCTACTGCAGCCATCGGTGACGGCTGTTGTTGGGGTGCAACATCAGCACTGCTGGTCGGATATGTCACGTTGGGTATGGCGATCAGCTTCGGTGGTGCAGGAGCTGGAGCGATTGGACGGTTAGTCCTAGACTTGGATAGTTTTTCCACCTTCCCGTTGGCCTTCTTACCTTTATCGGATCCTCCTCCCTTTTTATCAATCAGTCCTTCTGCTTCCAGTTTGGGCATCTCTACAGAGGAGCTTCTGTCCGGGACCATGCAGTTTTCTAAAACCACAGTCATATTGGAGATGATGGGCAGATTGCTGAGGTCGTCGATCAGACCGTCCTTTAGGAGTGAGGTTCTTCTGGTTTTGGAGTTGGCTGAGGGGCTGTGGTCAGTGCTGAGGATTAGCCGTCTGTTCTTGGGGGACCCCACAGTGGTCACTTTGTAGAGAGGAGCAGGTTTCTTCGATGAGCTGTGGGTGTTTGTGCTGTTCTCTGGGGGCTCGTACGTCACGTTGCTGATGTTGTCCTCGCAGTCCGATAGTCGGTCCTCGCTCTCTCCATCCTTCAAGGGGCCCAGCTCAGGCTTCCTCTGCTCCTCCGCCTCCAGGTGTGCGTGTGTCTGGTGGTAGCGCAGGCCGTTGATGTGCTTGTAGCGTTTAGTGCAGTTCGGATGAGGGCAGTCAATGAGGATGGGTGGTGGGGGAGAGGAAGCGCAGCCTCCTCCTGGATCCATGAAAGATGGGTCAGACTTGCCCAACGGCGTTGATGGGGCACTCCGGGATTTCGCTCGGATCCTCTTCCCGTTCCCATTTTTCATTTCGTCTGAAGGGACGAGACTAAGGTCCAAGTCAGCCGGGGGTTTGTTCTTTCGCTTCCCGGCGGGTATTGAGGAGGTCACGTTGGTGGCTTTAACATCGTCGACCGTGAAGAAGGAAGGAGGCGCTCTGCCGTTGCTGTTGAGGTTCAGGCTGCCCCTCCTTCCCTTGCTGTGGATGAATCCGGCCACACCACCTCCACGGCTCCTGTGGTGCGGAAGACCCCTGACTTTAGTGGCGTGGGACGGTTCCATGTAGGACCTATCAGACATGGCCATTTTCAGTCGTTTCCCTCGCCCGCGGCCACCAGGGAACTCCGGATCACTGCAAGGAGACTCGCAAAACCTGGAGAGACAGAAAGAAAACATTGCTTAAATAATCCTAATTGTGAGTGTATGTTGTGTAGTTTCTGATTGGTGAAGCTTTCGACATACACCGCTCTTCATAATGCTGACACATACAGGAAGCATATTATAACCCATTTTGGGCAACCCACTCTCATAGAAAAACGTACCCTGGCTACGTTGGTCCAATTGCCGAAACGTAGTGGGGTTACAATAATGGCCCTTGAATTGTATGACTGTTACGTTTTTTTTGCCTATTCCTTTCCTAAGGTTTTGCATCCAAGTCACGTGACTTTCACGATTCCGGCCGTGAGAACGAAAAACATGGCGGACATTTCTCTACTTTTTGTGAAAAAATCTATATTCTGAGTCAGTTTCTGCATAAAAATGCGTTTTGATTATATTTTTAGCGAAAAATGTATATTTTATTTTCACAATATTCACTCAGTGAATGTACATAATCCCTCGCTCGCTCGTTGTTGCGAAGATTTTTCAGATCTCGCCAGAATAATGTGAAACTGAAACATTTTGTTTGCTATGGTATTATATGGGTCATGGGTTATTATTTGGGTTATTTTTTGTGCAACCCATGCATTTGGTTAAACACAGTTAGATTATATACAGTCTAAATAATAGATAAATACGCCTATATTTAATTCATATGGTCTCTCTCGCATTACATATTAAAGTAGTATCTTTATGTTGTTGTTATCAGCCTTTTGTTGAAAGAGCGCTCTATAAATAAATCATGGAAACATGTATGGATGCAGTACATCTGTTTTGTTTTCAGCCATTTACAAAACGAGTTAATGAAAAGTCCGTATTTCCGGGGTTTTGGTCATGTTTGAATTCCCCAACTAGTCTGCTGTTTTGCTAAAGTGATGGGTAGATGGCTGCTGTAGTTCAGGAGAGTGTTTGTCTTGTATTTGGTAGGTTGGTGGTTCGAGGCCTGTCCCTGACGGATTTGACCATTGTGTCCCTGGTTTAAAACTGACATAAATTTTACACAGCATTTAAATTAAATGTCTAACCCATTTTGTTGGGATAAAATGTAAAAATCTTTATCTCAGTTAAAATTAACTACTGCGGGGTTGGTCCAATAGTTACCCAGGTGTTGGGTGAAAACAACCCCTAAGTTGGGCTGATTTTAACCAGGGATTTTTTAGGGAGTATGTATCTGTCTGTCTGTGTGTCTGTCTGTGTGTGTGTCTGTCTGTCTGTTAGGGGTGTCACGATCCTCCAAATCCTCGATTTTTGATTTTATCCTTAGAATTCGATTCAATTCTCAACTTTTCCCCATCTTCTTGCAGTACATAGCCTTATGCCATTTTTAGACTAGTGTGGTCTATGATCATTGTTTTTACTCATTAATTTTTTGTAGGGTAAATCTTATTTAATCTTATTCCTCCAACTGAACAAAAGCAACACTGAAGTACTTATCTTGGGACCCAAAAAAGATAGATTAAATATCAGTATACAGCTTCAGTTGGTCCAACTAGAAACTATCGACCAGGCCAGAAATCTAGGTGTAATAATGGACTCAGACCTGAACCTCCAGGGTCACATTAAGGCAATAACAAGGTCAGCTTTCTATCACCTGAGGAACATTTCTAGGATTAAAGGAATGATGACACAAGGAGACCTAGAAAAACTCATCCATGCATTTATGATTACTGTAACAGTATCTTCACAGGTCTACCTAAAAAAATCAATCAGACCGCTGCAGCTGATCCAGAACGCTTCTTCCCGTGTTCTCACTAGAACCAGGAAAGTAGAACACATCACCCCAGTTCTAAAGTCCTTCCACTGGCTCCTTTTAGCTCAGAGAATAGACTTTAAAGTGCTTTTATTAGTTTATAAATCATTGAATGGGTTAGCATCAGAGTACATTAGAGATCTGCTATCAAGGTACAAACCATCCAGATGACTCAGGTCCTCCAAATCTAATTTACTGATCGTCCCTTCAACCAGAATCAAGCATGGATGAAGCAGATTTCAGCTTCTGTGCTCCCCACAAATGGAAAAAACTGCCGGACGAATGCCTGAACTCTTTTAAATCTAAAATAAAATCATACGTATTTAGACTTGCTTATGTGTGACTGATACTATCATTGCCAATACTATTATTCCTATTTTTTTTAATTAAATGCTATATAAATGTTCGTTTATGCTTTCTCTTATTGATTCTATGTTTTCGTTTTCACATTTCTGTAATTATGTAAAGCACCTTGAATTGCCTTGTGTTGAAAGTGTGCTATACAAATTAAATTGCCTTGCCTATTTCAAAAGACATATAATATAAGTGATGCAATTTCCATTATTCTTGTGTAATGTACAATGTAATGGCATTTAAGACTCTTAATAAAGATGAGAGAGATTCCTTTAATAGTTTGGAGGTTTTAATAAAAGTTGAATTGATCATACAGGAGAACAGCACAGATCACAGTGAATGCCGAATGCTGCCCCCCTCCTAACTCCCCAACTACCTACTACCCCCTACGTCCCAACTCTCTCCCAAGCTCATATGAAAATAAGTATTTATAAAGTTCAGCTATCACTTTGAAGACAAAACTATTAATCTCAGGGTGGGGATATCTCCATATGAAGACATCCGGCTCTTTAGCTGTGAATGAGTGACTTTTGACATATACAAAACAATGGCAATAGCTTGGGTTATATGTAACACAATAAGAGAAACTCTCAAAACTAAGTTTGTAAGAAGAATCAATATTTTCTCAGGTAGTGATGTCTTCTCTAGCCTCGAACTCAACACCTGTTGTCTGGCTCCTCTGCTCTCAGTGTTAATAATACTAAAAGATTAATCATAATAATACATCTTTCGATCACATACCACATGAGGGATTAATGGTCAAATCGAAATAATGTATTCACAATATTATTGTATTTACAATAAATTGCTACATTAAATAGACGGTTGCCTGCTAACTGTTGCTACGGAGTCTGAGTGGGACGCTACTGAGCTTACAGTATGAAACACATGATCGTTTTTTAGATTTTGATGAGCAAGGTCGTGACGTCATTTTGATCGATTTCGATAAAAAAAATCGCTATCTATCTATCTATCTATCTATCTATCTATCTATCTATCTATCTATCGTTGAGGTAATATCGACAAGAAAAAACTGAAAGAAGGAAAAGAAAATGGGAGCTGCTGTTTAATTTTAGGCTAATATTAGCATGCTAACTGTAGTTATGATAAAACTTTGAGGGAAATACTCAAGGAAGACAGGAAATTACAGAAGTTTTCAGCAGCAGATTAAGTTGGATTTTGGATGTAGGACTTGATGTGGACTAGCTATTTTACTAACATTCATCAGTATTTGTGGACGTTAAATACAATTTTTTTGTGGTGGCTTGGCTGTGTCAATGGTATGAGGCCTCGAAGTGTATGGAACTACAGTTGGGACTTATGTATTGTGACTTGTATCTGTTTATTTGTAACTTGTACACATGTTTTGAAAAATACAAGTACGGATTCATTTAATAATACAAGTACAAATAAAAGATACAAGTACAAATCAGAAAATACAAGTACAAATCGGAAACACAAGTACAAATCAGACACAAATACAAATCAAAAACACAAGTACAAATCACGCTACTCCCAGAACCAATCAGATTTCTCGATTCCCTAACCAATCACGGAGAAAGGAGGGCGGTGTTCTTCTGTGTTCACAACCAAGCTTGACTCTGGGAAAAGTGCAGCCGAAGTCTCGTTATCCTTAGTGAAATTAGTTAATAGCAGAGACACGTCTTTCAGTCTTCAGAGAGAAATTTTTGTTTATGACAAACAGACTCACCTTCAGAGAACTGTGTGTGGTGATGACAGACGGGACTTCGGCTGCACTTTTCCAAGAGTCAAGTTTGGTTGTGAACACAGAAGAACACCGCCCTCCTCTCTCCGTGATTGGTTAGGGTATCGAGAAATCTGATTGGTTCTGGGAGTAGCGTGATTTGTACTTGTATTTTCTGATTTGTACTTGTATTATTAAATGAATCCGTAGTTGTATTTTTCAAAACGTATACAATTTACAAATAAGCAGATACAAGTCACAATACATAAGTCCCAACTCTAGTTCCATAAAAGTGTGAGTTGCTTCAATATTTTGCTTTCTGAGTGGTTTGGCAAAAATAGTTTTATTTTGTCTCTAGGTGTGATTGGCATACATCACTGGAATCACAAGAATCTCCGCTTCCCAGCTGTGTATAATGTGTATATGTACATGGAAAGGCTCTCGTCACGACCTAGAAATATGTAATGTACCATCAACCAGTTGTAATAAGGGTAAGGTGTTAATAAAAATACTTTTTTGGTGCCCCCCCCCAGGATAAGCCACAGCAAACTTTATTCGTCTGCTGCAATCACTATATAAATAGATCATGAACATGTCATTATCTTTAAAGTAGATCAGTTCAAGGCTTTTAACGTTTGGGTTTAGGATATTTTCCATACCTAAAGTATATATAACATAGTAGCTAACCAAGTCTAACACATGAGATGCTAAGTTTGATGCCTAGCGAGTCAGATGACATTTCTCTAAAATCCGGCAGTCCCTTTTAAAGTTGTTTTTTTTAGCACTTTCCTAGTGATCCTCGTTTTGTTGGTGAAATATTGTCCAATTAAAAGTTTCAACTGTCTCCTGGATGCTGAATCTGATCTGTTGCATGTTTGTTCCCTTTCGCTTTCTTTGTTCTTAAATATATTTCACACAGGTAATTGTGGTCTCAGAAGGCTAAATTTCTGTTTTCAAGGCAAAGTGTACTAAAATCTGCGTTAAGCGCTGCAATGTCCAAATGACATTAAATCAAAGTCATGAATATCCCCTTAATTGTTTGATTGAACATGTAAATGACGAGTGGAGGGGTGAAAAAAGGCATTTCAACCCCCCTAAACATAATGGAGGAAACTAAGTTTCTGATTCATGTTTCTGTTCTTGAAAGGTTTCAACACAGACTGAGCTAAAATCTGATTACATCCTAGAATGAACCACTTAACCCGGCCGTTACGCACAAATATCGTTTTTTTTTCCCCAGCACAAAGTCTGTTTTTTATTTGGTAACATAAAAGAATCTGTAAAATCCCCCATTATCTCCGTCTTTGAGTGGTCTTTGGTATTCACGAGGCGTTCCCTTCTACCTTGAAGTCTTTTGATGCTGTTGACTGATGTGCTTTGCATTTTAACGCTGCTTTTCCATTCTCCAATACGTGCTGTTATTTATATCAGAAACCTGTCTGCTGTGATGAGGGCGCGCATCCGTAACGATCCTCTAATGCAGTAATCGGGGCCCTTTATCACAGGATGCTGTTAAATACCCACTGAACAAATTCTGTGTGGAGATTTTTCTCCTCAGGTTTCCTGTGATCTTTGTAATTGGGTTTTACACAGTAGATGCTGGAACATGTGGAAAAAACTACCACCTTTTTTTTCCCCCAGTGCTTTTATTTAACCAGTGCTTCAGAAACACGATTTCTACACAAATTTGTCCGATTCTATTTAATCCTTTTGTTCGCTGAATTCCGAAAACGAATCTAGAAAAAAAGGGCTTTATTCCATTGAGTTACGTTGCGAAGCCGCAGTCGATCTCCGCCGAGAGACGAGTCGAAATGAAAAAAGCAATTTAGTCCCTTACTTTGGGAGATTAAGCTGTAATTGCCATGACAACTATCACTTACATACAGGAGCAATAATTGAAAGGTTTCAGGAGAGCGAGGGAGGCGCCGTCACATTTACCACTCAGCGGCGGAGAAAACACTCAGTTTATAAAACGGTTTGGATGCAGAGCCGAGTGTGTTTTTATTAAAACTCATCACTGAGCAGCAGCAGAAAGCCTCTGAGACAACTTAGACCTTTAATCATCTGTGCTGCAATAAAGAAAGTAAAATAACATTTAACACCCTGGATCAAAGTGGACACAGTTTGAACTCAGTTTCAATCTGGCTGTTTATGTTTCTATGTCTGTGTTTATATACAACGGCATGATTTATGAAAGTGTAGAAGAGTAGACAATAGATTTCAGTCTGTCATTTCAAAAACAAATGAAAAAAAAATCCTGCTTATGTCTGAAATGTATTGCAGCCATCTGCTGCTTATGAGACACACTCGTTGATTGTAACGGTGTCGAGAGGCGTTTTATCCGATTGCGTCTCTGCAGCATACAGTTGAGGAAAAACACAAGATTCCAAGATGGAAAGATTAGTATGACGGAGTATTAGGGCCAAAAAACGCACAAATTCTGAGATTAAAGTCACATTTTTTTTTCAGAGAAAAATAGTAAATTCTCTGATGTGGATAAGTAGAAAAAATTACGAGTAAAAACTCAAAAGTTCTCAGAAATAATTGCAAATATTTTCCAGAAAAAAAACTCGGAGATTCTTGGTCACAAAAGTCATAAAATTACGAGTTAAAAGAAAGAAATTTTGACATTAATCTCTGATATTTTCTAGGAATAAAAATGCAATTCTCTGATGTAAAAAAATTTAAAAATTAGCAAGAAGAAAGTAAGAAATGACTATGATTAAAGGCATACATTTTCGGTATCTTAACTTAGATATCTGACATTGTAAAGTCAGAAAATTGTAATAAAAATGTTTTGTCCACCCAGCTCAATAAAGTCAAAAGTTACTCGAGTCTCATACAATACATCTAAAAAAAGAAACAACCTAAAAATTTGACTTTTGTAGGTGCCTCAATCACGTTTCTGTCCACCAGCAGACAGAAATGTTACAAATGTGGTCAGCTGGAAGTACAGTTGAATATTCCCAGTAAAATTTCAGTAGATAAAATGTTTCAACTCTGGCACTTTTTAAATATCTAAAAATGTCTTAAGTTCCCTAGATTTTTTGACTTGGACATTCTCTCTGAAAAGAACGGCGTTAAAAACTAGAGAAGTCATGTTTCACTCTGAATAGACCGGGAAAGAAGTAGAAAAAAAAAACAGATACAGAAACTTACACTAAATTTAAAAAAACGATAGAACTAAAACATTATATTAAAAATGTATTTTATTAAAAGTCCCAGTCAAAATTTCAGAGCTTTCGATGTACAGGTGCTTGTTCCACAGTATCAGGAATCAGATCAAAAGAAAAGGTTAAACAGTTTGGATGCACTGTTCCTGCTTTAAAACACCTTGTTGACCATAATATTCTGAGGCATCACCATCTTTACACAAACCGTAGTTCTAGAACCTTAAGACCCAAGAACCCAATGAACCACGGACCCTAAAATTCTAGGAAAATAGAACTCTCCAACCCTAAGACCTGGGACACCGGAACCGTAGGACTCAAGAAACCTAGAACCCAAAGACCCTACAAACCAAGTTCCCAGCAACCCTGGGTCCCCAGAGCTGTAGGCCCCGAAACCATAAGAACCTAGATCTCCAGAAACCCAAGATTCTACAATCCTAGATGCCAAAGAACCTAGGTTTCTTGGACCGTAACACCCTAGAATCCCAGGAACCGAGAGCTCAAGGTCTATAAGGCTGTAAGCCCTAAGAACCACAATTCCATAATTGTAGGAACTTCGTACCCCATAGCCTTAGGACTCTAGAAAGCTAGAACCCAAGGGCCAAAGAACCAAAGGTCCCTAGAAACCTGGTACTGTAGAAATCTAGTACCCTAAAACTCTAGAACCCAAAGACCCTAGAACCCCATAAACCTAGAACTCTAAAAACCTAGAACCAAAGGAACCTAGAACCCAAGGTTCTAGGTTCGAGTGTTTTGGCTTCTTCCCAGAAAGAGACTGAAAACAGAAACTGTGTCACTTTTAGACCTGATGAAGAAACGTAGAACCTATGGACCAGAGAACCATAGATTCCTATAACCCTAGAATTGTAGGACCCTAAAACTTTAGAATCCTAAAACCCTAGGACCCTACAACCTCAGGACTCTAAAACCCTAGGACTGTAGAACCCTAAGACATGAGAACTCCAAAGCCCCATGATCATCGAACCCTGGAACTCAGAACCCTGGGCCAATAGGGTAGATGTTTAATTGTAAGTTAATAGATTTCTTCACCCTCCACTGTGACCCATTTGAGGCATCTTTAAACGTCTGTTCTCAGCAGAAAAAAAGGAAGCAACGTTTACCTCGGAGGAGCCCAATTGTGCTTGGTGCAGTCCAACAGAGTTCCCACGTAGGTTCTCTTTCTCCAGGTCACGTTCACCACCAGCACACCTGTCGGTAACACACAGAACAAAAAGACTACAGTTTAGAATACAAAATACCTTTTATGATTGTTTCAATTTTAATCAGGAGTGAAAAAAAATACAACAACACAGAATCTAGGAATCCCATCCAAAAAATACTCTACACTAGAGTGTTTTTTGGGTCAAGAGGACAGAAGATGACCTGCAACAGCGTCAGCACAAAGACTGGTAAAAGCTATTATTGGGAAACGGAGGAACTCTGGTGCTCCATGTAGGGTCTTTCCTGGATCCTTTCCTATTATTGGAACATCTAGAGACCTGGATCGGACTTTCTGATACGGTACTAAACTGATTCAGATCTTACCTCAAGAACAGGAACCTCTTTGTGTTGATTAGCAGAGTGTCAAATGTTAGGAAGAGATAGGAAGAGGTAGAGTAGCTAGGTAGAGATAGATTAATGTAAGCCAGGTAAAGATCCGGAGCCGGTCGCGGCTTACCGCCGCGGAAGAAATGCGCCCCACAGGGGCCAGCCAGCGCCGGAGAGAGGTCCCTCAAGGGGATCCTCCCGCACAGTGCGGCCGCCCATTACCTGCCGGGTTGAATCCCCCGGGCAGACTGTGCGGACCCCACCCGTTTATCTCTTAAACGTTTCTCGCCCTCTTCAACTCTGTCCTCTCAGTTCTGTCAATTTTTCCTTAAGATAGTTGTCGACTATCGGTCTCGTGCCGGTATTTAGCCTTAGATGGAGTTTACCACCCACTTTGGGCTGCATTCTCAAACAACCCGACTCCGAGAAGACCCCGGCATGACGGGGGCCGTTACCGGCCCTACACCGTCCACGGGTCAGGAGGACTCAGACAGAGTGTTGGTAGCCAGGTCTCCTAGTAGCTAGGAGACAGGTTAATGTTAGTAGCTATGCTGCTTTAGGCTAGGCTGTTGGAGGACATTATTAGGGTCTGTTCTTACTTTCTCTCCTACTTCTCCCCAACTGCATGATGTGCTGTCAATTCAAGCACTAACCTGTTTTCTATTATAGTAGGTGCTCCGGATTAGCCCTGCTTGACGACCCTGACTAAGATGGCATTGCAGTGACGGAAAATTCTCCACGTCCTGCAACAAACTTCTGCATCAGTTCTATTGCTCTTTCTGTGTCTCTGTTATGTATTCTCCAAGCCACAGACGGTCGCGGCAGATAACCGCTTGTGCTGAGCCTGGTTCTGCCGGAGGTTTCTTCCTGTTAAAAGGGAGTTTTTCCTTCCCACTGTTGCTTCATGCTTGCTCAGTATGAGGGATTGCTGAGAATTACACGACACAATCTTCTGTGGTTCTGTAATTTCTACATTAAACATTGTTTTGTAATAACTCTTCTTGTAAAGTGCCTTGAGATGACATCTGTTGTGAAATGGCGCTATATAAATAAACTGAATTGAATTGAATGAGCCAATTCTCATCACAAGAAACAGAAATCACATGTGGGGTCCCCCAGGGTTCTATCCTAGGGCCCCTCCTATCTAGCATCTACATGCTCCCATTAAGCCAGATAATTATAAAAAATAATATCAACTATCAAGACTATGTTGCCGATGCTTAGCTTTATATCTCAATGTTACCAGGTGATGTTGAACACGTCCAAATCCTCAATAAATGCATTGAGCAAGTTAACAGCTGGATGTCCCATAATTTCCTCCAACTGAACAAAAACAAAACAGAAGTTGGCTCAGTTGGACAAACTAGAAACTATCGACCGGGCCAGAAATCTGGGTGTAATAATGGACACAGACCTGAACCTCCAGGGTCACATAAAGGCAATAACAAGGTCATCTTTCTATCACCTGAGGAACGTTTCTGTGTTGTCTTTTATTGTTTTTATTGTTTCTCTGTTTTCCTTTCATAAATGTTCGTTTATGCTTTCTTTTAGTGATTCCGTCTTTTAATTTCCACATTTTTTTAATCATGTAAAGCACATTGAATGGCCTAGTGTTGAAAGTGTGCTATATAAATATGATCATGAAGAAGATGAAGAATACACAGAAGGAATTGTGCAGGACACCATCAACACACTATGACAAGTAGCAGACGGCAGCCTGCTGCTATAGAAGATGTAGGTAGAGGTATGTCTTAGGTTCACTAATGATTATCTACATGAGTCAAAGAGGGTTTTCTAGTAGTTCTGCTCAGGGGAGAATGAAAACATTTGTTTGGACAATGGCTGAACATCTACTCTGTGGAGCAAAGAGGTGGAAGCATTAAGGTTTGGAGCTGTTTCTATACAGGACAACTCCATCATACTGAACCAAAGGAAAAGCTATCTATGACGATGAGGTTCTTCTCCCAGGCAGATTATAGGTCATGATGAAATCGCCAGCATGATGGAGACCCAAAAAACCACAGAGAAGCAAGCGAGGAGTGAAGGAAGGAACTTAGCTGGTCTACTAAACCTACTCCTACAGAAAATCTTTTGAATCCAAAGGATTTAGAGAGTTTTAGCTCAGATAGTGTCAGCATCTCTCCTGAGAGGTATCCAAACCGGGGGAGAGACCTACAGTTGAGACCAGACGACTTCATCCATTTAAACAGATTTCTGCACTAGGTTCAGTCCAGGACACAGATAGGGACATAAAATAATGTTTAAATGGCAATGTTTCCATCACATATTCTGTTAAATTTCACTAAAGTTTGCCTTTAATCAGACGGGTTACGGTTCAATGTTTCTTCCTTGGTCATAGCACGTATTACTCATCCAGATCCATCAGCCAGATCGTTACAAGTCCGTGCATCTAAAACAGGCCTAAATACAGTGGAATAAAAGAGAAATCAGGAATATACTCTACAGGATCCAGTAAAGCAGGATCTTCTTCTGATGGATTTTACCAATTATTGGGTCAGGCAAGTGTTAGGACAACCTATTCTACAAAATATCAACGGTCTGATTGTCTGAGAGGGGCTTTTCACCTTCTCCTCTGGCCCTGCAGAATTTCTCATTTATTTGTTCTCGCTTGTTTCTGATGAAGAATGACACACCGATGAAAGGAAAACGGGATGGGGAGATGAGATGATAAAGGAACGGAGCTGGGAGAATGATGAAGCGTCTGAGTCGGTGCGGCAGCCGGGGAGATTCAAACAGGGAGTTTATGCAGAGAGTTCAGGCTCCACCCGGGATCAGAGTCGGGTCGAAATGTAAAAATGGACCAGACTGGGTTCCTCGGGGGGTAAAGAAGCTGCCCTACACTGCTGGTACGGTGTTATGATAAAAAATGATGAAGATCGTTGAGTCTCATCTAAGTCCAGACAGACAGCAGCTCCTTAAAGGTTTTACTACAACTCCCCTGAATATCTAATCACATCTTCACCAAACCCTCTGAGGTACATGAGAGCTGGGATACTTGAAGCGTCCAGCCAGAAGGTCCACAGTCTCCAGCTGAAGCTTAAAATCCTCCGGAGTTTTGATCTACTCCGGCACTCAGCGAGGACAGACGATTTTTATCTTTCTCCCTAATGTCTTTCTGGTTGATCTGGATATGGGCTGTTTAGATGGTCTCCTAATGCAATTCCAGGACTTTTCACCAAAAGAAGGCGATTATGGAGTGCAGAGCTGTGGAGGATCTTGGGTCTCTCACTTTGACCATCGAGACACAAGAAACATCTGGATAATTAGATTCGTAACTGGATATCTACTCGCATGGTGGATTTTCTGAGGTGTCGTAGGCTTATGACTGTAAAGGCAGAAACTAGCTACCTGGGCTACAGAAAGCTGCCTGGCTGTTGTAACGCTCAGACTCTTTTGCGATTTTTCTAGCTAAATTGGACTCGTTTTCGCTGTGTCTCACAAACAACTTGGAGAAGTTCTCAGCCGGCTGGAAAGAAAATGACCCCTCATTTGGCTATTGTTGGACAATAAGGCAAGAGGAAATAGGTTTATTGGTAGTTCCTAGGATTTCTAAAAGAAGAATGGCTCAAATGGCTCCTCTCCTGTGGAACCAGCTCCCAGTTTTAGTCCGTGACCACACTCAGTACGTTTCCATCCACGTCTAAAGCTTGGTTTATGCTTGACGCATCCGCGTGGTTCGCGCGGCTCCACATGATTTCAGTCGAACTAAGGCAATAATTCGGCTTTCTGTTGCCGCATGTAAACATACTGACTGTATGTTTTTAAAACTAGGCTTAAAACCTTCCTTTTTGATGAAGCTTACAGTTAGAATGGCTTAGGTTATCCTGAGTTATCTCTGTAGTTATGCTGCAATAGGTTTAGACTGTTGGAGGACAGACTGACCACTTTTCTTCACTCTTCTACTTTTCTCTCCTACTACTCTCCAGATGTATTTTTTTTTGCTCCATCTGGTCTGCTATCCAGCCCCCTGCTATACAACGCCCCCTGCTGGATGGGGAGCATCGATTCAGATGATGCTCCCAGTGACGGAACATCCTCCATGTCCTGTTGTCAACTTTCTTTAATATTTAAAGTACTTTCTCTTCAGTTCCTTTTGTTCTTTGTGTGTATCTTCTATGTCTTTACAAACCCCTGACGGTCGTGGCAGATGGCCGCTTCTGGTTTTGCTGGAGGTGTCTTCCTGTTAAAGGGGAGATTTCCTCTCCACTATTGATACATGCTTGCTTAGTATGAGGGATTGCTGAGGTCCGTCCATCCATCCATCCATCCATCCATCCATCCATCCATCCATCCATTAAACCTAAATCCATCCAGCTATAACTGTGTGCTTACAGAAGCAGAATTGTGTTTATCTTTAGGTTTATGACATCTCACTCTCACTGCTGGTTCTGCTTCATAAATCTCGGTTAATGTAGAACTTGAGGGTGAGCCTCATTTCCTCTCATTGTCAACAGCAGCAAGAACTGCCCTACCGATCCGTTTTACTACTCATTGGTTCTGTCAGTGAGGGAGACGTAGAAGAATAAGCAGTTTAATTGTCTGTGTCACGCTGAAGACGCTTTCTCAATTAGATAATCCTGCATCCGAGGAAGTAAACACATATCTCTGTCACAAACCGACTGATACGGCTAACATTAAACTAATAGCGAAATAATGAAAAACACAAAAATCAAACAAGCAGCAGTTGAATGTGGAGCATTTTTTTAGATTATTAGAAATCCCAAAACATAGATTAGAGCACTCTGACTGGAGTTACCATAAGGCAGGGTGGTTTTATCACGGTATGTGGGTAATTAGATGATGACTGTCAGAAGCTCCACTGACTGTGTAGCACATAACACAGCTCTAAGAAATAATATAAGAAGCTCAGCTTGATATATTGGAGGAGAAAGAAATGAGGGAGGTAATAAAAAAAATACGGCTTACAGAAAAGAAAAAAAAAGGCTCCTGTTATGTTTTAGCATCATTGGAGCCGCAGGGCGTCAAAAATGAACCCAGAACCTGCAGGATGAACGGCAACAGTGAAGGTTTGCCCCCGAAGCTTCATCAGGTCTAAAAGTGAGACAGTTTCTGTTTTCAGTCCCTTTCTGGGAAGAAGCCAAAACACTCGAAGGCTCATCATCAGCTTGTGTTTGGCTGTCAGGAACTTTATTCTTAAGAAGCAACAGCGGCGCATCCCAAACTCTAGAAACACAACACAGACTCTGTGTTTTTATGTCTTTGCAGTCGTATCTCTTCAAATAACTGATACTTAAAGAAAGCAGCAAAACTCAAAAAGCTAAACCAAACAGCATGGTTCACTTTTACGTGTTACCAAATTGCACTAATAGACCAATCGGACTAAGTTCAGCTTCTACAGGCTCACTTTCCGTAACCTACGCAGACTACAGCTGTAATGGAGGGCGGCTGCGACGTCATTGAAATCCCAGGTTAGTATAACTTGGTATCACTTGCATTGTAAGCCTGTAAAAACCTGAGATGCTAATACCTTAGCACCTCTGAGGCGTTCTGAGCTCACATCAGAATATCGTTATCCATTCATAACAAAACATTATTAAATAAAGGGGTTTTGGGGCAGATAATGCCTTATTACAGGCGGCAAATCTGCAGCCCTAATTGACTCCCATTATATGGATATACGCTGATTGCGACTCGATATAAACTCTAGAAGAAAGAAAAAAAACATTCTCTTTAATATCCCAGTAGATGTAGAAAGCTATTGAAACTACAGCGTCTGTCATTCACATAAAGACTGTTCTCCTGAAAACGTTCCACTTGCTGTTGCTGTGTGTAACTGTTTACAGATGATCAGTTTCTCATCCCACATACACGAACCATCTATTTTGGATTTAAAACAGCGACTTTCGCCAACGGGTGATGCTTTTTCATGACTGTAATGAGGAAACTGTACCCCATAGCCCCTCCTTTGGCAACATACAACTATAACAGATGTTATTCTCCAGGGAGTGTACATGATATGAGACGCCGTCAGATATAAAATGATAAAAGGGAGAGTCACAACTGTTAAAAGGTGCAGTAAAGTTGCGATAATTGGATAAAACCTAGCAAAACATGTGCTATTTCTGCATCAGTAAACTACACTGATCCTTCCCAGCCATTCTGCTTTATGCCACCTGTGCATCCACTGATGAGCTCCTACCGTCCCGTCAACTTCACCTTCACCGTTTTAAAACCAGTCAAATACAGAAAATATATTGAGCTATTTTCACATGGTTTCCTGGTTTTACCCTGCTTAAAAGCTTAAAGGCACAGTGTGTAATTTTCGACCAGTAGGGGGCAGGGCATACCTAAATTATCACAAGCATGCGGTATCTGTGTCTTCGAGTAAGGAACTCAAAAACGGAGGTCCAACTAGTGCTGTTTTCAAACGCTCAATTCCCTGAGAATGATCTATTTGCAGCAACATGACGAGCACATCAGTCTCTCTTTCATCGCTTGGAACTAGCAAAGAGGTAAAAATTTATTTATGGCGAAACTTTTTTGCATTTTTAGGGGAAATCAATGTTTTAATAGCCAGCGTGTTCCGTGCGCTTTGTCCATCCGGGGTCTTGTAGAAGTAAAGACGTCATCTAATATGGCTTTCCCCTGAAGTCATATTTTTCAATATCGCCAATATTTTGCAATTAATGTGCTTTACATAATTATTATTACATAATATTTTAATGCCTATTTTCAAAGATGTTCTGCAAAAACTACACACATTTCTTCTCTTCTCTAGACGTAAAATGTGATTTTAAGTGACGGACCGTCTGCGGTTGAGGATACAACGAATCCTGTCTGATTAGAGCTCTGATCTCCTGCAGAGAGGAGGAAGAAGAGGAGCTCTTCATCTTCTTTCTGTCTGTCCAATTAGTATTCAGCTTAATTAACATGCAACCTGCATCTCCTCCCCCACCCACCCTCGAATCATATCCCTTCGCCTCCAAACAATTATCCTGGAGCTGCAGGGAGAGAAACGGCCCCTCTTTCCTTTCTTTCTTCCCGACATCACGGATAAAAAAACAACATTAGTCTTTCTACTCCAGCTTTTTTCTTTCCATTCCTGTCCATCTCCAACCATCAATGCAGTCATTTATACATAAATCCGACTATTTTCATGTCATCTTTGGGTAAAACGTCTCCCGTTCCTGAGATGTAACAAACGTCAAATCCAGAAACCTTCATCTGCTCCGGAACCGGTTCGATTCGCAAGAACCGGATCAGGAGCAGAGCTCCTTATTAGGGATGTAAGAAAATATCGTTACGCTAATAAATCACGATATTCTATGTCATGGTCAGAGGTTGTGCCAAACATTTTTTTTTGTCCGTTATTTTGACCGGTGGGGTCAAAAAACTCTGATCCAAATCTATTTTTATCCATCGTTTTCTTTCTTTTGGGTGGGGGAGTCTAGCTTCAGCAATCGTCTGACGAATTAAGGCAAATTTAGATCGATCAAATAACCTAACAGTCATGTTTTTGGACTGTGGGAGGAAGCCGGAGGGAACCCACGCATGCACAGGTGTGTATGTATGTATATATATATATATATATATATATATATATATATATATATATATATATATATACATTCCTGATGACTGCAGAGCTGCTGAATCGTTAGATATTTTCAAATCAAAGATTAAAACTCTACTCTTTAGAGATGCTTTTCTTTTTATGCTTTTTTTGAATTTAGGTTTTTGAAAAATGTTCTTTTTATGCTTTTATTTCCAAATTACAATATATAATTTTCTTTTATGCTCCGATGACTGATGTCTTATCCTAATTATTGTTATTGCTAAATGTTTTAATTGATTCTTCTGTTTCATCAGTTCTTCATTTTTTTTTATAATTTTACATTCTTTTTCTTTCATACATGTTCTTACGTAATTTTTAGTTTGTTGTTTATGCTTTTCTAAAATTGTTGTTTTAATTGTGAATGTGAATTTCTCTTGGAGATGAATAAAGTATCTATCTATCTATCTATCTATCTATCTATCTATCTATCTATCTATCTATCTATCTATCTATCTATCTATCTATCTATCTATCTATCTATCTAATTAAATTCTAAATGTTCTCTTTTATTGTTTCATTGTTTTCTGTTTTTAATTTTCAGACTTTTATCATGCATTTCTTTTCTTTGCCACCAAATTATGTAAAGCACCTTGGATTGCTTTGTGTTGATATTGTGCTATACAAATAAAGTTTCCTTGCCAGTCTATTATACATGATACAAAATATATAATATTCTTTCTGTTGCTCTTTCTGTGTCTCTGTTATGTATTCTCCAAGCCACAGACGGTCGCGGCAGATAACCGCTTGTGCTGAGCCTGGTTCTGCCGGAGGTTTCTTCCTGTTAAAAGGGAGTTTTTCCTTCCCACTGTCGCTGCATGCTTGCTCAGTATGAGGGATTGTTGAGAATTCCACGACGCAATCTTCTGTGGTTTTTGTAATTTCTACACTAAACATTGTATTGTAATAACTCTTTTTGTAAAGTGCCTTGAGATGACATCTGTTGTGAAATGGCGCTATATAAATAAACTGAATTGAATTGAATTAATATATATAACACAGAAAGATAATATCATGGGATGGTGTGTGATAGAAACCCATGTGGGTTTATTATCATGGTCACACCCCCACTAAAAATAGTAAATAAAATTAAAAAAAACAGATAAAAGTAAGACTTAAAATACAAAAGCTAAGAAAAAATTCTTTAAAAATTCTGGATCAGACAGCAGCTGATAACGACTGTTATTAAATAAAATTTTAAACAGATAATTAAATGTATATTTAAATAAACATTCCAATAAATGGACATCAAAGCACATTTTCATATTTAGAAATCAGACGTTTTTTCGACGTTTTTTGCTAAATCTTATTATGATTATCGGATAATTAAATTCATTTAACAATTTACTGCCACGACACCTAAAATAAAACTGAACCTGTGTTTTATAAATGAAATAAAGATAAAATGATGGGCCTTTTCTGGTGTTATGGCAATGAACTTGATCTTTTTTGATGAAATAATGTTGACAATTTTGTGGACTTTTAACATTTATTACCTTTATAGAAAATGTATCTGAAAAGTATTTATGTCATCATGTTTTAGAAAATGTAATTCTGAGAGTGCAAACTGGAGACTGCAATTACGTTAATGACTTCAGACAAATCAGATTTCTCCGATTGTAGCAACCAAGTATTAAAAGTATGACTGGTAGTCGGTGGCTTTTTTTACTACCTTTGTTCCAGTCGACCAACTTGTTATGTATGTAACAGGTTGGAGAGTTTAGAATCCTGGGACAGTTTTTCTACAGTTTAATTCAGTTTTGAAAATCGCGATATAGTCTTACTCATTACATCGCGATCACCACGTCGTCCCCTTTCTATCGGGATATACATCGTATCCCTAGTTCTTATGCTGCTTTGTCGTGTTGGACGTTTATGTCAAATGGTTCTATTTTGGACTCCTGCCGACAAAGTGACATCCCCCTAATCCTCCTCTGGATCGTCCAGATTGTCTCTGGAAAACTGTAGACATGTCTGGACATTTGCTGGCTAAAGCAGGGGGACCTTTCGAGTGCTTCAGGATATTTATCCATGACGACGTTAGGCCTGTCGCGATAATCAATAAACAATTAATTGACCAATAATTAAAAATGCGCTCGGTAACTTTAACAGGCTCGATAATTTTTCATTGACTGAAGTCGCAGGATAATGAGTTAACGTCGCTGCATCAGTCTCGACTGGCTCCTCTCGGTTTAGCGTAAAGAGTGAACCTCCTGTCAGCCGCTGTGTCTCTGTGTTTGTGGAGGCGGAGCACACGCTGCCAGCGTGATCATACCTGGCGCTGGAGCAGCGGAGAGCCCCGTGAGGAGGAGGGTAGAGGAGTCGATAATCATGGAGTTGGTTTCTAAGCCGGACGCAACAGCCGACGTGTGGGAACATTTTGGATTTAAACCACATGAACGAGGTGAACCACAAAATATTAATGAGCCAACATGTCGCATTTGTTTTTAAACGGTTTATGCTAAACACGGCAACACGACGAATCTGCACGCTCACCTCAAACACAACCTCCCCGCTCCAGTTTTCCCAGCTGGGTAAAAAAACATCTACCAAAGAGGCAGAGGGACCCTCAACTTCTTCCCGTCACTCCATCATCACGGGGGCATTTATGAAACAAACAAAATATAAACGAGACAGTGCCAAATGGTGCGCACTCACAGACGCCGTGGTTCGCTACATAGCCAGATGCAACCGTTTAACACAGTGGAAAAGACGGCTTTTCGACAAATGCTACAAACAGGATTGGAAGTGTTAAATGTCTGAACCTAATGTTAAATGTTGGTCATTATATTTATTTATTTTGGATATTTACAATGTCTTTTCATAATACAATTCCAGTTTCAATTCTTAAAAAAAAAGTTAATTTATCTTTAATCCTTTGTACTTGCATTTTTATACCATTATTATTAGATTAGCTTAAAATGTATGTAAAAACGGCAATATTATCGTTTATCGCAATAATTACTGGGGCAATTTATCGTCCAGCTAAATTTGTTATCGTGACAGGCCTAGACGACGTAGTGTGTTACTAATATTAACCTTTGTTAGTGTCATCCCAGCTCTCTTTGGGTGATTGGCCAGTTTTCCCCGTTTTTTGTCAGCCATCTTATAATTATTCCTGCAACAGTTAATCTCTTCTCACCAAGCTGCTTGCCTATTGTAGATTGGTTCATCCCAGGCTTGCGCAGGTGTACAATCTTGTCCCTGGTGTCCTTGGATAGCTCTCTGGTCTTGGCTGTGGTTGAGGTGGGAGTCTGAATGTTTTAAGGTGTGGGCAGGTGTTTTTGTTAAGTTTAAACGGGTTCCATTAATACAGATAACAAGTGGGGGATAGAAGAGCTTCTTAAAGAATAAAAAAAAGCTTGTAAGCTGTCAAGATAGCAGCAGCTGAATCCTGATATACTGTTTGTAAAAGAAGCACAGAGGCTCTCTGTTTCCATTTTAAAAGGCTTCTCCCAACCAATACACTATGAGTTACAGGTTCTACCGTCTGGATAACGATACAGAACGCCACATTTTAGAAGCAGTTTTATCACCACCGCTATAAACCTTGCCACCCACCCACTACCCTATAGAGATAGTTTCCCGTCCACTACCCAAAACTAATGAATTAAAAGTTAATGCTACTAGAGCAAAGTATAAAAATCTCATAAAGATAAATAAAACTCGGACTGAACATAAAAACAAATCAATTAAATGTGGTTTACTAAACATAAGATCTCTCCCCTCAAAAACACTCTTAGTAAATGACTTAATTTGTGAAAATAATATTGATTTGTTTTGTCTTGCAGAGACATGGTTGCAGGAAGAGGACCATGTCACAATAAATGAGTCAACTCCCCCTAGCTACTTAAACTTTAGTGTCCGTCGAAGTACTGGTCGAGGAGGTGGAGTAGCAACTATCTTTCATTCCGATTTACTAATTAATCTCCAAAAAAATAATAGTTACAGTTCCTTTGAGCATCTAGTTTTTAGCTTTCCTCATACACATAACAAAGCAGTAAAGCCACTTTTGTTTGTGGTCTTATATCGTCCACCAGGACCTTATTCTCAATTTTTAGATCAGATTTCAGATTTTCTATCTGACTTAGTTTTAAACACTGATAAAGTCATTATAGTCGGAGACTTCAATATTCATGTTGATAATGAAAGTGATAGTCTAAATACAGCTTTTAACATTATCCTAGACTCAATAGGCTTTACTCAAAATGTGCAGGGACCAACACATTCTTGTCACCACACCTTAGATCTTGTGCTGACTTATGGCATTGACTGTGAAGAAATAACAGTCTTTCCACATAACCCTATCCTTTCTGATCATTTCCTCATCACTTTTAAACTTACTCTAATGGATCATATCAAACCTGAAAGAAAACTTCATTATACCAGAAAGTTATCAGACAACGCTGTAGCAAATTTTAAAGAAGCTCTTCCAACTTTAATTTCCTCAGTTTATAAATGCAGAACAGAAAACAGTGATTTAACTCGTGACCCCTCACAACTTGACATTTTAGTTCATAGCGTTAATTCCTCCCTGCGTCGGGCAATAGACAAAGTTGCCCCCTTGAAAAGGAAGGTGGCTAGCCATAGAAGATTAACTCCCTGGTTTAATTTAGAGCTACGTACCCTAAAGCAGAATGTTAGAAAACTAGAGAGAAAATGGCGCTCCACGCATTTACATGATTCCTTTTTAATATGGAAAAATAGTTTATTGCTATATAAAAAGAGCCTTCACACAGCTAGAACAGCATATTATTCATCTTTAATCGAGGAGAATAAAAATAATCCTAGGTTTCTTTTTAATACAGTTGCCAAACTCACACAGGATCATAGCTCTATCGAGCCAACCATTCCCCAAGCTCTAAGCAGTGACGACTTCATGCAATTCTTTATAAATAAAATAGACTCCATAAAGAATAAGATAATTGGGAACCTTCCCAATATGCTTGCTTCCTCCTTAGTTAATGAGGCAGCCTCAAAAATGGTTGAACCTAATATATGCTTAAACTGCTTTAATGCAGCCGAACTTTGTGATGTACTAAAATTATTAGCTTCATCTAAACCTTCAACTTGCGTTTTAGACCCAATCCCAACTAAACTCTTAAAAGAAGTTTTCCCTCTGATCGCTGCTCCAATTTTAAATATAATGAATCTATCCTTAGTCAATGGATATGTACCACAGGAGTTTAAGATTGCTGTAATTAAACCTCTACTTAAGAAACCCTCTCTTGATCAAAACGACTTAATTAACTATAGACCGATATCTAATCTTCCCTTCTTATCTAAAATTCTTGAGAAAATAGTTGCACACCAGATATGTGAGCATTTAAACAATAATGAGCTGTTTGAGAAGTTTCAGTCAGGCTTTAGAGCTCATCATAGCACTGAAACAGCTCTGGTGAAGGTTACTAATGATATTCTCATAGCCTCAGACAATGGACTGGTGACCATTCTGGTCCTGTTAGATCTCAGTGCTGCCTTTGACACTGTTGATCACAATATTCTCATAGAAAGGCTTCAAAGTGTCGGTATAATAGGAACAGCACTAGGTTGGTTTAAATCTTATTTGTCTAACAGATTTCAGTTTGTTCAGGTAAACAATAGATCTTCCTCAACCTCAATAGTTACTTGCGGAGTACCACAGGGTTCAGTGCTTGGGCCGATTCTCTTTACTATATATATGCTTCCTATTGGTAAAATAATTAGGCAGCATGGGATAAAATTCCATAGTTACGCAGATGATACACAGCTATATCTATCCATAAATCCTGATGAATCCAATCAGTTAGGTAGACTACAGGCATGTCTGGAAGACATAAAAACTTGGATGACTCTAAACTTCTTGCTTCTAAATTCTGATAAAACAGAAGTTGTCGTCTTTGGACCAGAAGCTCTGAAAAAGAAACTACTTAGTCAGCCCCTTCACCTGGACGGCATTAAATTAGCCTCCAGTAATAAAGCAAAAAACCTCGGTGTCATTTTTGACCAAGATATGTCATTTAGAACTCACATTAAAGAAGTCTGTAGGATTTCCTTTTTTCACCTTAGGAATATTGCAAAAATTAGAACCATCCTGTCCAGGAATGATGCTGAAAAACTAGTCCATGCCTTTGTTACTTCAAGGCTGGATTACTGTAACTGTCTATTATCAGGTAGTCCACAGAATACAATTAAAAGTCTTCAGTTAGTTCAAAATGCTGCTGCTAGGATTCTGATGAATATTAAAAGAAGAGATCACATTTCCCCTGTTTTAGCTTCTCTTCACTGGCTCCCAGTAAAATCTAGAATAGAATTCAAGATCCTCCTTCTGACATATAAAGCCCTTAATAATCTAGCTCCATCATACATAAGAGACCTGATTGTTCCATATGTTCCTAACAGAGACCTTCGCTCTCAGACTGCAGGTTTACTGGTAGTTCCTAGGATTTCTAAAAGTAGAATGGGTGGCAGATCTTTCAGCTATCAGGCTCCCCTCCTATGGAACCGGCTCCCAGGGTTGGTTCGTGAAGCAGACAATTTGTCTATCTTTAAAACTAGGCTAAAAACTTTCCTCTTTGACAAAGCTTACAGTTAGAGATATGTTTATAGGTAGTTAGAGTCAGGTCAGACAGGTAGATAGGAAGAGACAGGTTAATGTTAGTAGTCAGGCAGAGTGTCAAAAGTTAGGAAGAGATAGGAAGAGGTAGAGTAGCTAGGTAGAGATAGATTAATGTAAGCCAGGTAAAGATCCGGAGCCGGTCGCGGCTTACCGCCGCGGAAGAAATGTGCCCCACGGGGGCCAGCCAGCGCCGGAGAGAGGTCCCTCAAGGGGATCCTCCCGCACAGTGCGGCCGCCCATTACCTGCCGGGTTGAATCCCCCGGGCAGACTGTGCGGACCCCACCCGTTTATCTCTTAAACGTTTCTCGCCCTCTTCAACTCTGTCCTCTCAGTTCTGTCTATTTTTCCTTAAGATAGTTGTCGACTATCGGTCTCGTGCCGGTATTTAGCCTTAGATGGAGTTTACCACCCACTTTGGGCTGCATTCTCAAACAACCCGACTCCGAGAAGACCCCGGCATGACGGGGGCCGTTACCGGCCCTACACCGTCCACGGGTCAGGAGGACTAAGACAGAGTGTTGGTAGCCAGGTCTCCTAGTAGCTAGGAGACAGGTTAATGTTAGTAGCTATGCTGCTTTAGGCTAGGCTGTTGGAGGACATTATTAGGGTCTGTTCCTACTTTCTCTCCTACTTCTCCCCAACTGCATGATGTGCTGTCAATTCAAGCACTAACCTGTTTTCTATTATAGTAGGTGCTCCGGATTAGCCCTGCTTGACGACCCTGACTAAGATGGCATTGCAGTGACGGAAAATTCTCCACGTCCTGCAACAAACTTCTGCATCAGTTCTATTGCTCTTTCTGTGTCTCTGTTTTGTATTCTCCAAGCCACAGACGGTCGCGGCAGATAACCGCTTGTGCTGAGCCTGGTTCTGCCGGAGGTTTCTTCCTGTTAAAAGGGAGTTTTTCCTTCCCACTGTCGCTTCATGCTTGCTCAGTATGAGGGATTGCTGAGAATTACACGACGCAATCTTCTGTGGTTCTGTAATTTCTACACTAGTAATAACTCTTTTTGTAAAGTGCCTTGAGATGACATCTGTTGTGAAATGGCACTATATAAATAAACTGAATTGAAAATTGAATTGAATAAGTTTAAGCTTTTATATTTTTATGTTCATGTCATATGTGGAAACATCCTTATGTTTTAAATACTTGTGACTCATCGACTGCAAAGCAAATTTACCCTCGGGTACGAACGAAGTCTGAACTGAATTTGTGCTCGTTTTGCAGGTGCTAAACACTTATTTTCCTCGCCATTAGACAAATAAATTCTTTAAAAATCTTATACTCTTTCTCTAACAGTGGAAGTGTACCTTTGATGAAAATTACAGGCGTCTCTCGTCTTTTTAAGTAGGACAACTGGCGCAGTCGGTTGCTGCCAAATAGATTTTTGTCCCACTGTGCTTAAGGGGGAATTAGAGAGACCAGTTAACCTAACATGTGTAATATCAGCGTGTTTTAGTGTTTGATCAGATTTTCTGGACAGAATCTCTGCTTCATATGGAAAGCACCGATTTGTTTTGGTCAAATTGGATGAGGGGTAATCGGTATGTGGTGAACAAATCCGGCTGTCTTTTACTTGAACGCTTGCAGAACATTTATGTTCAGAACTCAGAGAGCAGAGCAACATTTCTACAGGGCAACTTTAAAGAGAGTTGGTGATGCATTCAAGTACAACTCTGGAATAATCAAAACAACACTGAGGGCAAAGTAATATTTAAACATTGCTAAACATTAACACTAACTATTTTCAAGTGGTTGACGTAATCTGCTGGGATTCTTTAAATAAATAAATAAAACGTTTTGATTGGAACGTTTGTATAATTGTATTGAAATGACTTTTCTAGTAAAGATAACATCTGCTATGAACTGGCGCTATATTGAGAAACTGAATTGAATGGAGGTCATATTGTTTTCTTATCTGTTTCACACCAGCTTGTATGATTTTAAGGTTTTTTTAACAGATAGAACAGAATGAAATCGAACTAAATTCAGGACTTGGGATGAAGGAATTCTGTTATTGTAGATCAAAATAGAAAAACATTTGAAATATGCACATTTGTGTTTATTGTTCTTGATTAAAATGTACCAAAAGTGTACCAAACCATGGTTTGTGTGTAGCGTTACACCCCCTGGAATCAATCAATAATCTACAGTAAAAGATGGAAAAATATCCCTGAATAAAAACGGTTTTAAAACTAGCATTTTAAATTCCTAGTTGGACCAAGTGAAACATTACAAAGATGTTCTGTTCTTGTTATTACATTTTTAGTTAGTCAAGCTCCTCTTTCTTTGTGCTTTTAACAAAATGACTTATGTTGTCATTTTTGTATTCCTAATTGCACTGACCCAACCAGATAAAGCTTGTGAAGCTATGGGTTAATTATCACAATTTTTGTTGGACTGGAGCCCAGTGGTCCAAAAAAAAAAAAGAGTAATTCAGTGCATTTACCTTCAAATTTGTTACATTAAGGTGAAAGTAAACTATGAGGTTGCTTTGCACAAAAATATTTATCTGTGTATTTTCCGCACAAAGACACACAGTTTATGTAATTCAGTGCTTTGCCGATCCATATCAGATCGTATCGGCTGACCTCAGATATCGGTATGGGTGTCTGAAATGAAAAAATGTGGATCGGTGCATCCCTAGTTAAAACGGCAACATCGAAACACTTCTTCTGCCGGGTGAAAACTAGCGGATCTGTTATAGTTTTTTTCTGCGCAGTCTGCTGGTTTGACGGCACACATTTAGGTTTACCATTTACCGTTTACTAGACGGAGCTACTGTAGCTTCTTGGTGTCAAAACTCGAGCTTAGTAAGAATCTCATGAAACTCTCTCAGCTGCATGTAGCCTTCTGTAAAATGAAGCGCTTTCCGGACGGATTTCAAAGGATTGAAATGCTGATATTTTACTTATTCAGATTCATGATGACTAATTTATTGCCTTTTAAAGTCCTACTCATACATCAATCTCTGGTTTTGTTGCGGTTCGTTGTAGTTTAATAATGATTTAAAGTTTTTATGTGTCCTTTTTTTCCTCCCTGCAATTGTTTAGGTTTTTATGTTGATTTATGTTTAAACGCTCCTCTAGAAATATCATTTCGTTTATTTCCAGATTTTTAATTAAGCAAAATAAATGAGTTGGATGATTAAAATCAATCTTTTTTAATTTCTTACCCAATAATAGACCTTAGTCATCACTTTGTCTCATTAGGAGATTATTTTGGTTAATTTGAGTAATTTTAGCGTTAACTACCGCCATGATTTTCCTGATTTTCACTCATTTAACTCAATAAAACCTGCTTTTTCTCTCTGTCTCTCCTGGCCTTACGCCCTTCTGTGCTCCGTTTGTATTTTCCCTCTTCTTTTTTTTCCCCCAGGCCCTGATTGAAGCTCCGGATAATTAATATTGGACTGAGATATATACGCTTCTCGCCCCAAAAAACAGCAGTCAGCATCACCGGAGGCCCGGCGGCTGGCAGAGCGAAACAAAACGCAGAGATTTATTCATCACGCCTCCGTGGAGAGGCTGCAGAGAGGAGCGCTGTCCTCGTTAACAGGGTATCAAAGAGCGCCTGAGTCCATATCAGTCCATGAATCATCTGGCCATCTGATCTGCAGCCCAGCAGTCCCATGACAACATTTTGGAGTGTTTGGACCGCTCTCTGGTTCTGCTTTTCTTCTCCATTTGAATTTAATACAGCTGAGCCACTACAGAGGCGAGACAAGGCAACTTTATTTGTGTATCACACTTGCAACGACAATTCAAGTCAAGGTGCTTTACACGATTTAGGGAAAACCACAACTTACAACTTTGGATACGGAACGTATGACGTTCCATCCAGTGGCGGCTGGTGGAATTTTCTCCAGGGGGCGCTATGACGATGGCTAGATATTAGGGTTGTGAAACGATACGTTTTTTTAACCTAATTAATTAAAGGATTGCTGTGAATTAATCCCGACTATTTAACATTCCTAAATATGACTGAAAAAAACTAAAATTTTTAGAGTAAAGGACAAATCCAATTGCCATTGCTCTTTTTTATAGAGATTAGTAAAATTTTGTTTTTAACTCCACAATCATATTCACACATTGACTACATACATTCGTACATTGACATATTGATCTTTTAACCAGTTGCTAAGGCAAACTAACTGGCTAAAATGTTCTGTATGTAAAGATGAATGTTTCTTAATCATACTGTATTGGACAACCCTAAGCGTTTTCTTAATAGGACTATCCTACAACAACAATAATTTCAGTCAGACTTCTGCTGTAGAGGAGGAAACACTGAGCTGTCTATAGAGGTTCTGGTTCAGACTGGGATCACTCTGTTCATACTGGGAGAACCTGCCAGAGCTCCACTTAAAGCCATTCAGAATATGAGAAGATATGGTGGAGAAAAGGCTGTTATATTTATTTTGTTCTTTATTATTTCCACACAGCTGCTGATACAGATTTGGGTGATAGAAATGTGAGGAAGGAGATGATATGTGTGATCTCATATGGAAAATAAGAACTAATGCAAGGTAGAAATAACCAAAATATCTGAATAAACTTAATATTTGTATATCAGCAGCTCTGTTAAGTATCAAATAAATCAAATGTAATATTGATTTATTAATAAAACGTCACAATTTAACGTTTTCCAAAATGTAAACACTCAGCAGACAAACTATCCAAGTCATCAATCTAAACAATATGAATACATGCTCTTATAGTGAAGTAGCGGCGTCAGCACTACAGCTACTTCCGCTAATCAGTTAGCACGAGTTTTAGTCCGAAAACATCACTTTAACTGAATAATGCGCATTTTTAACGCAGTGATGCCTTCGTTCGTCTCCAACTCCCGCGGTCTGACCTGTTTATCAGCCGCGCTGCATGACAGACGTCTGTGACGTTGTTTGACTTCAGCCCCACAGCTGGAGGGGGACGATATGTAAGCCCCGCCCCCTCAGGGCGCACCTCTCCTGCGCCCCAAGGCGTCCTATCTTTGGTATTGGGAGAGGATCCAAGATGGCGGAATGAGAGGTCTAACTTTTGCGGGCTCTTTACATTAGTTGTCGTTTAGTTCCCAGACTCTAACGTTTAAGGATGCAACAAACATTATTTTCATTGGAAGTATTGTTTTAGTACCTTTGGAGTAATTATCACTCGCACTGATTTCTATTATTTTTTATTTTTGTTAGTTTGACTTGTGAAGATGGCTGATCACAACTATAATCTGTTAGCCCTGCACGAGGCTTGTGACGAAAGTGATTTAGAAGGCATGGATTTAGCCAGCCCAAAATCTTCCAATCCTACACACACGCCGATTAAAAGCCCGCTCCCAAAAAGGTTGAGATCCGTGGAAGAAGGTGAAACTAGTATGGCGATTCTCAATGCCTTACAATTGCTAACCAAAAAAGTGGATGAGCAGACCGAGTTGCTGAAAGGCTTTGATAAGCGTATTGAGGTTAAACAAGGACGCCATCTCTGAGAACAAGGAAGAAATCTCCGTGCTGCAGAAGAAGGTTGCCGAGCTACAGATAGTGAACAGCTCTCTCAAGAAAGCCCACGAGGAACAAGCTCGCTACAAACGAAGATGGAATCTGAGAATGATTGGTCTTCAAGAAAAAGACGGCGAGGACGCGAGAGAATTGGTGATTGGAATTTTAACCAGAGTGGTTCCGCTATCTGTTGATCGACTACGAGACACGGTGGATGTTGTTCACCGTTTGGGGATCAAGAGAAGTGATGGCACGCCAAGATCCATCATCATTCAGTTTGGAATGAGAAATGTACGTGACGATGTGTGGAGAAAGTCCAAGGACGCGAGAATATGCAAAGAATTGCATATTCGGTTCAAGGAGGACTTTTCCAAAGAAGATAGGGAGACTCGAGCAAAGTTATGGCCCCTGGTTCTAGAGGCTCGGAAGAAGGGGAAGCGAGCGTTCCTTAAAGAAGGCTACGCATTGATCGATAATCGGCGAGTGGACCCTGAATGACTGATTTAATGCTTTTCAATCTGAGGTAACGTTTGAATTCAAGACAAAAGTACTTTTTTGTTGTTGCATCTTCTTTATTGCACACTAGTTAAAGGAACAAATCCTTCTCGTTCCTGCGCATCGTCCATGTTGTTTGTTTTTTGAGACGCATTTTGTTTAATGGCGTTATCATTTCTTTCTTTAAATTGTAGGGGGCTAAAAAACTATTTAAAACGTAAGGCTATTTTTCTTTATTGCAAGGAGCAAAAGACGAACTGTGTTTTTTTAAAGGAGACTCACTCTCAGGAAGATGATGTTAAATTTTGGAAGAATCAATGGGGGGATTCTGTTTTTTTCAGTCATGGTACTTCCCATTCTGCAGGTGTCATGGTTCTGTTTAATAGGCTGCCTTGTAATGTTATATGCCACCTAAGTGATTCAAAGGGTCATTGGCTTATGGTAGTAATTGAACAAGGAGGTGTAAATTATATTTTGCTGTGTATCTATTGATATAACCAAAAATCACTGAATAGGGAATTGCTTGTTTTTCTAAAAGAGTCTGTTAAAAAGTGGAGAATCACCTATACTGTTGATAGAATTATTTTGGGAGGGGATTTTAATTTGGCTCATGATCTTTGGTTAGATCGTTCTCCTTCAAAAGCTAAACGTCACTGTTTTGAGGAAGTTATTTCAGATTTGATTTCAGAATTACACTTAATAGATTATTGGAGATGGAGTAATCCTCATAAATTACAATTTACTTGGTTCAGTTCTTCTAATAAGGCCCAAAGCTCAAGGCTTGACTACTGGTTGATATCTAATAATCTAATTAGCAACGTTTCAAAATGTGACATTTCATTTTCTCCCTTAACCGACCATTGTGCAGTTTTGCTATCCTTTTCATTCCTTAAATCAGGTTGTGAGCGTAGTGTCATTTGGAAGTTTAATAACAGTCTTCTTGAAAATGTGGGTTTTTGTGAAAGGGTCAAAGAAACTTTAAAAGATATTATTGCGATGGAAATGTCACCCTTGAGCAAATGGGAATGGTTTAAATTCAGTGTTAGAGGATTAGCAATTGAGACTGGTAAGCAAATAAACAAATTTAAAAGTACGGAACGGCTTGAATTGATAAATGAAATGCACAAATTTGACAACATACCTGACTTAACTATAGATGAACAGATTCAACTAAATAATCTACAAGCGAAATTTGACAATTTATATTTGGAGAAGGCCAAGGGAGCCTTCATTCGCTCTCGAGCCCGATGGTTAGAAGAAGGGGAAAAAAATTCCTCTTATTTTTTTAATTTGGAGAAACAAAGACAAACTAAAAAGAAGATTCAGAAGTTGTCTATCAATGGCTTAATTATTGAAGATAATGATCAGATTAACGAAGAAATAAGATCCTTTTATTGCAATTTGTATAATTCTAGATTCTCCAGTGTCGAGTCTTCATTTTTTTTTTCACAAAGCTAAAAGAGCTAAGAAAAGAGGATATAGAACAGGATTTCAAATCATATTTGGATGAGCCCCTTAAAATAGAAGAACTCGACAATGCCATTTCTAGAATGTCTAAGGGTAAATCTCCAGGTCTAGATGGATTATCGGTGGAATTTTATCAACATTTTTGGACAGAAATAAGACTTTTGCTTTATAATGCTTTTTTAGAATGTCTTTCTAATGGCAACCTCTCACCTTCCATGAAAAGAGGCATCATTACGTTAATACCTAAACCCAATAAAGATCATTTGCTGCTGGATAAGTGGAGACCTATAACTCTGTTATGTAATGACTACAAACTATTAGCTTTGTTTACTCAAGAAGGCTGGATAAAAGCTTGGCAAAAATGATTGATGAATGTCAATCTGCCTTTATAAAAGGTAGAAATATTCATAATCATACTAGATTAATACTGGATATTTTAGACTATAGTGACTTTATTAACACAGATAGTTATATTATGTTTTTGGACTTTTTTAAGGCTTTTGACACTATTGAACATCCCTTCCTTATAGAATCCTTACGTTTTCTTGGGTTTGGAGAAGAATTTTGTAGCGTTATCAAAATGTTTTACACTGATATTAGTAGCTATGTCTCGTTAAATCCTGGTATGACTCCTAGTTTTATAGTGTCAAGGGGAATAAGACAAGGCTGCCCCATTTCTCCAAAACTTTTCATTTTGACTACTCAATTGTTAACGTTGATTATTAATAATCCACATGAGTTGCAAGGTATTATAATGCTTGATAAAGAGTTTAGAATAAGTCAATTTGCTGATGATACATGCATTTTTTTAAAAGACAAATTTATGGTAGAAAAAACAATTAATGTCATTAAAACTTTCTCCAAAGCATCTGGCTTAACTCTCAATTTAAATAAATGTACTTTACTTCCAGTTCACACAAGTGTGGATTCTACCATTATTAAAATTAAAGTTGTTCAAGAAGTTAAATATTTAGGAATCACAATATCCAAAAACCAAATTAGAAGACAAGATGTAAATATTGCTAATCGAATCATTAACACGGAAAAGACATTAAGTCATTGGTTAACCAGAGATCTAATAGTATTTGGTAGAGTTCTTCTCTCTAAAGCTGAAGGTATATCCAAATGATCTTATCCCTATCACTCTCTTTATGTCTCCTCTAGTAATATTAGTAAAGCCAACTCTATTTTATTCCATTTTTTGTGGAGAAATAAAACCCACTATATTAAGAGATCTCAATTAGTCAGGGACTATAATGAAGGTGGAATTAAGCCAATTGACTTTGAGGCTCTAGTAGGTGTTTTTAGGACTAAGTGGATTAAAGAATTCCTATCACAACCAAATTCAATGTGGTTTCACATTCCCAAAATGTTGTTTAATAAGTTAGGTGGCCTTGAATTTCTTTTAAGATGTGATTTTGAAGTAAATAAAATCCCTCTGAGATTGTCGAATTTTCATAAACAAATCCTTCATTTTTGGAAGATGATATTTACACATAATTTTACTCCCCATAGATCCACACTCTGGAATAATAGGGTCATCTTAATAAATAAAAAATCATTATTTAAGAGGAACTGGTTTGAGAAGCGCATTTTATTTGTGACTGATATCCTAGATGGCAATTGTAAATTTCTTAGTTTTGAGAGATTCAAAGAGAAGTATGATGTGGCTTGTACAGTAAGAGAATTTGACAAAATTTGTAAAGCTGTTCCTCTTCCCCTTATACAATTAATTTGTGGTATTTTAAAATATTACAGTAGTGAACCTTCTCTTCCGGCCCTACGGATAAATTGTTTGGACTTAATTAATAAGAATTGTGATAACAAGGTTATTAGCTTGGCACTAAGATCTAAAATATATACAGATTTTAGCAAACCGTTGCTAGTTCCAGCATTTCTATCACAGTCCACTATGGTAAAGGCTGTTTCAAAATTTATTAAATGGCCTATTTCTCCAAAAATTAAAGAAACTCATTTCAAAATAATACAAAATATTTATCCAGTTGCCGAGTTGCTTAAAAAGCGATTTAAATTTGAGGTGGACGCTTGTGTCTTTTGCGGAAAATCCGAAGAAACAGTGGAACATTTATTTGTCTTTTGTCCGGTTACCAAAGATTTTTGGAAAGATATTAAGAATTGGTTGTCTCTAAAAATAGATGGTGTTCCTTTTTTTAATTCTGTTGATATTCTGTATTTTGTGGAAAATTTGGATGTGTCCGTATCGGACATGATAAATGTTATCATTCTTCTGTGTAAATACCATATTCACTGCAGTAAATGGAAAAATTCTAAGCCGTCATTTAATTGTTTCATCAATGATTTCAAGCTTTATTTTTCATCTCTTCAAAAAATTAATACGTACAAGTCAGCCAAAAAAATACTTTGTGACATATCAAAATTTTTATTGCTTTGAGTGTTTTATTGCTCCTTTTTTTCATAGGTTGTGTACAGGATTTTCATAACTCCCCCTTCGTTTTTGTATATGTGGCTGTTCTCGGTTCTTGTTCTTGTTTTGTTTATATCATTTATTTTTTGTTTTGAACATGCCCCTTATTGTAAATCGTTTAAACTGTGTTATTTTTTCCTCTGCAAGAGTTTGTATGTTGTTTTGTGGTTCTATAAATAAATAAATAAATAAATAAAAAAAAAGTAAAAAAAAAAAAAAAAAAAAAAATCTTTGGTATTGAAGAGGAGCCACTGCGCATGTACAACTTATAACAAGGCGGAAATACTTCCTCACTCAGACAACAAAACCACAACTCAACTCCCCTTAAACTATGAAACATTTATCTTACACATCTGAAAGAAAATATACATATATTTCGAAACATTTTTATGTTATTATAAAAAATATTTTCCACTTTTATTCAAGGTAATGTGGCAAGTTTTCAGTGGTGGGGCGGCGCCCTAGCGCCCTCTATTGGCCAGCCGCCCTTGGTTCCAGCTATTATTACTCAATTATTCAAAGGCAGCTCTGAACGGAAATAGATTTAGGCTTGGACTTGAAGCAGCTCAGTGTTTCAGCAGCTTTGCAGTCGTCAGGAAGTTTGTTACAGATTAGTGGAGCGTAGAAACTGAATCATACTTCTCCATATTTGGTTGCGATTCTAGGGATGATCAGTAAACTAGAGTTATGTAAACCAGTCAATGATTTATAAACTAGTAGGAGAGTTTAGAAGTCTATTCTCTGAGCTACAAGGAGCCAGTGGAAGGACTTTAGAACTGCAGTTATGTGTTCTACTTTTCTGGTTCAAGTGAGGACACCAGCAGCAGCGTTCTTGGATCAGCTGCAGCCGTCTGATTGGCTTTTTAGGTAGACCTTTGAGGACGCTGGTGCGGTAATTGAGCCGACTAACGATGAACGCATGGATCAGTTTTTAGAGGTCCATTTGCAGAATTAGTCCTTTAATCCTAGAGATGCTCTTCAGTGTACATGAAATGTGACGCCGTCAGATATAAGATAATGAAAGGGAGAGTGACAATTGGTCAAAAATGTGTTAAAGTTGTGATAATTTGATAAAATTGCAAGATGTACAGAATTTATCAACATCACAAAATCCTGTTGGGACGGATTAATAGCCAGGTAGAGTGTCAAAAGCTAGGAAGAGACAGGATAATGTTAGTAGCCAGGTAGAGCAGCTAGGTAGAGATAGATTGATGTAAGCCAGGTAGAGAGTGTTAGTAGCCAGGTCTCCTAGTAGCTAGGAGACAGGTTAATGTTAGTAGCTATGCTGCTTTAGGCTAGGCTGTTGGAGGACATTATTAGGGTCGGTTCCTACTTTCTCTCCTACTTCTCCCCAACTGCATGATGTGCTGTCAATTCAAGCACTAACCTGTTTTCTATTATAGTAGGTGCTCGGATTAGTGCTTGACGACCCTGACTAAGATGGCATTGCAGTGACGGAAAATTCTCCACGTCCTGCAACAAACTTCTGCATCAGTTCTATTGCTCTTTCTGTGTCTCTGTTGTGTATTCTCCAAGCCACAGACGGTCTCGGCAGATGACCGCTTGTGCTGAGCCTGGTTCTGCTGGAGGTTTCTTCCTGTTAAAAGGGAGTTTTTCCTCTCCACTGTCGCTTCGTGCTTGCTCAGTGTGAAGGATTACTGAGAATTTACTACGCAATCTTCTGTGGTTCTCTAATTCCTAGATTAAACATTGTATTGTAATAACTCTTCTTGTAAAGTGCCTTGAGGTGACATCTGTTGTGAAACGGCGCTATATAAATAAACTGAATTGAATTGAATTAAGTCCTGACTGTGTGATGAAGGACTTAATTCATTTTTATCAGTTGGTTCCCAATGTGGGGCGCCAACTGATGTGGGATATCTCAATTCAATTCAATTTCAATTCAGTTTATTTATATAGCGCCATTTCTCAGTAGAATGGAGATAAGGATAAGGCTGATTCTGTCAGGGATATGCTGCGTGGAGGACGAAGGACCCAGGCGCAGAAGCGGAGTTCTAGGTGAGGTGATCGTTTATTGGAGAGCAGCAACATAAGACGAGACGATACACACAACAGGTACGACAACGATCCGGCGAGGACTGAAGCGCTCGCGGGATCTTAAATAGGGGGAGACGAGGAGGAACAGGTGAAGACACTCAGGGAACACCGGTTCAAACAATAGGAGGTGAGGAGGTTCAGACAGGATGACACAGGTGCAGATGATGATGAGGAGAGCGGGTGATCTAGGGCAGCATGACAGATTCACTCTCTGTTGGAGTATATGTATGTAGAGAGTATAACTCCCTCTCTAAAAAGCTGTGTGAAATTATATCAGTGAGCTACTCTACAGACATGACAATGATAGCGGTGTCCTCCAGCTACGTCAGTGTAGGTCAAATGGTCATGACTACAGCATTCTGGAATATTCCCCTCTGCTCTTACTAATAATTACTAATCACTAAAAAAGAACTAATCTTTAAATAATTATTCTTCTACAAAAGTCATCAAAGTCCACTTCCCCTTTCCTGTTGCTACCACCCAGAACAGATGTAGAGTTTCTAGACTGTTCCTCACCTTCTTCCGTCTCGTGCCAGACGATCCCCTCCAGGTTGACGCTGGTCCCGGGCTGACAGGGCCCCAAGAAGGTCGGGTCCCCGTCTGGCGGCCCTGAAGCGCCGCCGCCCTGCGTGTTGGTGCCGACGGAGCGCGTCCTAACCATCAGCTGTTTAGAGTTCGAAGTGGGCAGGGCCGGAGAGGAGAAGGAGGGGACAGAGGGCAGAGAGGATCCGGGGGCCCCGGGATGGCCTGGAGCCGGGGGGGCCGGCACCGTGAACATGGGGTCCATCTGAAAGGGGGAAAAAAACAACAACACATTTAGTAAATTCACCAGGAAGTGATTTTACCTCTTTTTTTAGTTTTACTCTAATAAGTGAATGCATTGTTATGCTGGATGTGTGGATCATAAGAAAGCGGCTTGTTGGAACCAAAAATAAGATTTCATAAAGGGAACTAATTCCTCAAATGTTTCACTGCGATTCATCATAAAGAGACACTTTCTTTAAGTTTCACAGTATTAATTAAATCTTCAACATGTCTTCGGTCATTAATTTCATAAATAAGCAGCAGTTCATCAACCCAGACTTACAACCCCTTTCTCCCTGTTCATGTCTGGAGGAGTTAATGTCTCAAAAAAATAGAACAAACATTTAATATACAAAACATTTTAAAAGGAACAGCTTGACCAAAAGCAATGAAGGTAAGAACAAACCAACATACTAGGGCTGGAAGATATAGAGAAAAAGCATATCGATAAAGGGGATAGTCATATTGATAAATACCAATCGATATTTAGCTCCAAACTAAATATTTTGTTTGCCATCTAAGAGTTTAGAGAATGGAACAATACTTTATGTTCCCAAAGGGGGGAATTTGGTTGTAACAGCAGAAAAGCAGAAACAAGAGAACGAAAGAGAACTTTAAATAAAAAACCTATTAAGTAATATATACAGAATGTGAATTCTTACTTGTGGATTAAAAAAGTAAATTTATTATTTCCAAACATTAGCATATACAGACGGAGAAAAAGGCAAATAATGTTCAAATTACAGTAGAAGAAATGTTAATTGGTGAATTAGTGCAACTTACAGCGCTGATGTAAACATTTATGTTTGTTGGGAGCAGTTTTGGTGATAAACTCTAACAGCTGCAGGGAGGAAGAAGCTGCAAAAACACTCATTCGTGCATCTAGGATGCAGCGGTCTGACACTGCTCTGCAGCTCAGCAACATCTTCATGTATGGGCTGGGAGACTCTGTTCGAAGTTACATATCTAGTTTGTAGACTAAAGTGAGCTAAATGTTTAATTTGTGAATTTAAATATTTAGCTTGCTAACTAAATATTTAGTTTGAAACAGTGACATTTTTAAAAGAATAAATAGTGTAACAGCAGTTGAAGTTACATGTAGTTCATATTTCACCACTAGGCGGAGCTGTTGTTATGCTAAAGCCATTAAGAAAGTTTACATTGCGCATTATATTTTTATATGCATTTATTATTATTTTCCCAACATTAAGGTACATTTTATAGGGCCATATCATTAATAATATTCAATTTGTAATTAATTTATATAAAGTCAATTTAGTAAGTCTAGTTTAAGGGCACGAAAAGGTCACTTCCTGTCTATCGCTAAGCTAAGAAGAAGCAGAAGTGACACGGACCCAACATCGTGAAAATTAAGAGAAATAAGACCCATTTAAGCACCGGTTTGTCCACAAGCAGGCCAAAGTGGTATGTTTACTTATATTCTGTATATTGTATGTTGTTATGTCGTTTTATAAGGAAGTTAATTTTACTTTACATAATTTTTCACCAGTTCTACGGTGTGTACCTGTGGTGTAAAAGTGTACAAGACAAAGAAATGCCCATAGTAAACATCAGTGAAGAAAAGAACGTTCGTGTCTCTCTTTAATTGTGTGCAACCCGGCATAGTAGAACACTTCACTGCCCTGGAGAAGGCGACGAGACGGTCGGGACCGAAGCTACGAGCAAGAGATGCTACACGCGTACAAGGGAAGTATCACGTGCTCCGACAAATGCATTGAATAAGTAAAGTAGCAAGCTAACAAGTGAAAGCTAATTAAGCAAGCATAAAAGTTTGTGTTTGGAAGTAGCACAAGCACTTGTAACCTGCTGTCAAAGCCTCAATTGCATTCAAGATCCAAACGTGGCATTTTTACTCAAGAAAGAATAACTAAAATAAGAAGTTAAGAAGATTAATCAAGTAAATATACAAAGCAAGTGAAAATTACTCACAAGACAGCATGGCAGATAAAGATAAAGTGAAAGACACAGTACAGCCCACTGAGAAACATGGTGCAGAGCCTCACATACAACAAATTGAAGATAATAATGAAAATGATACAGAAGAGCAGGCATATGGAGAAGAAAATCCACAGCCCTCAGTATCCACTGAAAGTACAGAGTCAGAGAACGTGCGCAGAAGCCAGCGTGTACGCACACTCACTGAGAAGGGAAAATCTCTACAAGAGGGGAAGTTAAATGCTTTGACAAAGAATTTTGAGCATATCTACAAGAAGTGGAAATACCATATAAACAGTTTTAAAAGAATGGTGAAGAATAAAGATACTGAGTTAATTCCTGAAGCTGTGAGTATGATAGACTCTATTATGAAGGAGATCTGCAACACTTATGATGAGATAAGAAAGATCGGAAGTCCTGATGTTGAGATAAGGAGAAAAGGTGATATATGTTGGGCTATCAGTGAAGCAGCCAGAGCAAAGGCTCAGTGTCTTTTGGAAGAAAATGGTGATCCAGCTAGCATTCCCTGGCCCGACTCTGAGTCAGTGTTCGAAAGCAGCTCATCCAGTGCCTCCTCTAGGACCACATACAAGTCTAAGTCCATGTCGGAGATGTCTAAACGATCATCTCTTGTCCCACTACAACAAAGACAAGAAGCTGCAGTTGAAGTAGCAGTTACTGAAGAAGTCATTAAAATAATGAAAACACAGCATCAATGTGAGGAAGAAATAAGAGATCTTGAAGTTGAGGATGCAAAGAAAAGAGCTCAATTTCTAACAGAGAGCACCACAATAAAGACAAGGTTAGAGAGCAAGAGAAAAGAAATTGAACTATTAAAAGAAATGCAAAAGCACAATGCAGCACAAGCAAGATTAAAGGTGTACGCCGAAAGCATAAGTAGTGAGGATGAAGAAAGACATTTTGTTGTCCACTCACAAGTGAAACCAGACAGTTCCCTCCCACAAACAACCTTTCCAAATGCTCACTCCAAACCATTCATTCCTTCTCAAGTTAAAGTTCCCACAAGTCACCAATCCTCACCACTACAAACGCCTGTGCCTCAAACAGCATTCCCAACTACAAATGAAACAGCCTCAATTGATCTGGTTAAGACACTAGCTGAAGCAATCACAGCCAACAGAATCCCAATCCCAGAGCCTGCAGTCTTCACAGGTGACCCTCTGCAGTATAACGATTGGAAGCTGTCATTTCAAACATTAGTTGACCGCAAAAATCTCCCAATTCAAGAAAAGCTCTTTTTCCTCAGAAAGTATGTTGGAGGTTCAGCTAAGAAAGCTATTGAAGGTCACTTTCTCGTTGGAACAGACACAGCGTATCATGTTGCCTGGGAAATACTCGACGACAGATTTGGAGATCCATTCGTCATTGGCAAGTCATATCGTGACAAGATTCAGTCATGGCCTAAAATCAACACCAAAGAAAGCAAAGATCTACGTGAGTTTGCAGATTTCCTAAGCAGTGTTGAATCAGCCATACCTTATGTTCAAGGTTTACAAGTTTTGAACGACTGCGTGGAAAATCAGAGAATAGCAGCAAAGCTACCTGATTGGCTAAGCGCACGCTGGAACAGAAGAGTGACACAGTTCCAAGACGAACACAAAATGTTCCCTGATTTCAGTCACTTTGTTAAATTTTTGAATAAAGAAGCAAGAATTGCATGCAACCCCATCACTTCATTGCACGCAATAAAGCCAACTGAATCAGAAAATAAGCATCTATTCAAAGACAAGCCAAGAAGAAACAACACTGTGAGCGCTAAAACATTCAGCACAAGCTCCAATGAAAGGGCAAATGTTACATGTCTCTTTTGCAAGAAACAAGGCCACTCACTTCACAAATGCCGAAAGATAATGGAAAAGTCAAATGAAGAAAGAATAAAGTTTGTGCAGTCTGAAAAACTGTGCTTCGGCTGTCTCAAGTCCGGTCATAACTCCAAAAACTGTACTTCCAGAAGTGTGTGTGACAAATGCCAAAAGCCTCACCCAACTTGTCTACATCAAGACAGAGACAAAAGAGACAAGGAACAAAGACCAAATAATAATCAACAACCATCAAAGACAAATCAGGAAACAGAAAAGGTGTCTGAAACACAAGAACAAGAATCAAAGCAAGTAACATCCAACAGAGTCGTGCAACAAAAGTCAAAAGGTTGTACCTCCTCAGTCATACCAGTCTATGTGTCGACAGTGAGTGAACCAGAGAAAGAAAGGCTGGTGTATGCTTTGCTAGATACTCAGAGCGACACAACTTTCATCTTGAAAGACACAGCTGATTCATTGAGCATAAAGTCTGAGCCAGTCAAACTCAAAATTTCTACAATGACATCCAAAACAAAGATTGTATCAAGCAACAAGTTAAAAGACCTTCAAGTAAGAGGCATGAAATCTGAAATCAGAATCAAGTTACCAACAACCTATACGAGAGACTATATTCCTGCCAACAGATCACATATTCCTACAAGCAAAACAGCAGAGAATTGGCCACATCTGAAACATCTCTCAAAGGAAATGGCTCCTAAGCTCGACTGCGAGGTTGGTTTACTGATCGGATATAATTGTCCCCAAGTTCTACTCCCTCTAGAGGTGGTCAGTGGTGAAAGAAATCAGCCATTTGCACAAAAATCCCCACTTGGTTGGAGCATCATTGGCTACAGTGATTCCGAAAGTGATTTTGAAGATGAAATTGGAGTAAGTCATAGAGTTATCGTCAAACAGGTGTTGCCAGCTATATCACCCACTCACAAGCTCAAAGGTGAAGTCCACTTTGTCAGCAGAAACAAAGTCAAGGAAGTGATTAATCCAGCTGAGATTACCAAAGTGTTGGAAATGGACTTTGTAGAAAGAAGTGAAGAAGAAAAGTCAATATCACAAGAGGATCTCAAGTTTTTGGCCAAAGTAAAAGAAGGCATTAAACAAAAACAAGATTGCCACTTTGAAATGCCGCTACCATTCAAGCAAGAAAGACCTGAGTTGCCAAGCAACAAACCTTGTGCAGAACACAGGCTCAAGTATTTGGAAAAGCGCCTAAGGAAAGATGAGCGCTACTTCAAAGATTACGTAGCATTTATGCAAGACATCATAAAGCGAGGTGATGCTGAGAAAGTGCCAGAGGCTGAGCTAAGTAACCAACCAGCATGGTACATTCCTCACCATGGCATTTACCATCCGCAGAAGCCAAATAAGATTCGAGTCGTCTTCGATTGCTCGGCGAAGTTTCAGAATACATCTCTGAACGAGCATCTCCTGTCAGGACCGGATCTCACAAACACCCTCGTTGGAGTTCTGTGTCGTTTCAGGAAAGGACATGTGGCCATCATGTGCGATGTCGAGCGCATGTTTCACCAATTTCATGTTGCCCCACAAGACCAAGATTACCTGAGATTCCTATGGTGGGAGGACGGTAACATGGATCAGCCCCCATCAGTTTTTCGCATGAGAGTCCACTTGTTTGGCGCAGCATCCTCACCTGGATGCGCAAACTTTGGATTGAAGCATCTAGCTGCCCATGGCGAAAGCAAGTTCAGTCAAGCAACTGTAAAGTTCATACAACGCAACTTCTATGTTGACGATGGTTTGGCGAGTATGAACTCAGAGCAAGAAGCCATTCAGCTTGTAAAGGAAGCCAGAGAACTCTGTGATACAGGAAAGCTGCACTTGCACAAGTTCATTAGCAACAGTAAAGAAGTGCTTGCTACTATCCCTAAGGAAGAATGTGCAGCAACAGCAACAGACTTGGATCTTGCGCTAGGAGAGCCAAATATTGAAAGAGTTTTAGGTGTCCAATGGTGTGTTACCTCAGACACATTTCATTTCAGAGTTGTTGTAAAGAACAACCCCTTCACTAGAAGAGGAGTCCTCTCCACAGTGGCCTCAATATTCGACCCACTCGGATTCGTCGCTCCATTCATTCTAGTAGGTAAAAGAATTCTCCAAAGAATGTGTCAGGAAAAGCTGGACTGGGACGAGCCGCTTCCAGAAGACCTCAAGCCTCAGTGGGAAGCTTGGCTTAGAGACCTCCAGAATCTGTCCTCCATAAAGATAACACGTTGTTATGTCCCATCCACATTCAACGAAGTGAATCAATACGAGTTACACAGTTTTTCTGATGCTAGTGTATCCGGTTATGGCGTGTGCTCGTACCTAAGAACTGTGACCAAGTTTGGAGAAGTACATTGCGCCCTTGTAATGGGGAAAGCAAGAGTCGCTCCTTCTAAAGTGACAACCATCCCAAGATTGGAACTTTCAGCCGCGGTAGTAGCTGCACGAACTGTTAGCTTTCTGAAGAGAGAGTTAGAAATACAAGACATGCAGGAGTATTACTGGACTGATTCCAAAGTCATCCTTGGTTACATTAATAATGACGCAAGGCGATTCCATGTATTTGTTGCCAACAGAATACAGCGAATCAGGTCAAGTACAGAACCAAGTCAATGGCGATACGTTGCCTCTGAACAAAATCCCGCTGATCATGCATCTCGTGGAGTCATAACAAAGGAACTAGTGGAGACCAACTGGTTCACAGGACCAAGTTTCTTATGGCAAAAGGAGCTGCCGAAAGAAAATGAAGATATTAAAGTGAAAGAGATCAGCTCTGAAGATCCAGAACTCAAAGTCACACATGTTTTCTCTGTCAAAGCAAAGGAAGAGAAATCTATCTCAGAACGTCTGCAAAAGTTCTCAGATTGGACGAGAGCAGTGAAAGCAATAGCAAGATTGAGACGACGTGTAAAGTACACAAATAACTTGAAAAAAATGTCTAATGAAAGTACTACATTAGAGGAAAGAAAAGAAGCAGAGGAGTTCATTATACACATAGTGCAAGGTGAAGCATTCAGTAAAGAAATCAAGTTCCTCGGGAAAATGGAAGAAGTCAAAGCATCTCACTCCAAACTGCACCAGTTAAGTCCATTTCTCGACAAGTACAATATCCTGAGGATAGGAGGAAGACTTACAAAAGCGTCCCTCCATCCAAACATCAAACATCCAGCCATCCTGCCAAAAGACCATCCTGTTTCACGGCTACTCATCAAGCATTTTCATGAGAAGATACATCATCAAGGTCGAGGGATGACAGTCAATGAAATACGCGCTAATGGCATATGGATAATTGGCTGCAGTACGGAAGTGTCATCATTTGTATACAAATGTGTGAAATGCAGAAAATACAGGAAGTACAATCAAGAACAAAGGATGGGCGACCTGCCATCAGAAAGACTCGAAGCTACCCCTCCATTTACATACAGCGGTATGGATTGTTTCGGCCCATTCTGCGTAAAGGAAGGGAGGAAGGAAGTAAAGAGATACGGACTCGTATTTACATGCATGTGTTCGAGAGCTATCCACATAGAAGTCTTGGATGACCTCAGCACAGATTGTTTTCTCAATGCACTCCGTTGTTTCATTGCAATACGTGGTAACGTCAATCAACTGCGTTGTGATCAAGGCACGAATTTCATCGGTGCAAGAAACGAGCTTCTTACACAAGCGACTCAAGCAAAGGTCAAAGAGCTGGGTATAAACTTTGTTTTCAACCCACCTGCTTCTAGTCACATGGGAGGTGTCTGGGAGAGACAGATTCGGACAATAAGAAATGTTCTTAGATCTATTCTCGACCAGTCAGCTGCAAGACTAGACACTTAATCATTGAGAACTTTCATGTATGAAGCCATGGCAATAGTGAACAGTCGACCACTAAGTGCAGAATGTATCAACGACCCTGTAGGACCAGAGCCGCTGACACCAAACCACATTTTGACAATGAAAGCATCAGTTGTGACGCCACCACCTGGAGAATTCGTCCAAGAAGATCTCTACCTGCAGAAAAGATGGAAAAGAGTGCAGTATTTGGCGAATGTATTTTGGACCAGATGGAGAAAGGAATATCTGTTAAACCTACAACAGAGAACCAAATGGAACAAGAACAGAAGAAACGCAAGGATAAATGACATTGTTTTACTCCAAAAGGATTGTGTTCCAAGGAACCAATGGAAACTCGCCAAGATCATAGAAGTCACCCCAGGAGCTGACGGTAGAGTTCGAAAGGTCAAGCTTCTCATCAGTGACTCTATTCGAGACAACAAAGGAATGCGTACGGCTAAGACTGTTTTAGAAAGGCCTATACATAAGACTATACTTTTACTTGAAGCAGAATAAGGACAAAGAGTAATGTTTGTTTGCTAAAATGTGTTTATAAGTTTATTGTTGTGTTAATTTCTATTTAGGATCACACAGTCTGTAGCAGTAGTGTGATGGTGGGAGTGTAACAGCAGTTGAAGTTACATGTAGTTCATATTTCATATTCACACTAATGGCTGGAAGCTTTTTGTTTATTTCTAAGAAGCCATTAAGAAAGTATTTACATTGGCGCATTAATTATTTTAATATGCATTTATTTAATTTCTTTTTCCCTACGATTTAAGTACATTTTTTAAGGGCATATCAATTTAATAATATTGCAATCTTTGGTAATTAATTATATAAAAACATCAATTTAGTAAGTCTAGCTTTAAGGGCACGAAAATCATTCTTCCCTGTCTATCGCTAAGCTACGAAGGTTCACAAACAGACAGTTGACACGTACACAAGCAGTCGTGAAAATTAAGAGAAATAAAGACCCATTTAAGCACCGTTTTTTCACAAGCAGGCCAAAGTGGTATGATTGACTTTATTCTGTATATTGTTAAAGATTGTACTGTAGTTGTATAAGGAAGTTAATTTTACTTTACATAATTTTTCACCAGTTCTACGGTGTGTACCTGTGGTGTAAAAGTGTACAAGACAAAGAAATGCCCATAGTAAACATCAGTGAAGAAAAGAACGCTCGTGTCTCTCTTTAATTGTGTGCAACCCGGCATAAATAGCGTGGAAGGAAATATAACCGAAAATAGAAATCCACGTTTTTTTCTCTTAGCACCATATATATATATGTATATATATATTAGGGATGCACCGAAATGAAAACTCTTGGCCGAAAACGAAAACCGAAAATGAAGAAAACTAAGGCCGAAAACCGAAACACCGAAATAAATGATTGTCAATTATTAGAACCATAGAATTTACGGCTATGATGTGTACTAACCTCACTAAAATCAAGGCATTGCAATAAATCAGTTACAAAATTATGAAGATATTTATTTAGCACTGACGTAACAACAATGCACAGTATAAATTAAGTTAATAAAGTTTCGGCTGTGTTGTTTCGGTGATTTAGGTCTTTCGGCGGAAAACCAAAAATGCACTTTTGGGTCATTTTCGGCCGAAAGTTATATATATATATATATATATATATATATATATATATATATATATATAACCACACGTTCATTTTGTCTATACAAACTGATGCTGCTGCGTTCTTATCTGCTCTCAATGTGTTGAAAAAGAGTGTAACAGACATTTACTCTCAGGAAGAATTGGCAACATGTGTTTCATATGTAAAGATATTTTTATTTTCACTGACAGTCTTGTCTGGATCGCTGTTTTAAATAACCCAGAAATAAAAAGAAAGGTAGACGTTTTTAGCTCTTTACACACTGAAGTCATAACTATCATTATCACCATGGCAACAGGTGGTGAAATCCTTGTCTCTGTCGGTTTGTGGGGCTCGTCTCTTATCAACCACACTTATTATGTGAACGATTACAACCACTGTGGGAAATAAGTCTGCAGAGAGAGCAACGGCGGAGTTTTCTCACCACTATGACTTAATAAAGATTACAAGCTTGGCTGATATCACACTGCATTTGTTCGTGAGCGATTTAAAGACCCGTGAAGGAAGCCTTCATCACAACTCTGCCTGAGAAACAAACAAGAGGAGCTCAGACGGGTTGATCAATGAGCTCCTCGGTTTCCCAGAAGAAGGAGTCGAGCCTCTGTTGTGTCGTTACGAGGATCAGTCGGATCCTCCACGTCTCCTTCACACCCGACAGGAAGAGATTTCTCATTTCCTCAGCAGCAGAAACAAAAGACTCAAGATTAGGTTTTGTTTTTATCTCCTGCAGCAGCTTAACCTGCAGAGGTCGCAACTGCAGATGTAGAAAGGGGGTGATATCAACAGCCACAAGAGATTTCTTTTTTCTGATTTTTCTATACCATCAGTCACTCTGAGTGGTATACGCGTGTTGCATGAGAACATTTTCTCGAAACTCAATCCCCTTAAGCATTTAGATAAAGAAAATACACCAGAAAATGGGTATATGAAAGCCTTTCATTCTAAAGGCACAATGTTTGGGACCACAGCATTGTTTAGGCCGGGTTAGCTCCGAGAAGCTAACAGTGAGCAACTCTACAACACGGCAAAACGCGTTCAGTAGCTGCGTTTCCATTACCCATGAAAATGCGCAAATTTGCGTTGCAAAAATAAATTTGCTTAATGGAAACACAGAAATAAAATAAAAAACTCCCCTTTTTCGATTAAAAGCTTTTTGCCCCTGGATGAGGTGGTTTTTCAAGCATATCGAAATTCATATATTTAGTAAAACAGCAAGTCACCTGATCAACCAGATCACTACGTGTAAAAAAGACGAAGTAGTAGCAGGAAGGGAGAAAGATGGCGCCGCGTGTTCGGGTTCACGAAGAAACAGAGTTTTTTTTTTTTGCATTTGGTTCGTGGTAGTGGCATAACTAATGGATTCAAAACAGCAGAGAGACACAAGCATTTACCAAGACCTTTTTCATTAACCATGGCAAATCTTACGCTCAAAGTGGAAAACACTCAAACAGAAATATATAGCATATATAAATATTTAAATGTTTGTAAATGTTCACACCCGTCGCCATTTTTCTTAATGAAAACTTGTGATTTACACTGAGTTCGTTGTTTAAAGGAAACACTGCAATTGCAAAACGCAGAAGTTCAGTTAGCTGAACGTCTGACGCTCTTAACGCAGCTCGTCAACCAATCCGAGCGTCTCACTGTAGTGACGTCGCCTGACGTCCACTTTTTCTAAACAACCACGATCCGCGAGCGTTTAAAACATCCGGGACAGAAAGGCCCGCCCACCAGCTTTGCAACTTCACCCTAACAATGCATATTTGGGGCCTGTTTTGGTGCTGAGAAAGAGTGTGCAGTAAACGCACCATTACATTGTGTCCCTCAGGGCACCGTATTCGGTCCAAAATATTTAAACATCTCAAATGACTGAAAAACCCAAAAATATTTACATCACCCTCAAGTTGTTCTGATGGAGTGACTCAGCATTTGGAATCTTCCTCACGTGAAACTAAAGGCAGACTGGTAAAAAAGTCCAACTGTAATGCATTTTGCTGTGCGGCATTCGCTGGTTACAGGTAACTGATTACAACGTTACAGTTTTTCTACAGTATCTAGGGTGTTAACTTTTGGCTTACGCCTGTGAGTAATGAAGCTCAGTGTATCTATGGACATAGATACAAGCTTTGGTTTGCTCAACGTTTCTTTCTTCACAGTGAGAAAGAACCAAACCAGCAGACTTTATTGACAGCCGGTAGTTTTCTCTGTCCTTTTGTTTTTAAGTCGTGCGACGGAACATAGCGTTGCGCATTAAGTTCTCCACAGGAACATTGTGCACCGGCCTTTGCTCGGTACATCAGCACGCCAAACTGAAAGAGATGCAACGAACGTTTTCAAGAAGTATTAAGACAACGTTTTAGGAATGATCAAAGCTGCCGAACGTGACGAAACAAAACAGGCCGTCAATATCCACTGGTGTTGAATATAAATCAAATAACCAAGTATGGTTATTCGTGGACATAAGGTAATAAAGACCGCTGCATCATCGCCTCTAGCTGCATGAATAAATGCATAAATAACGGCCGTCATAAAGAGCTGCTAATCCAGGTTAGTTCAGGAACTCTGTGCTGCTCTGAATTTATGTTAAACCAGTTATAACGACGCACATTTAAAACACTAAACAGCAAAAAACAACAAGGCATTAATTCCTCTGTTGTTCTGAAAACGAGCAGTCTACTCCCACACAACTGCTGACAGAATTCTCCAAACAATTACTCCTTTTTTTTTATTTTTACGCTTTGCTTTCTGCAGACAACCAGAACAAAACAGCAGCTAAAACACAGAGTCACGCAGCAGAGAAAAACATAAGCCTGCACCTTGGTGAGCAAACATCCTCAAGCGCTGGTTTTTTAATTTTAATGGTCCAACAGTACATCCAGGAAAAGAAAAGTGTTACTTCTGCAAATTGATAATAGGAGCGTGCAAGAGCTTTCTTCTTAACAACTACGTCTGGAGGACCGGAACTAAAATTAATGATTCGAAATGCATAAATGAATACCAGAGAAAGATAACCTGAGTAAATGCAAAAAACTGTTTTTTTTGGGGTGCCGTTTGTAACGCTACACTGTCAGAAATTAACAGTAATAATTTGGGTTATTCATCCTGACATCCAGTACAAAAAATAGGGGTCTGTTTGATTCATATTTTAACAATGTAATTCATATATTTATAAATGTTACATATCTAAGCTAAATATTTATTTTGCAGCTAAATATTTAACCGGGAAACTGGCTAGGTACATTTTTAGCGTTCGACTAAACGTTAAGCTCAGAGCTTCAGCTAAGATGTTTCCTTCTGATAACATAAAACGGACTATCAAAATAATCTAGTTACCGCTAACATGGTACATCCCACTCTTTGTGGTTTGGTTTTGCGCTAGTTCACCGTGTTAGTTTGTTGTGCTGTGCGTGACTGATAAAGTAAGAATCTGATATTCGTTCCAACATTGTCATTTATCATGCATGTTATGTGATGCTTGTATAGAATCTGCTGTTAGTTTGTGCAGCCATGAAGCACCATAGTTTTTCCGTGCTGGTTGATCTGCCCACAGTTAAGATGGCGCACATCCCCGTGCGGTAGCCTTTTGTGTCCACCAGAGGGTGGTGTTCAGTAACTTTTTCTGTTCAAGTTTTTCGGTATCATTTAGATAATAGATAGATAATTCCATCCATCCATCCATCCATCTTCTTAACCGCTTATCCAATTCAGGGTCACGGGGCAGCTGGAGCCTATCCCAGCAATTATCAGGCGTTAGGCAGGGTACACCCTGAACAGGACGCCAGTCTGTTGCAGGGCCAACACAGAGAGACAGACAACCATTCACACTCACATTCATTCCTACGGACAATTTAGAATGATCAATTCACCTATCATGCATGTTTTTGGACTGTGGGAGGAAGCCGGAGTACCCGGAGAGAACCCACGCATGCACGGGGAGAACATGCAAACTCCATGCAGAAAGGCCCTGGACCGGGATACGAACCCATGACCTTCTTGCTGCAAGGCAACAGCGCTAACCACTGCGCCACCGTGCTCTCTTTCCACAACCTGTTCGGACTACAGCCGCAATGGTAGTCGGCTGTGATAGAGAATAGTGCTACCGATTCATAAAACATTGGTACACTTAAGGAGTTTTGTGGCAGATGCCTTATTTAGAGGCTGCACTTTGGTGTCTCCCATCTTACTCCCATTATATGGATACATGCTGATCGCAAATGGATATAAACTTCTACCAAAGGACGTCAAGCGGCTCCAAACTTGTCTGAGTGAGTAAATGAACGTAACACATGCTATAAATAAGTAACCTGGTAAATACCAGACTGATGTGTAACCTCGCCCTGTGTCGATGCCACACATCAATCTGGGACTGTTCCCATAGGAAGTGTCTAAAAAACAAATTTTTACCGTTAAGAAATGCACAAAGTCTTTACCATTGCTCATTATTCAACAAAGACATAGATTCAATAGTCACTTCTATGCTTACGTCCGCCTGCGCGGCCATGTTTGGCACTGGGCACTTGCTGCTATCGCCCATAGCGGAACACCCGCCCAAACGCCCGCCACAAAGCACAGCGCTAACTAACGATTGTTCCGCACCACCAGTGGAGTTGAGTCGGACAGTTTAGTTGGACCAGTATAAAATGGATTTTTGTGGCAGAGAGTGTCCCAACAGCTAGAAAGCCCATAGAATACTCTAAAAAACGCATGTAAGCAAACACAGCGTTCTGTTCTGTTCTTCTCTACACCTCATTCTGTTCAAAACTGCCAAAAGCACATATTAGATTAAGTATCTTTTCAATATAAAGCATCTAGGGGCCAAAAGCTGCTTTGACTGCTGATTATATCGGCTATAGACGACCGTTATGTTGAAACGATCTCTGGCTGATGTTGAGCTGACCAATCACAGGCGTAGTTAAAAAAAAACTGGGCTCTACTCCGTCCGTCTTTGAGTGAGTACTGGAGAACTCTTGAGTCCATGGATAATGGCGAGGAGTTCAGATGTCTTGATGTTCTTTGACACGTGTCCATAACAGCAAGCAGCCATGTTTTCCGGGATTCATTTCCTTCACAGCTCAATCTTTAAGTACAGCTTAAAGGACATCATTTAGACAAAAAAGGCAAATTCATAATCTTCTTATGAAGTCATTTTTACGGTTCAAAGCGGGATTCTCCGGTTGAAGGTTGAGAGGAAGAAAATTTGTTGCAGTTAGAACTGAGGAGTCTCCACTTTGTTTCCTCTGCTCCTCTGGCGCTCCGTGTTGAGGTTGGATAACACAGAGCCGTCCTAGCGGGCATGCAGCGCCGTTTTTACCCAAATTAATCAGGAGAGGGAGGCTGAGCGGTGGGCGTCGGGGGAGCCAGCTGAGTTTTCCATCAATTCCGCCTCTAAAATCTATAATTAAACAAAGAGACACTCTGTTTCCTTCTCTGTTTTAATGCCTTTTCACTTTGTCTTCGATCACATTTTCATGCACCAAAGATGACAGAGGATTGTATTTTTGTTCAGATTGTGACAGATTTATTCAGTCCAGTGATGCAATTATTCATGAATCTTTCATTTTTTGCCCTTCAATACATTCATCATCTTAATTCAGCAGCACTAATGTTTTCTTCCCTTTGTTCTCCACTAATTTTCTCTGTTAACCGTACTTCATGTATTTCAGTTTTTGTCCTTTTATCTGTTTTCAGACCTCCTTCTGTTTTTTGTCCTCCATTTTCTGCTTCTTTATTTTATTTATACCATTCCTGCTTACACTAAACTCACCTTTTTATCTCCCAGTTTCCGTTTTCAAAGTAATTCTGACTTCAGCTCAGATTTGACCAACATTTCTTTGGCTGTCCGGTTTCCTCTGTCCTTTGAATCCGCCCATCACTAAATCTTTCCTCACTTTTCCCACCGTTTTGTCACAATCACCAAAAGGCCGATTCACCTTTTGTTTTCCTTTTTTTAATGAAAAACATAAAAAAACCCCTCAAAAATGACAAAGTAAAACATATTTCAGGATAATTCGATTTTTTTATTTATTCAGGAACTATTTAGTGAGATTCACCAACGTTAGACTCAAGCTGATTGGATGGAATCTATTTTTTTATTTTAATAATATACATAAAAAGAATGACAAAAATATTGTTACATAACCGTAGTCTAACCAAGGAAACTATTTTTAGCAATGCAAAAAATTGATTAATGGAGTCCAACCAAGCTAAACATTATTTTATAATTAATTTACTTTAAAAAAATGAGCAGATAATAATATCAACTAATGACAAAAAACTCCATCCAAGCCAATTATTTTTTTAAATGTAATATTATTTAAAAAAAAATAAGTAAATCATTTTTATAAGTAGAACCAACCCAGGGCAATATTTTTTTTAAATTGATATAAATGTTTAATATTTAAGCAAGTATTAAAGTCGGTGTGAATGTAAACTTTTGAGAATGGATTGTGTCAAAGCACAAGACTTCGGTAAGACATTTCAGCGGCACTGAAGGTCCCAGGAAGTCTCTATTTTGAAGAAAAACAATAAAAGTTTGGAAGGTCAGTGAAGCTCTACTCTGAGTCCCTGATGGACGACCGAGCATCTGACCTGAAGGAGGAGAGCTCAGACACTCTGTAGAGAAAACTAATTTCAGCCGATTTAAACTCTTTCCTTCAGTCACTCTCCAGAGCTGTTGACCAAAGAGGAGGGAAGGAACGTTAATCAACCAGTGAACCGAGAGCCTCACCTTTCGGCTTGGCTCTCTCTTCACCAAGTCAGACTGGTACGGCGCCGATATCTCTGAAGACACGGCACCAATCCATCTATTGATCTCATACTCCATTTTCCCATATTTCGTGAACTACACCCCTGGGATCTCCATAAACCGGAGGAGGCGCTCTACCATTCTATGGATCAACACCAAGGTCTCAGACTAATTCTAATCCCTGCTGCAAACCGCTCCAGAGAAAGCTGTACATCACGTTCTGATGAGGCATTCAGGACAACATCATCTGCAAAAAGCAGAAACCCAAAGCCCAGGCCACCAAATTCCTGTCAGGATCAGCGACAAAGGGCTGCCTTGGCGGCGTCTAAATCTCTCCAATAGGAACTAACCTCCGACATCAGTCGTACAGGGACCTTATCAATGGGCCCAGTACCCCATACTCCCAGAGTATCCCCCACAGGATTCCCCAAGGGACAAGGTGGAACACCTTCTCCAAGTCCACAAAGCACCTGACCAGTCGGGTGAACTACCCACTGCAGTCGCTCAAATTCAACCTTTGTGGCCTGAAATAAACGGGTCATATCTGGTAAAGAAACAGGCACTGCTCAATACCTGGATCCCTTCTGTGAAGCTTCCAGAAAATCTGCGCAGACCAGGGTGAAAATTAATCTTTCAACACGGCCGTGGGATCAGTCCAAGCCAGAACCTGGACCTGGATCCAACTAACCTTCTCTGGAAAGAAAAACATCTCTACCTGCGCTGCCCGTCCAACCGGATGGAGCCTGAGAGGATCTGCAGGAGACGAACCCAAGGACATTCCCAAAGCAACAGGTATGAACACTTATGAACCCTTTCTTTCTATGAGAAAAACACAAGTGGTGTGAATACTTTCTGGTCCATTTCTCTTTACTCCATCATTACTCTTTTAGATTTTCTCCCCCTTACCTTGCATGTATTATTTCTCTCTTTCCCTTCTTTGTGTCCAAACCCCCGTTTTCTTCCTCTGCTGCTCCTCTTCCTCCTCCCCTCCTGTTAAACCCCTGAGTGCGCAGCCACACTCAGGCTTTTTCCCCAGACGGAAACCATTCCTGTCTGTTTTGTCAGGCGACAGAAGGAGGTGTGTGTGTGTGTTTTGCATGAATAGATGCAGTTTTTTCCCCTCCAGCACTGTTCCACGCGAGCATCCTTCATCTCTGATCTCATGTTTTCAGCTTCCCAGCCTCTCACACAAAAACACACACCTTTGAATTGAATGACGTGCTCTAATGGCATTCAAACCAACCGTAGGAAAAACAACGCCGCCCTGATTGCTCCTGCTACACCAGGATGTCAGCACAGCGCCACTCCACAAACAGCCATTAAAAACGGTTACCATAACCAGGTTCTGTGTGAATCGAGGCTCCACAGTCGCAGTGTTTCCATGAGGACGAAGCATCCTCGCCGACCGGCAGTTTATAAATCAGGTTTACCAGGAAGGAATCCCAACCTGTGACCGCTGAGGAGCCTCTAGGGCGCAGAGAATAACCAGGAAAATTAATATTATTTACACATCGGTGACTGGGAGCATCTATTCTGGTAAAAGTGACATTTTAATAACACGGTAACCCCTGATGGGACTCCCATATGTGCCTTGATAGCCTCATGTTACAACTATTACATCACAAGGAATAAATTATATTTAAGTATTGGAGGTTGAACGGTACAGGTATTCGTATTTTTGATTTTTCATTACAGAACTTTTTTTGCGGCACAAAAGCGTCCATGTTTCACATGGAGGCATAACAGCGTTGCACTTTAGCCAGAAATGATGTGACTCTGCAAACAAAACTTGAAGGAATTTCTGTCTGAAACCAAAATCCAAAATCTCATGACAATCCCACTGTTTGATTACGCACAATCAGGTGAACATTTCAGTTCCATGCAGAGCAGGAGGAAGTTGGGAGACTGCGACTTCAGGCCACGGCAGGTGAACTATTCTTAAGTGCAGTTGTTTAATGCCATTTTTATACATAGTTCTATGTTATGCATGTTTGTAATGAATATTTTAAATTAATAAAAATAAATCAATGGTTCTAATTATGTATTAAAATCCTGCCATGGTTGAAAATTGACGTTTAAAAATGGATTATGCCTGGATATTTTTTTACCCTGTCTGTCAAACTCACGAGAGAACCCCCCCCCCCCATCTCTAGCTTAACCTCAAATATGATTACAATGTTTAAAAATGTTTCTTTCAGTCATTTGAAATTAAAAGTCATATAAAAACACAAACACATGAAGCTCCGAGTTAGAAAGGTCGACGCAGACAGTAGAACAGTGTGAAATATTGATTTCACATCGCAAATGGTCTTGACTGTGGCAGAAATCCAAAGAATTGATAGAAAAATGTAAAGTGTTATATTTATTTTACAACTTATTATGTATATTTTTATGTTAGTCAGGAAAAAAATATTTGGAAAATTTACAGCAAGCACAGTTTGATTCCCTACTGTTTCCCATGACTTTACTGAAAATGAACCCAACCGAACATGCAATCAGGCAACGCAATTTTATTTATATAGCACACTTTCAACACAAGGCAATACAAGTTGCTTTACATGATTACAAAAATGTTAAAATCAAAACACATGACCTCTAAAATCTATTGAATTAAACAAGAAAAACAAAACCTTTAAGTCCGGCACACTAAAAATAAACTTATGATTGTCTAGATATGATAAGGTGAAAAATGATGTTCACCTCGCTGGTCCAAGATCATCATCTGTGTGAACACCTGTATAAAACAGTCACTTTGCAGCACTGAAGGGTACAAGAGAGTACCAACACGACTCCAAGATGGAAAGACATTAGCATTGACTTCAGACATGCAACTGCTGCCCATCAATCTGGGAAGGGTCATAAGATCATATCCAAACTACCATCAATCTATAGAAAGAAAGAGAATATATAAAGATTATATACATTTTTTACAATATTTTCCACCTTAGACAATGATTTAAAACATCCATCCATCCATCTACCTCTGCTTATCCGGCGTCAGGTCGCGGGGGCAGCAGCCTAAGCAGAGAGGCCCAGACGTTCCCAGGCCAGCTGGGAGACATAATCCCTCCAACGAGTCCTGGGTCTTCCCCTGGGTCTCCTCCTGGTGGGACGTACCCAGAACACCTCCCCAGGGAGGCGTTCATCCTGACCAGATGCCCGAGCCACCTCAACTGGCTCCTCTCGATGAGGAGGAGCAGCGGCTCTACTTTGAGCCCCCTCTGGATGACCGAGCTTCTCACCCTATCTCTAAGGGAGAGCCCAGCCACCCTACGGAGGAAACTCATTTCAGCCGCCTGTATCCGTGATCTCGTTCTTTAGGTCACCACCCAAAGTTCGTGACCAAAGATGAGGGTAGGAACGTAGATCGACAGCGCCCGCATAACTGCAGACTCCTTACCAATCCGACTATCGATCTCCCGCTCCATTTTTCCCTCGTTCGTGAACAAGACCCCCAGATACTTTAACTCCACTAAAGGAAGGACCTCATCCCCGACCTGAAGAAGGCACTCTACCCTTTTCCGGCTCAAGACCATGGTCTCGGATTTGGAGGTGCTGATCCTCATCCCAGCCGCTTCACACTCGGCTGCGAACCGCTCCAACGAGAGCTGTAGATCACGTTCAGATGAAGCCAACAGGACCACATCATCTGCGAAAAGCAGAGACCCGATCCTGAGGTCACCAAAACAGATCGCCTCAACACCTTGGCTGCACCTAGAAATCCTGTCCATAAACGTTATGAACAGGATCGGTGACAGAGGGCAACCTTGGCGGAGTCCAACTCTCACCGGGAACGAGTCCGACTTACTGCCGGCAATGCGAACCAGACTCTGACACCGTTCATACAGGGACCTTACAGCCCGTATCAAAGGGCCTGGTACCCCATACTCCAGTACCCCCCACAGGACACCCCGAGGGACACGGTCAAACGCCTTCTTCAAGTCCATAAAACACATGTAGACCGGTTGGGCGAACTCCCACGCACCCTCCATTTAAAACATTTTTATTTTAAAAAAAACTTAAAATACGTACAATCCACCCAAGCCAATAATTTTAAAGTTAGTTTGTTACTATAAAAAAAAAGATAAGTACAGTCCAACAAAGCTAATAATACGTTTAATATTTTTTTTTCTTTAGTAAACCTTTAAGTTTCAAAAAGTAGAACCTAATAAAAGCTAACAAGTAATATTAAATACGTAGAGTCCACTGAAGGCAATCATTACATATTTCATAAAGAATCAATTTTAATAGTTTTTTTAAACTTCAATCGAGTCAACAACAGCTACAACAGCTATTCAATGTTTAATCACTCAATATAGAATAATAAAAATAGTTACTTGAAGTTTTTTTTTTCTTAATCCAAAACAATTTAAATGAACTATAATAAGGATGGCCCATTTCCAGCAGATTATAAGAACACTTCCAAATAAAGGTACTATCCACATCCACATCAAGCACGTTCAAAATTGTTCAAGATTATTTCTCTAGTTTTATTGAATTATTTCAAAACAGTTATCTGTCTTCCGATGGATGGACACCTTCTCTGAAAGCCAGAATAAGTTGAAAAGTTGCTAAAGAGCTGGATGAAGATGTGAGGAACTAAACACAGTAAAAGTCTAAATCTAAACGTTACTCTGCAGCGAATACAGGAAGTAAATATAAAGAGTTTCCACAAGATAAAGGCGGCCCTCCGGTCATAACTCGGGTTATATTTATTTTTTATTGTAATTTTTTAATACTTAACAAAACATAAAAGACAGATCGGAATCGCATGATTAATTTAAATTTGCATTTTAAGCCCACTATCGATAATCACTGAACAATAAAATCAAATTATTAAGTGCTTATACCAGGAAAATATCATTTAACAAAAGATAAAGTCATAAAGATCCATCAGTCTCAGTCAAAAACCCTCAATATCATCATTAATGCTAGACAATAATTTTTCATACGGCACCATTTTCAACATATTTTCTTTCCACCTGTTGAATTCTGCACATTTATAACCACAAATCCATATTTTTAAACTCCATGTAAAGCAGGGCGATCCCCTAAAAAGAACAATCTTGGTGTCATGAGAATTATTAACAAGCCAATCCGCCTTTCATTCTGTGCAGTTATCTTTGGTAAAAGGTGTAAACTTTCCCACATTTCATAATAACATGCAGAAATATTCCTGCACCTGAGCTGCATTTCCAACATATAGTAGTGGGAAAAAATTCCCATTCTGTGATGTTTAGAAGGAGTGAAGAACCATCTATCTCTTAATTTGTGCCGAGTTATTTTACCCTATTATATATTTATTGGAATATGACAATACTTTTATGAAAGCTCCTGTCGAATGGGGTCAAACCGAACAACGTTCCTCCTCTAAAGAGTCAAGCTGATTAGTCAGTCTGGCCATGGTGATGTTGGTCTAAAACGTTATGGCGCCATGAATGGAAATTTATTTTTATATCTAACTATAACATTTTTTATATTAATACAAGAAAAAAAATTGGAGTTTTTTTTAACGCTTAGAAAATAATATACGATATATGAAAATCAAACAGTTGGATAAACTGCCATAACTAAAGAAATAACTTGAAATAGTCATGTATTATCTGTGTCACTTTAATAGCTTTTAAATCTGGATTTTTTTAACCAACTTTAAGCAGAAACCGTTGCTGCGCTGAAGAGCTGCATGATTTTCTGATTGTTGGAACAAATAAATCCAGCTTTTCTAGTTCTTTGAGATGAATCATATTGGCATCCAGTTCTTCTTAGAGAGCCATAAGATCGTAAAATAAAGAACACAGAATTAAACCTTATATATTATGGATTGGGCTTGGTGGGAGCATTTGGTAGCGCTTTGTCGTTGCAGGAAGAAGGTTTAAATCCTGGCCTGTAGGGGGGAAAGATCCTCTGGTACGAAGTACCTTGGTTTTAAGTTCACAGTTCGGTTCATTTCCGGTACAGTCAGTGAACGAAGTTAGAAAAAAAAGTTTTCTGCTCTAGTTTTATTTGGTATTTTAGGTGAAAACAAAAGAGCATATGAGATAAATAACTTCACTTTAGCATTTATGTGTGATGCTGTAGTGGGGGAGGAGCTCCTGTTCAGCTTCAAGCTGCTGCAGCAAAACAACAGAAATGTCTGACTAGTTCCTGGAAGAAACATTTTTTGAACACATTACAGTCAGATGTCCAGTCTGCTGATACTTTATTGCTACCTTTAGGGATGCATGGGTATGGGCCCCAATACAATCTAATGCAATCGTATCGGTATTAACCAATACTTAAAATGTGGAAACTCTGCAATAATTTCACAGAAATGTTTTATTTTAAAGTTTTAAAGTTTAGTTTTTGATTGTTTTCATTAATAATTAATGTGTTTTTTTTTATCTAATTTGCCATCATTTATTGTAACAAGCTGAGAAGAAAATCAAACATGTCTTCCAATTTATTGTCTTTTTTTGTGTGGTAAAAGTATCGCCATTGGTACTCAGTATCGGTAAGTACTCTGATCTGAGTATCGATATGGAATCGGTTTGAAAAAGGTGATATTGTTGCATCCCTAGCTACATTAAGGGAATGGCACCAATGAGGGCAGCTAAGCGGGGTCCTCAGCGGGGTAAGCTCAGTAACATCTGTGGTAGCTTACAGCAACCGATGCTATCACAACATCACGACACTACTTGGTTGATTTATCACAGGCTGACGCTTGTTAAAACTGTCACAAACCTCTCAGAGGGCGCAAAAACAAGCGGCAGATGATTTACCAAGCACGCGCAGGTAAGGCTACGCCGGTTAAAAGCGCAGCAAGGTGTGTCCAATCCTTCCAATGCCCAATCCAACATGCAATGTGGCGTCAGAAGACGCAACATGTTGGGAGGAGAACATATTAATAAGCAGGCGTTCCAGGCGCAGCGCGGTTTGTCAAGCGTACAACTTTTTGCGCCTCTGGAAGGAATGTCTAAACAGTTCATTCAACAAGTTCATTAACGACAAACTTTTTCTTTTTTTTTTTTACAGATATTCTAACCTAACAGTAATTAACTCTAAAGGCTCAAATCTAACAGTTTTATCAATTTTCCCCTTTTTATTTCGACAACGATCATTACAATGATCATAATTCACTGCATGCCTAACATATCTGCTGTTTATTTGGATCTCCGTTAGTTTCCACTGGAGTGGTTACTAATCTTCCTGGGGAGAAGTTTATTAAATATAAAAATCATCTACGATACTGCTCTTTGCGCCTGTTATGAATTACTCATAGAATCTTAGTAATCACCCGCACATGAAGGACAACCCAGAGGCGAAACATTTTTGCTGCATAAGCAATGTTGTGCTCTTTATTTGGAATTTTAATACATAAAAGTCTATTGTGTTTTTTGTTTGGTCTGCTGATAATCAGATGCAGGTGGAGGTAATAAGTAGTTGGGAGGGAGGCAGAGTAGCGGGAAGGGAATAACAAAACATAGGGAAAAAAAAGGTTGAGAACAGAACAGAATGAGATTGGACTAAGGAATAAAAATAAAATGCAAAAGTAGGAAGACAAATCAGAGGAGTAACTAAAGAATGAAATCTAAAGAAATAACACAAAAGCACAAGAGAAACAGAAAGTTCAAAAACCCAAGAGACAAGAAAACGGAGGAATAGAACCAAAGGAGATATAAACACTAAGCAGAACCACAGAACCGATATCCTAGTGTAAGAAATAAAGTGTAACTGAACTAAAAGAGAGGAAAATTAAAAGAATTGAAGGAAGAACCAAACCCAACACAATAAAACAGCTAAAGATCATGACAGTCACCATGACTACACAGAGGCTTATCAAATAACAGATAAACCTGACCAACAAAATGTATTTACTTTAAAATATAATGTGTCTAATTTTCTGTAAAATCTTACACTCTACAGTAACAATCATGACCTTTTGACCTCATGAAAAGGATAGTCAGTTACCTGGAACCAGTTAACCTCATAAGTTAGCTTGTTAGACTTCTGATTCTAGTTCCTAAAACAAAATAGATCTACATCAGAAAACAGGGAATCGATCGATCTCTGCACTAAAGCATGAAATTCTTGTTTCTTCAACCACTTCACGTTTTAGAAATAAAATCGTAATTTCTGAGTTTCTTCCAATAGATCGTCTCGTGTTGCACCTGAAGAACTTAATCATGTCTGCAGGAGGCTGAAAAGAGCTGTTTAAAAAAAAAAAAAAGGGAAAATATATTCTTTCAAGGTCACTCGCTCATTTTCAGAAAAACATCTGAAGCTTCAGCTTTCTGTGAAATTCACCAGGGAGTCTCCTTCTGCTCTCTGCCGTCTGATTTCCATTTTTCCAACCAATATCTTCCTGTCAATCACGGGCGTGTGGAGCCACTGAAAAAAAAAATCCTTCCAGCCGGGCACAGAAGGAACAATTATTGCAGAGGAATCAAGGAAATATGAATATTACCCAGCAATACAGGAAAAAAAGAAACATTTCCAGACAACTCTAAAATCATATCGTCTTTAAATCTCACTATGAGCCAAATCGTTGATCTAAAACTTTTCTAAGAAATGGTGACACAAAAAGGTTATAAAAGGTCCAAAACTCCTCCTTGGACAAAATGTCAGAAAAACATTTAAAATCACATTTCAGAGCTGGAAAAGTAATTTATTGTTCTGCCAGTTTTTCAGAATTTACAGGATACTTTCCAAAAAGTACCCTTGTAACTCCAGTTAAAACAACGTATAAGAAAATAATAATTCAGTTTCTTTTCCCTTAAATTTTATGAAAATGTTTACTTAAAACGCTTTTTTTTAAATGAGTGTGAAAGAAACCTTTCTGATAAAGTTGGATTGAAGACTTTTTTCACCCTTCGCTCGCAGACTTTTTTTTATAGTACAATTTTACATGCTTCCTTAACAGCGCATTAACACGCATTGTGTTCTGGGTATAACTGATTAGAGGAAATTGCCAATCATCTCCGTGTCGTGTCTCCTGCGCTCGCCAAATTTATCATATCTGGATGTAAGAATCTTCTTCTCCAGTAAAAAGAACTGCACAAACAACTACCCATAACTTTGCTCCTCACTCGGACAATCTGCAGCGAAAACTTCGGTGGAAAAAGACGCATGGATGAAGAAACCACGCCATATTAATACTTTTATGTTTTTAAATCTACAAAGGTTTGATCGTATTTAATATTAAAACTATTGAGAACTATGAGTAAATGCTAATGTATGTATGAGAAAAGTGTATAAAGTGTGTGGCGAGGGGCCTTAAAACATACATAATTATTGTAAAAAATAAAGACGACTACTTTGCGTATTTCGCCTGTTGAGGGTTATTTTCAGAACATGACCCCCACGATAAACGAGGGACTACTGTATTTTACAGAAGGACATTAATTGGAGCCGTTCCGATACCAAGTAAATACGGTCATGCATCAGTAAATTGCTAAATCCAAATAAAACGTAACAATCTTAACTGTTTTTGTGACGTTTCCTAAATTATTTAATAGTTAAAACCCAGGGCAGAATCAGGAAATTTTTTTCATAATTGAATAGAAAATGCTTTATTATCATATTTTTCAAACTTGTAAATAAAAAGTGCATGCAAACCAGTAAACAAATTAAAACAAACAAGTGCTGTTGAGAAACCGTAATGCGAAAATCAAAGAAAAGTTCTTGGCAGTGTGGCTGTTTGCTTTGCGCGTTACTTGCATCCGGTGATGAAGGCGAAACATCTAAACACACGAGAAGGGAGGAGAAGCAAAGTGTGCCGGATCCTCACAGTCCAGGGAGTTGGTTGTTTCCTCTTTGCAGAAAACCACATTATTGGAAACAAGAGCGGAACATAAAGTAAAGAATCGATCTTATTAGGCTAGTATCAATCCAACTCCAAATTGGTATCGATACTGTCGATATTTGGATCAATCCGCCCATCACTAATAAAAATATGTTTTGTTCCAGATGGACCTATTCTATCAATGGTGATCAACAATATTATTTTGCAATTCCAAAAGGTTTGCCAAAACCATTTCTTGTGTCTAGAGCAGGGGTGCCCAAAGTGGGGCCCGCGGGCCAAAGTTGGCCCCCCAGGCCATTAATTTCGGCCCGCCATGGGTTGACCCCGGCCTTTAAATAAAATATGCATTGATCAGACTGTCAACCTAATATGCCCAAATATTATTCTTTCACTTCTTGAACCACTTCTTATAAATAGGCCCAATTAATATAAATGTGAAATACACATGAAATATCATAAATTAGGTTTCAAATTAAAATACAAGCAACTATAAGGGGCTTATAGAGTAGATTTGTGCACATGTTTACTTTTGCACACTTTAAAAGACCACAAATAGTTATATTTGTATCAATTTATGAAATGTCTCATGAGCCTTTGCTGCAGCACCCGGCTGGATCAAACTACCTCCGAGTTCACGGGTCGCTACACAGGCTGCTGGTTTAAGCAACGATTACCAACATGGAGCAACATCATCAGGGGCACACAGACAAAATAATATTTTAAAAAATGTTGAGAGGAATATTATCTTTTCAATGACATCAATACTAAATCAATGAAACGCTGATAGTCAGATTCACGTAAAACATGCCTACGTATGACTTATTTAACATATTTTGTTTAATGTTATTTATACAGAAAAGAATGTTAAATGACTGTTTAATAAATAACAGTACTTTATTATACTATTAGTTTTTGCATTTTTGCGTGAAATATTGGATTTGGCCCATGGCACTATGTTAGAATTTAATTTTGGCCCTTTGAGTGAAAAAGTTTGGGCGCCCCTGGTCTGGAGTTAAGATTGTATTAGTGATTGGCATAACTCATAGGAATCTTAACAATTATGGAAATGAATGGGTTAAATCTTGTATTTGGTAAATTTTGAATAAGTTTTGGAAAGTAACCTGCTGGCCGTGGGAAAGTATGCTTCAAGTTTTGGGTTAATTCTGTTAAGTGACTACTAAACTGGCAGAATATAACCCGTAACTTCTGGGAAAGTAACTTCAGCGTTTTATAATTAGTTCTGATCCGTCTCCCCCAGATTCAAATCGGACCAGATCCCCCCCATTGTGAGGCGAAAAAAGTAACAAAAAATGCATCATTTATTATTTATTTGGTTCCAGCAAAGAAGATATAATTAGATTTTTTGACATTTAGTGACAATTTATTTGCTTTTAAGCATTTAGAATAATTCGAAATGGTCCTCATTTATTTTTATTTATAAGACTGGTCATACTTCTATTTGAGATGAAAAGATTCGTAACATCTGCAAAAAGCAACTGAAGTGTAGATTTGGATCCTGTAGCAAATCATCATTTATATTAGAAACAATAATGGTCGATTATTGAACCTTGTGGTACCTTGTGTCATCTCTATAGTCTGTTAGATCCACATATATGATCGCATTTGTCGACCACGGTATTTTATTTTGAAAAATGACCTATATTGTCACAATAGACTGGATCGTCTCGTGTTTCTTGCTGTGACTTCCTGCTTGCAGCTTACGCAATAAAAAAATACACCAGATGGCGAAACGAACGCTTCATGGCACTCCGCGTCTGGTGTGAACCACAGCATAGGTTAACATAACAACGAACAGTACAGTACAGTGGAAATGCTGACAACTGTGCCCCCAGTTTAGAGAACCTATCTGCGCCCCTGTTCATGCAATAGGAAGGAATATGAAGGAAGAACTATTACAATGGACAAATTGGAAACAAAATGTGAAAAAAAGAAATAATGAAAGCACTACATGCACAATAACACAAAAATAAAAATAGCATAAATAGGAACTAAAAATACCAGCTGTTATGTTATGTTTTTATCTTAACTTATTTCAGCCTACCCATACTTCCTGTTTTTTAAACAGGTTTTTTTCTTTGTGGCACCAGCTTTCTCCTGATTTATCCCCCTGCTGCGATCACAGGATGTTTATATTACACAGCCAGATGTGGTAATTTTTTACTGAGATTTGAAAGATTTCATCATTTATCTGGTGTTGCAATATAACGGAAGAAAAATGTTCTTATCCAGCGTTCGGTGCCGTCTGAACGTGGCTCCAGTCAGATTTATCTGCTTTGAAGCGCTGACATCAGGCACGGTTCCCGTTTTAAATCAATGTTCCCCGCTTCTCAGAGAGAGCCTCTCGGCTGTCGGCGGATGAGTCAGATCGCCGATGTGTTGACTGCTCTTTGGAAATGTACATCTAGACGTGTTGCAGCTGCAGAAAAAGAGACTTCTGGCTCCCCGTTAGAAGAGTCAGGAAATGAGGAAGAAGAAGAAGTATTCTGTGTACCAGGTACTCACAATTTTTGAGTTGAGCTAGTGGACATTTTTAATTTATTCAAAATTTAAAAGTACATTTAATACAAACTGAAAATATTTAAGTTTCAGTGTACTCAAATGTTTCAGTTTAAGATCTCAAACATTATGTTTCAACTACGTTGCAGTTTTGAATAAGTTCTGGCTAAACTGGCTATAAATAAATACTTTGCAGTAAATACTCTACAGGGGGATCACACTTCTGAGCCTCCCTGGTAATAAGGTCTATTCGTGGGTTCTGGAGAGGAGGGTCCGACGGATAGTCGAACCTCGGATCCAGGAGGAACAATGCGGTTTTCATCCTGCCCGGGGAACACTGGACCAGCTCTACACCCTTAGCAGGGTTCTGGAGGGTGCGTGGGAGTTTGCCCAACCGGTCTACATGTGTTTTATGGACTTGAAGAAGGCGTTTGACTGTGTCCCTCGGGGTGTCCTGTGGGGGGTACTGGAGTATGGGGTACCGGACCCTTTGATACGGGCTGTTAGGTCCCTGTATGAACGGTGTCAGAGTCTGGTTCGCATTGCCGGCAGTAAGTCGGACTCGTTCCCAGTGAGAGTTGGACTCCGCCAAGGTTGCCCTCTGTCACCGATCCTGTTCATAACGTTTATGGACAGGATTTCTAGGTGCAGCCAAGGTGTTGAGGCGATCTGTTTTGGTGACCTCAGGATCGGGTTTCTGCTTTTCGCAGATGATGTGGTCTCGTTGTCTTCATCTGAACGTGATCTACGGCTCTCGTTGGAGCGGTTCGCAGCCGAGTGTGAAGCGGCTGGGATGAGGATCAGCACCTCCAAATCAGAGACCATGGTCTTGAGCCGGAAAAGGGTAGAGTGCCTTCTTCAGGTCGGGGATGAGGTCCTTCCTCAAGTGGGGGAGTTCAGGTATCTGGGGGTCTTGTTCACGAACGAGGGAAAAATTGAGCGGGAGATCGATGGACGGATTGGTAAGGAGTCTGCAGTTATGCGGGCGCTGTACCGGTCTGTCGTGGTGAAGAGAGAGCTGAGCCGAAAGGCAAAGCTCTCGATTTATCGGTCGATCTACGTCCCTACCCTCATCTTTGGTCACGAACTTTGGGTGGTGACCTAAAGAACGAGATCACGGATACAGGCGGCTGAAATGAGTTTCCTCCGTAGGGTGGCTGGGCTCTCCCTTAGAGATAGGGTGAGAAGCTCGGTCATCCAGAGGGGGCTCAGAGTAGAGCCGCTGCTCCTCCACATCGAGAGAAGCCTGTTGAGGTGGCTCGGGCATCTGGTCAGGATGGACGCCTCCCTGGTGAGGTGTTCTGGGCACGTCCCACCAGGAGGAGACCCAGGGGAAGACCCAGAACTCGCTGGAGGGATTATGTCTCCCAGCTGGCCTGGTAACGCCTCGGGATTCCTCCCGAGGATCTGGCCCAAGTAGCCGGGGAGAGGGAGGTCTGGGCCTCTCTGCTTAGGCTGCTGCCCCCACGACCCGACCCCGGATAAGCGGAAGATGATGGATGGATGATTTTATCTACGTTTTAGGTTCATTATTATCTGAAAGGTGTTTGGCTGTAATCCTGAGCAGCTTCATTCATACTAATAGTTTTCATTTAATCATCAGGTTTTCTAAAATATAATAAAAGTCGGTGTGATTCAAGAGTTTTCTGTTGCTTAGGTATTATTCATATGGTTTATAGTACGTAAGATGTTGGATGAGCCGTTTTAAAACTGGCTACTGGTAAAAGCTATTGTTTGATACATCTATAAACAAAGTATTAAGGTAACAAGCTAAATATGTTAGTGTGAAAATTCTATATTTAGCTCCAAACTAAACATTTAGCTAAATATTTAGCTATGAGCTAAAGTAGTAAATTTACTTGTTGATGACCAAAGTGGACTACCAAAATAAAAGCTAGGTCTTACGAACCTCTATAAAAACGGCTGGCCAGACTGAATCTCCTCTTCATCACAGTTTATTTTTGTCCCAAAATCTCCAATATTCCATTCATAAAATACTGATTGAGCCATTTTTAAAGGCGATACAGACGTTTTCCGATGGATTTACCGCAGCAACAGCAGAAGGAGTTTATAGGGAGGTAAGCGAGACACAGCTTTTGTTTTGAAGGTCCGCTTTCGTTTATCGGCAGGTGCGATTACACATTAAAAAGTTATTCATGTAGCTATATATAAATATCTAATTTGAAACTAAGTATTTAACTTGTAAATATGTAACTCGTAGTGAATAAATAACAGTTGTTAACTTCTGACTGAAAAATTAACCCCCATTTTTTTCTCTCACTATCTAATTAACACTGTTAATTTTTGACCATATTACTTTACAAACGACACCCCATAGTAATCTGACTGGATTCTTAACTTTCCACATTTTTTTCCACATACAAATTAAGCCCAATAATGAAATTCTCAGACATTTTGTTTTACAAGGTTACAGAATTTAAGTATGGAGTCTGATTTCTAAATAAAATATAATTATAACTGGAATTTTTGCCCATTTATTGAAGCTGTGAGGACATATGTATATGTATGCTACATCGTATCAGACGTGGGTTAGCAAGGAGAAGAAAAAACAGAGAGTTTAGTCTAAATGGAAACAACGCCCACGTCCATATTTATCTTTTTGTAACACTGTTTGGGCCAGCACATGTCCCACACATCTCCAAAAAATAATAAAGCTTCAGAAACAATTTGTTAGATTAGCCACCTTCACAAGATATTTAGCCCCAACTGCACCTCTTTTTCGACAACTCCAGTGTCTAACTGTTTTTAATATAAACATTTTCCAAACATTTATTTTTGTTTTCAAAGTCTTACACCAAAACTCAGATTTAACCAGTTTGTTTCCGTAATTATTTTGTCAGTAATTCAAAATTTCACAATTATTCAATTAGGCAAGCAAAAAATCTTTATGTTCCCTTGTATAAAACATCTTTTCGTAAATTTTCAAATAAATATCAGGGTGTTATAATGTGGAACAAATTCATTCATATGAATCCTTCCTCGGTGTCTTTGCCCGTATACAAAGTCAGAATAAGGCATTTTTTGATTACCTCAACACAAACAGAAGCATTATCCACTTCCCTGTTAAATTGTCCTTTATCTATCAACCCTAAGCTCCTAAACTAATGTTACTTTATTTTGTTTCTTTCTATGAAATTGTTGTACTTTATATCTGATGGTTACATTTTTCTTTTAAATTTTTTTTTTCCCTTCTTCTTCTTCTTTTTTTTAATTTTTGGCAGTTAAGTGTTTTCTCTTCTCTTGGGTTTGGTTTATATATAAGTCAATTGTAGGCTTCTTCCACTCCCTCACACATGCTTTCTTTTTTAAATTAGTAATGTGCTTTTTGCTCTTTTTACTGTGAAATAAATGAAAAAAAAACAAAAGCTTAAATAAAGAAACGTGAATGATTCATCACGGTTTATATTGTGTTAGCTTGTACATTAGCAGACCGTCTGTAGCCTGATGTTTGACGGCTCTAGACTGGCTCATTAGCAACAAGTTTTCCTGAAAATGCCAAACACCACCAACGTCACAACGGACGTCTGAACAAAGCACCAAAACCCAGACGGGTTCCACGGATCATCTCACCGGTTCCACACAAAGAGAAAACAAAAAAATTGAAAAACGAATCAGTGCAACGAGCATGGAGAAGCAGCTGCGAGCTGGTCAGATTTTATTAAAGTCCGGTATGATCCAGCAGAAGCAGAACGCCTTTCATTACCCTTCGGCCTGCAGGGACCGAACCTGACAGACGGACAGAGAAACAAAGCAGAGCTGCCGCTGTCACTCACAGCAAACTCAAGAGCATTTTGTCGTCACGCAGATGAAAGCCTCAACAGCAGCAGAATTATTTTTTTTCCTCTCAGCTTGGATGGAATACGTATCCTCGCCACTTCAGCCGTTGTTTATCCAGGCTCGAGTCTTCGGAAACGACAGCGGCTCGGTTTGTCAGACAGTAAGAGGCTGAGTTACATTGATTGTGAAGACTCGTTGCCGTCTTTCACTCATTAAGTTAAAGGTATTGCTGATATTTAGAAACAGAGCTTGTTGGGACCTAAAGGGTTGGAAACGCGGACTTTAGGGTGTCTTCACTCTGGATAAAGACAGTGCTGCGCTGTGAACACCAGCTAGACGTTAGACGGTCTTTGGAGGCTCTTGGCGAAGTCTTCCAGGGTGTATAAAGAACACACCGTTGTTCCCACAAGGTGTGAAAGAGATCAAAAGCCTGTTGGTACCCTTGGTAGCTAGCTAGATTCCTGAGAGCGGTATGGTGAATCTAAAGCGGGATCACAGATTTGATTCCCGTGGCGTTTGCGTTGTTCTGAGCTACTTCGAATGAACCATGCAGAACCCCTCATGTCTTCAGAGATACGCTGTCTCAGTGTACCCATAATCAGAAATAAACCAAATGAGGCATTTTTTTAGATCCTATTCTCCTCAGCTCTGGAAAACCTATTGGGTCCATTGGGGTTCGGTGCGTAGGTCATGAAACGTCCTCGAGCGTCTTTAACTTTGCAGGTTTTCTCAAGACACAGCTGGACTCTCACTGGGCAGGCGGGGTTAATCCCGAACTCCTTACTTGGTGTCGTACAAGTGTGATGACAAACGTGACAAATACGGTTAAATCAAACACCACAGTGGAAGAAGAAGTAGAAATATGCTAATAGTATTGTTTTTTTAACCATATATGCCTAAAAAGGACACAGAAGTTGTCCCTGTCACCCCCCCCCCCCCCCCATTCCCTCCCGGAAGAAGAATTATGCACAACTCACATTTTGCAGCCTGCTGTCTCTCACAAATCCGAGCCATCCATTTTACATCCACAGTTTGATGTTCTCCCATAACGTTGTTGCCCAACAACAGGTCCTACATCCCCAGTCTAACATAATCTGCTCTGAAAATCCAACAAATTTCCCTCCCCAGCAGTACGTTGCTCAAAGTTTTTTAATCACAGATTCTTATATCATGTGGATTCCCCGCTACAAATCACACCGCGCATGCCCAAAGGGTTTAGCTTCATATGACTCATAACTTACTTGATCCAATAGCTGACAGGTTACTCTGGTATTCTGTGGCTAAATCATCAGCTATTGGCTGATAGCTGAAAAGTACCGTCCCTATTCTCTCGTACGCGCTTCAAACCGGTCGCGGCTGAGAACAATGGTGATTGAAGCATCAAACAGACAATAAAATGCTGAAAACGGCAATGGGTCAGTTGAAGGGTTGGACTTTATCTTTGCAACATTAAAATGTTTCGCTTAAAGAAGCTTATCCAAAGAAAGAAAGGAAAGGATTACGCAGCGTTACGCACAGTAAATAACCCTTTGAGTGCTGGGTCAAAACACACTTTATTGCTATTATACAACATGGCGGAAGCCGTGGAGCTTTGTCTGAGACAAGACGGTGGTAATTTGGGGAGTTTTTTAAAATTAGAATAAAATAGCAGATTTGACACAAATGTAACTTTTTTCGGGCAAATTTGACCTTTAATTTATCATATATGATGTTAAATGATCATCTTTTGGTTTATTGCTGTAGTTTTTTTGTGTATAAATGTAATAAATCAGACTCTATACCCACAATGTTTTTAGGGTCACCAAACAATTGTAAAACTATTTTTGAGCATATATTTTACAAATGTTAATAAGCGAACAAGTATCAGCAGTGATTTCAAAAGTACACACAAAAAAACTGGTGAAAGATAACACAATTAAAAACTTCGAATGAGGTCTTGAAATAAGAAAAAGCACAGCACTCAATATGAAAATATATTAACTAAAAATATAGATACCACAGGAACAGAATATCTAGTTTAGATATTAGGTGTGAAAATATTACCTCACGGTTTTTGCGACCAAAACTATCCCGGTTTTCGGTATTGTCGCGTTTTTTTTTTTAAAGGGTGTTGAATATGTTTATTAGGCATTGATGGTCCTATTCAAACTGAAATAGTTTTGAAACAGTTTAACATCATTTATTATATTTAAAATAATACAGACAAAGCCTTATCAAAAGTGCAACTTTTCACATCAAAGTGAAAGAACAAGGGCTGAGCATGCAAATAGCTTATTTGTCAGAAACATTTTGCTGTAGTAGAGGTTTGAATTAGGGCATACTATAAGAAGTTCAAAATATATTTGCTATTTATTCCAATAGTTCATGAAACCTGTGATCATTTCTAGGGTATTACATGTACTAATTATAGCACCAGAAACGTGTTATATTATTTTCAGACATCTAAATAAACCCTCTATATCAGGAAAATATCGTCCTCACTTTGTCGCCTTCCAGGGAGTTTTGCAGATTTAACAAAATGTCATCAGGCAGTAATAATTGTTAAATTCATAAGAATGCGCCGAAGGGTAAATCTGTTGCAGTGGTGAACAACTCCTATCTTTCCCCTGGTATCCCCATAATGCATACCGTCATTTCAATATGGAGGTATCCGGATGCACTATATGGCGACTCGTTGCATCCTCCCAAAGTCCTCCCATCATGCATTTCAGCTAAAACGTTAACGTAGCGCTGTGGCTGATATTCACGCAGACGTGTGATGAGGTTAGAAGTGTTGCTGCCTTTCTCAGACGCTTTTTTTCCCTCCAACGTTCTGCAAACAGGATCGCTGTCTTCTATCAACTGTCCCTCTGTATTCTTCAAATACACCAAATAAGTACATACTTCCGACTTTGTCTTCTTTGAGGGCTGATAAATGTCCTGAACGCTGCCGTCTCCTCCTACGGCCATCATTTCAGTTTAGAGAAAGTTTTGGTTCTAAACTACAAAGTGAGCAGATGATACGGTGGCTGGTAAGGCTCACCATGCCTACACCGCAGACATCATAATCCACGACATAATATGTTTGGTTTTTTGTGGGGGGTTTTTTAAAAAACAAAATGCACCGTAAACCCCAATGTTGAGATTACTTAGTTACACTGAGCAGCTGAAAAAAATTATTCTAACCCAAACATGTTGAGTTAGTTCAGCATATTCTTGTTTTGAGTACAAGTAACTTAAACATTTAGAGTGACCTAATTATAATATTTCCCAGGGTGCTTAGGGGCTGTTTTTGACAACATGAAAGTCTGTTGTATTCAGATACTCATTGTGATCAATCATACTTCATAAAATTATTCAAAGTGTGTGTTAATGCCACACATTCAGTGATTACAATTCTGTTCATTGCATCATTTGTGTTGAGAATTATCGTACTTAAGAGCCTAAATATATACTGTATTCATGTGTGTTTTCTATAAGTTTTATAAGAGTGCATGAAGTTAACATAACTTAAGTGTATTTTATACCAAATGTGTGTTTGAAACTTATAAGTGAATGTTGCATGTACTGAAGATTTTTGAGTTGGCTTAATCGTTTATTTTGAATTATAATTAGAAAATATATTTAACATAAACTCCGAATATTTAAGCTTTGATATAGTTTATGAACTCGATAAATATGTAGCAACTGATTGCCTCACTTTTTTTTTAGTTCTTCCTACTTATTTGGGTTTAAGGTGTGGTAATTATTTACCAGGGTTTACCGCTACACCGGTAACCGTGACATCCCTATTAGATATCAGTTTTAGTATCGATTAATATCTAGGTAATTGCTTATTTTGATAATCTGACCGTTTTCTAGTGACCACAGCGAATGCTTTTCCACATTATGGTTTAAAAAATGAGAAGCTGTCACTATAACTCCGATAAAGATTGATGATGCATCCTGGCTGCTTGGCCACACGGATATCCATTCGCTTGACTGGTAAGCATGACGGGGATCAAAACCCACCTGGGCGCTCATTATACGCCTTCCCACATTCTCATACAGCCTCGGAGCTTTCTGCTTGGTTAGATCCGTGAGTTTTCAGTGTTTGATGACGTAAAAACGTGCTGCAGTCCAGCCACAGACTCCCAACAGCTGAGTGGATGATGCCGGGGATGGATTTTCAGGCCGAGATTCTCCAGAGAACGGAAAATCCTTCATCAGATCAACACATAAACAAAGCAGCTTCTCTCCTGCTTCAGACACAAACTCCTCCTGGACATCCTCCCTCTTTGTCTCCCAGCCTGCGTCCTCTGCTGTCAAATCAAATCCCTAGCTCTCCGTCATACATCTCTCTTTTCCTCACCTCATCCCTTCATCCTCCTCCATCTTCTCCCACTGATGACTTATTTAAAGCTAAAGAAAAAAAAAAAAAAAAAAAGATTGTTTCACCTCCACAACCCGTCGGCCTCCACCTGATGACACGAAAACAATAATAAATTTGATATCGTGTGTATTTTGAAAGCAAACAAAGCCTATAGAGTGCAAACGATTTGCAGAAGAGGCTGGAGATGAGGAGATGGGGGTGGGGGGTGGGGGTGGGGGTGCTTCCATCCTTCTCTTTATCGCCCCATAAAAGCAGAAATGTAAGAAAATGAGCCGTTTGTACAAAGGAACAATGACAGCATCTGGGCAGCAACAAAAGGAAATCCAGATGCATTTATGTTCTTAACAGCTACATCAGATTCATTTATTTATTAGCTATATTGTTAAAACAAGCCCTGATCTTTTTATGCGCAGAGGGGATCATTCCTACCTTCTCGGCTCCTCGGTGCTTTTTGGCCGCCGGAGGCTCGTCGTGCAGCCGCCGGACAACAATAGCTCCTCCGCCGCTCTTTACTCCACAGTCCGGCGCCGCTTTACCGGACGCGTTCTCTCCCGCGGGGATCCGGGAGTCCGGCGCGGTCCCGAGGCAGTGATGCTCCGGCAGGAAGACGGAGGGCGGAGGGGACGGGCCGTCGTCGCCGGGTTTCTCCTTCCTGATCCGTGCGGGAGGAGCGGCGGCGTCCCGGTCCCTCTTCCAGCCCCGGATCAGGTTCTTTCCCTTCCTCTCCTCCTTGCCTTTGACCGCCGCCTCGGACACGCCGCCACCGCCGCCGTTGTTGTTATTGTTCCCGTCCGCATCCCTGCCGGCCGCTGAGATCATCTCCGCACCTTCTGCGCCTCCGACGCTGCGTCCTTGAGGCCGCGGCCGCCGAGCCGCAGCAGCCGCCGCCCCCTCCGGGTCCTCTCGTCCGTCCTGGCCGCCTCGGCTGCGTTTCAGCGCGGATCTCCTCGGCTCCGACCCGCCGCCGCCTGGTCCCCGGGTCTGGAGCGAGGGCAGGGCCGCGTCTCTGTGGTCCGAGGAGGGGGAGGAGGAGGAGGAAAAGGAGGCGGTGAGGTTGTGTGACAGCTCCCTGCAGTCCGTCAGCGGCTCTCCATTCTCCTCGGCTCGCAGGAAGCGCTTCATCTCCTCCTCTCCTTGTCTCCTTTGTTGATCTCCATCATCATCAGCATTCAAGTCATCGTCAGAGCGCCAAGCAGCCGCAGTGTGGCTCGGAGGTGGTGGACACCTGCAGGTCTGAGGATGGAGGACCAGGCCGCGGAAAGCTCTGGGTAACACCTCAGGAATCAACCCACTTCTGCTGCAGTCCGCTCAAATACACACAAATCACATTAATTACTGATTTTGCCCGATATCCTCCTAAAACCCGCATTCACTTGTGTCCTTTGTTCACCTCTTTCTTCTCTAACTATATATTGAGTTTTCCTGTTAAACCCTACAGTAGCTACTTTTCAGAGGATATCCTGGCCTTTCCAGTGATGTGTTTGTCAGGTTTCCAGGCTGGGAAGTCAATTTTTTCCCCTCAATCAAAATGGTTGTCTTACAGCGACCACAAAGATGAGAAATAAATCAAATAATCTTCACTCTTAAAAATATTGGGTTGAAAATTTGTTCAAATCGCCCAACAATAGTTTAATATTTGCTAGTACTTATAGTACTTAAGTACTTATATAGTACTTAAGTTTATTAAAAAATGTGGATTAAAATCAAAATTGCTTTTTAATATTCATTGTTTGATTGATATGTTACAATTGTTAGAACCTGATTCTTTAGTTTAACCTAGCCTTCCCCCTTTCCCAGATTAGACCAAATCTGGATTGAAACGCTATTATTGTGGGAAGTGGTTTTAACAGAAAGGGGGCGCCCCTGAGTCAAAATCTGCTTAAGGCCCCATAAATCTTTGGGCCGGCCCTGCATTTTGTTCACCTCTTTCTTCTCTAACTTTATTGAGTTATCATATTAAACCCTACAGTACTTTTCAGAGGATATCCTGGCCTTTCCAGTGATGTATTTGTCAGGTTTCCAGGCTGGGAAGTCAATTTTTTTCCCTCAATCAAAATGGTTGTCTTACAGCGACCACAAAGATGAGAAATACGTAAAATAATCTTCATCTTTTGCTATCTGTAATAATATGTATTCTTGTTGATAGATAGATAGATAGATAGATAGATAGATAGATAGATAGATAGATACTTTATTTATCCCCCAAAAAAGTGAAATTCAATTAATTAATTAAGATATCAATAACAATATTTTGACTTCTAAAAACAGTTTCTTTATTTATCCTTTGAAATATCAGCGCTTTAATGAATGTGTACTGTGGAGGACACCAGGACGATTTTATGAATTAGACGACTTCATCGTTGTAGGAGAAATGGATGAAGGATAAAGAGATTCTATATAAAATGGTCGAGGGAGGTTTAGATTTGGATCTTTCACATGAGGAAAATGATGAGGATGAGTATTAGTCCTTGTTAGGCGACGAAGGTGAAGACGGCGAGGAAGAAGATGAAGGACACGCTGAGTGTGCTTTGTGGGGAAAAAGTAGCAAATGGAGAATTTTGCTTTTGATCAAATTGAATGGATTGACGTCAACACACGCTGTTCATTTTTCGTTTTCATTTATATTCAGACGTGAATCGTCCTGATGTCCACTACAGTGGACATGCTGTAAAATTAAAAATAATATATCCTTTCAAAAATGTAATGTTAATGTGTTTGTTTTGGCCTAAATAGATAAGAAATCACATAAAAAGGAAAATGGAAAACACTTTTTTCTTTGGTTCTCGGGAGACATTGTCCATGAGTATCACTTCAACCTGCTAACACACTAAAGAAAGCAGCTTTTATTATTTAGTGTCGGGATTTTTCAAATAAAAAAGCAGTAAAGCCACAAGGGGACACTGTTGGTTTTTGTGTCCCCATTGGTAGGCCTCATCAGCTTATGAGTGTCTACATCACATTGGCTGACAGTCACTCTTTTGTCCACAAGGGGGCGCAATGTGAGCTGGATGTTTATTATTTTATCAACAATCTTTGGAACAACCATTCCAAAAAGGAGTTTGCAGTGGTATGAAATATTACCTGATATGAACAGAAATATTTCTGTCATACTGTGGGAAGCCAGGTTTCTGTTGATTCTTAATCAGAACGAGAAAGAATGCTTTCAGGTTAGACCAGATGTGTAACGGTTCAGTATGTTACACTTTATTAAAAATGTTTTTTTTTTAAATGTCTGACATTTTGTCAAAACTTTCATCAGAATTAAAAAATAACTATTTTTCTTTCAGTTCATGCAATTGATTCCATTGTATTATATTCTATTACTTTTAAAAAATTAAATACTACAACTGACTTTACATTTAATTGGATAAAAAAAAAACAAATAAATAGAAATAGTACAAGCAGACATAGCCAGATTAGAAAGCAATATGACCGCTCGACAGGTTTTATTTTCTTCTCTGATTGTTTTAACAAGTGATGGTATATCAGATGAAAAAATAAAATATTAATAAAAACGCCCACATAACTAACATTTCAATTGAAACTTAAACATTTTCTGTGAAATTGTCCACTTTTTTAGTATTCGGTTTATGGATACAGTACATATCCATGTGGAGCGGTACCGGTCCACCCCTAAACATATTTAAAGCACACTATTTTATTCACACTATTCCATGTGGTATAGTTAAATAAAAAACTTCAGAAAGACTTTTACAAGTAAAAACTTGACTTTAATATCTCTGGAAATGAATTAACAACACAAATAATACCTGTTACAATAATAATTCACTTTTTAGAATATTGGACAAAAAATAGTTAAAATGATCCAAACTAAACTAAAGACAAAACGTGACTTCAGAGTAAATAAATATGACATGACACGTAAACCCGCTGATTGTAAGATGAGTAAAAAATGCAGCGATAACTCCATATCAGGTAAGCTTTGGCCAGAAGTTGCAACACTATTTTTTGTTGTCTGTGAGTTTGACTGACGGGGTCAAAAAAATCAAATCAAAAAATCTGGTCATAATCTACTTTTAGCCAACAGTTTTTTAAATCATAAAGGCATTCAGTAGTATCTAATTTTTATCTTTTTTATATAACCGTCAGTTTGAACAAAGAGCAGAGACTCCACATTGTGCCATCACTAACCCAGCAGATTAGTAGTCTACATGTATTATTTATGAACATTTAATCTGCTGTGGCCTAAACGCTCCGCATTAAACTGAGTTGGGTTCAGTGTCCAGGTCTGAGATGATGCTCAGAAGCTCTCATGGGAATCTTTTTTCAGTTAATTTAGTTACAGGAACTCATAAAGATGAAAATGTCCGCACGTCTGCACCAAGGGGTTAGGGGAGTGAATGCTAATCAGTGATAATTACGGATAGCCTTCACCATTTTCCGTCACTTATAAAAAGCAACGGCCAAATACGGAAAGTACTTGGTTAACGCCACCACTGGCCCTGACAGAGAAACAAGCTAGCATAGCTAACCAGCGACGCAACAGCAAAAATAAATGCAAATAATAAAAGGGAATACCAGAGCTATTTAAAGGGTCAGCGTCTTATTTTTGCAGCTACGTTTTGTTTTTTTTTGTGTATGGAGAAACGTCCCTGACAAAATTGGTCATATTATTAAATAAAATAAATGAAAAATAATAAATGTGGGAAATAAATAAATATAATTGGAAATATCGTTTTTAAATCAATACAAATATCAGAAAATAATTGTCAAACTAAATAAATAAATTGAAAATACATTTGTAAATAAATACATATCGCAATCAATAAATTAATGTGGAAATAAAAAAAACAAATATGGGTAAATACAATTGAAAATGAATATATGTGGGACAAGATTTGGTTATGATTTTCCACATTAAGTTATTTATCCACGTTTTCATTTAAACATTTATCATATTTATTTAGTCATGTTTATTTCCACATTTATTGAACTATGTATTTCCACTTTTTATGTATAAATTGATTTAATTCCACATTTATCTATTTATTGCCATATTTTTTTCTGTCTTTATTTATTATTTTATCTATACCCACATTTATGTTTTCACTTTCAATTGTATTTATTTATTTATCGTCAATTCCGGCAGGGATGGTTCTCCATATGTGTGCACATCTGTTGTGTTGATAAACAAAAGATTCCTCTATTAAGACGATTCGTAAAAGTCTTTAAATAACAAATTTGGACACTCTGAGAGTGGGGATCTGGTCCAATGTCCAACCACTCGACCTAAAGTTAGATTCTTCCGTTCCGTAGACGTCGAGCGTCGCCTGATTTCTCACCATGGCTTTTCAGTCACTAACGTGAAAATTAGGGCAGCAGTTAAAGAAGGGGTCAGAAAACAAACTATCAGAAGCAACCAGTTATCAAAGCAAACAGAGGCACAGATAGCGGATAGGACGAGTTTCAGGGGTCAGTGCGGAGGGTCATCTACGTCAACATGTCCCACTTTGCTTATTTGGGGACTAAACCAACACATCATGTACTGGAACAGTTTCTAATCTGTTGTGATGCAACAGACGTTGCCAGCTCGACCACTGCTGAATGTTTTCTGGTGATCTGGAGGAGATTTAAAGTAATGATCAAACGTTTTGTGAGGGGAGTTAAAGCACTGATGTCTCTCCGTCAGTCTAATCAGCCGAACGATTGCCGGAGAAGAGGAGCAAATGTGGCGACATTATTGTCTCCCGTTGGGAGAGAAGGCAGCAGTCATCAAAATGGCGTCAAATGCAGGAAACCGCTGCAGAAGGAACAGCTTCAGGGCTAAAGTTGAGAAGTCGTCCTGTTAGTTCATAGAGCCCAGCAGACAGGGCGAGGAGAACATTGTGGAGAACCTTAAAGCAGGGCTAGATTCTACAAGAACATCCCTGCTGGATCCAAAACACGTCTTCTCTTTAGCTTCAGGTCAGCTAGCGGCAAACCGTCCAACTGTTGTTGTAACATAGAGAGTTAATGCAAAGAGAAATGCAGCGCATATACGGTGAGGAACATAAGTATTTGAACATCCTACGATTTTGCAAGTGGTGTGAAATTCACATTATTGGTGCATTTCCACTATTAGAGACAGATTTTTTTGTAAAAACTCAGTAGATCACATTGTATGATTTTTAAACAATATATTTGTATTTTATTGCCCCACGTCAATCTGGCTATCTGCAAGAATTGTGGCTATCAAAGACCCGTTATTCTGGCTTTAGAAAGTCCACCTCTATTCCACTCATGAATGTAAATTAGTAGCACCTGTCTGAGCTCGTTAAAGACGCCTATCAGACTCCAACTACTACCACGGGCAAGACCAAAGAGCTTTCAAAGGACACCAGTCAGTGATGATAAGAAAAGGTGAGGAATCAGCCCAGAACTACACAGGAGGAGCTGATCAATTATATGAAGAGAGCTGGGAGCAAAGTTTTAAAGGTTAATGTTGGCAGAACACTAAGCCATCATGGTTTAAAATCATGTAGCGCTCGAAAGGCCCCCCTGCTCAAGTCATCACATCTCCAGGCCAGTCTGAAGTTTGCCAATGACCATCTGGATGATCCAGGAGAAAGTCATGCGGTCAGATGAGACCAAATTAGATCTTATTAGTCTAAACTTTGGAGGAAAAAGAAGGATGAGTTGCATCTGAAGAACACCATCCCTACTGTAAAGCATGGGGGTGGAAACATCATGCTTTGGGGGCGCTTTTCTCCAAAAGGGGAGCATAAACCTCTTTGCTTCAGTAGCTGGATTTCCCAACATGACAATAACCGGAAGTTATTCTGCGGCCGAGCCAGGATCCAGACCTAAATCCAATAGAAAACCTTTGGAGGGAGGTGAAACTCTGTGTTCCTCAGCAGCAGCTCCAAAACTGACAGATTTAGAGAAGATCGGTGAGGACCGAAATCCCTATTGCAGAGTGTGGAAACCTGGTGAAGAACTACTGGAAAAGTTTGACCTAGAAGGCTTCCGTACCAAATATTAACACTGATCTTTCTCAGGTTTTTAAATAATTTTATGCAGCAAAAAAAGAAAAGAAAATACAAAGAAAGTCATACAATGTGATTAACATATTTTTTTTTCTAAATGCATAGGCAGATAGCAGATTAGAAACGCGTTCTGAAAAGGCTGTTTAATATATCAGCTGAACAACAAGCTGAAGGTTCAATTCTGTTTGTGTTTCAAAGGGCGTCAGGCTGCCTCTGCGTGGAACGTGACTGACGATGGTTTTATCAGTTCGAGAATAAAAAAAACACCAAAAAAAAGCAGACGATAACGGGCAAGGCAATTTTATTTGTATAGCAGACTTTCAACACACGGCGATTCAAGGTGCTTTACATGATTCAGTGATAATGAAACCACATGATTACAAACAAAACATATTAAGTTTAACAGTAATCAATCAGTAAGAAAAGATAATGTAAGGAACAAATGTATATAATTAATACACAATCACTTAAAAAAGAAATAAAAAAGTAAGAATAGAAATTAAACCACAACAATAAAAAATAATTTAAGGAACAAATGTATGTAATTAAAACAGATTAAAACAGATAAAACACAATCAGGTAAACAAAACAAAAAGTGATCAGAAAGCGCTATTTAAGATTCAAAAGCAGCTCTGAAAAGTAGAGTTTTTATCTTTGATTTAAAAGAGCCGAGCAATTCAGCATTTTTGCATTCGTCTGGAAGTTTATTACACATTTGTGGAGCATAGAAGCTGAAAGCTGCCTCTCCCTGTTCAGTTCTGATTCTAGGGATGATTAGTAGGCTAGAGTTGGAGGACCTGATTGGTCTGCTGGGTTGCTATAGTGACAGCATATCTTCAATGTATTTTGGTGCTAAACCGTTCAATGATTTATAAACTAGTAGGGGTATTTTAAAGTCTATTCTCTGAGCTACAGGGAGCCAGAGGAAGGACTTTAGAACTGGGGTGATGTGTTCTACTTTCCTGGTTCTAGTGAGAACACCAGCAGTCCTGTCCTCATCCATCACTGTGGGGTTTGGAACGTCCACAGAACAAGACCGGTGCAGACTGCTGGGAACAATCAGGTCTACATACAGGATCAGCAGGACCTTCCCTCCATCCAGGAACCATGACACAGGTTCCTATAGGGCCAGGTTAGAGACATATTCTTCCCGCAGCTTTTTCTGAAGAACACTTCATACGCATCAGGAATATTCCAACTAATTTAATTTTTTATTCTTTTTTTGTAAAAACACCAGGTATATACAAAATTACAAAAAAAAACAATTGGTTTCCTTTTTATACATTTATATTTTAAATATCTTCATTGAAAGAAAAGTGTAACTGATGTCAAATTCCAAATTTCTGTGCAGAAACTTGGTGACTAAAGCTAAATTATTGCCTGTCTGCATCACATCTTCATACTGATGCATTCCCACATCCTGACCAAGCACAGGGCGACACTAGAGAGGAACAATTCTCTGTTAACAGAACAAAAAAAATTATTTACTTGGGTGTTTTTTGTGTCTTATGGAAATAATCTTTTGGTAAATGTTGATAGATAGATAGATAGGTAGGTAGGTAGGTAGGTAGGTAGGTAGGTAGGTAGGTAGGTAGGTAGGTAGGTAGGTAGGTAGTTAGGTAGGTAGGTAGGTAGGTAGGTAGGTAGGTAGGTCATCGGTCTACATCACTCCTTGCTCTACTGCGCGTTCAGTCTGCAGAAAGAGACACGATCAGAATAAGCAAATGGAACGAGCAGATGGTTAAGAATGCAACAATCTGCAACGATAACTTCACATCAGGTAAGCCATGGCTAACAAACAAGCTAACATAGCTAATTAAAACTGCAGCTTCAAGATAACGACAAATAATAACAGTGGGAAATGGAGTTATATTAAAGTTCAGTTCTGATGAGCAAATTATCCCTCCATGGTTCAGAAGAATACAATTCTATTCAAAAATTATTTATTGATCCAATAGGGGAAATAAGTGTTATTGCAGCTCATATTATTTAATTCTTCATGGGGATGTCGTAGATCCGGATGGCTTCATACAGGATCTCCTGTAGCAGTCTATGTTGCAGCAAAACTGTTGAAGCGTCTGACTTGGGACACTTGGTTGTTCTAGGATAGTCCCATGGATAACATCCTCAGGGTCGTCCAATCAAGAAATGGTCATCTTTTCCTTTATAGAAAAGAGCAACGGGATCCAGCTTTGTGCTTTACTTATACAGAAAATCGTTGTTTGTGCTGCTCTGGTTCTGAGATCATGACCGTCTGTCTTTTATATGATGCAACCAGAACATTTTCAGAACTGCCGACTTTAACATAAATCTCTGCGAGATTTCTCCTGTCCTCCACATCATACCTCCGTTTGACCTTTTTATTCCCAAAGACTAACTTCCATATCTGTTCATTCCTTTTAGTCGTTTTTTAAGAGAATTAAAGGGATAAATATTTATGTCTTAAACGCACAAATTCACATAAAGTTTGATTGTGGTCCTAATCCGGGGTCTAGCCAAAACACATAACTATGACTGATGTTTAGTCCTTTAATCCTATTACATGTTAGTAGACCTTTCCTGTTGGCTGGTTAGGTCGTAACAAAATTATAAATTATTCTCTAGATGGTGTAAAGTCTCACAAAAGTTTGATTCCTTCATGAGAATTTCTCCCTTATTTTCCAAACTGAGATCAAAGTGCAGAAAACCCGATTTGAAAATGAACTGAGATGAAAAAGATAACAGTAAATTAAGAACTATAGGCTTCTGTCTAAAGCGTAGTGGGTGGGCTTTGTGTGAAACTGTATCCACCACGAGTATCTGCTGGCGTGTTACGCCTCGTTTTAGTACCCGTGAAACTGCTCTGCTCCAGCCGTCGTTTTTCCAGAAAATGAGCCTCTAACTATCAAGACACCTGAAGTTTGGTGCATGAAAAGGATGCCAGAAACAGCAGGATGTTAATGTGTTTTTCAGAGGCTTGGAGAGTTTCCCTGTAACAGAAGCAGAGGGGAACAGGTCAGGTTTCCACCCGCTTGGGATGAACGTCAAAATCGGTTTCGTTGTTCCTGTAACGTGAGGAGCAGGAAGACGCTTTCCCGTGTTTCTACATTAGCAGGCTGTCCGGTTTTTAAAAAGAAGAAGATTTCCAATCCAAACACTGCAGGGTACAATGTCACCGATCAAAGGTTTAAACCCCCACACACACTCTCACACACCGCCTCACCCTGCTGTCTGATTGGCCCGGTCATGTGAGATGAAGGAGGGTAGGGGCCCAAGCGAGCCCTGTGGGTGGCAGGCGAAGGCGCTCCGGATCGGGCTCGGCTCTCCTTACGGTTCTCACGGCGGGAACAGGGACGGTTTCTGGAGGGGGGAGCATCTTCGGAGGGTGATGACTGAGCAGTGCGTGGAGCAGCAGACGTCTCAGGAGGACATCAGGACCGGCAGCGGAGGAGCTGCAAAGCATGAGGACAGAGATTATCAGTGAGTGCAAACACAGAGGCAGTGTTTACAGTCTCCTCTGGACTGCAGGCTAACGTGTTGGAGGTAGTAACAGCTGCTACAGGAGCAGCAGAGGTAGAGCTTTGACCCCGATATCACCTGTACTGCTGCCGTTTACAGGCAAAGCATCAAAAACAACTTTTGAAGTATCACAGGTAGCATAGACGCTGAATGTAAAGTCAAGAGGTCCTCTGCAGAGCCAATGGATGCATGATGGAAAGAGTGGGACTGAACCAAGCCTGAGATTTAAACTCTGGATTTGAACTTCTCTTATAAACTTAAATCTCCTCAAGGAGGTTGGAAACACTGGTAGAGGTGCAACATGACAAATTATGGTTCAACAGCTTCAAAAACTGCTTTTCAGAAGTTAAAACTGTAATCTTAATCTTTACTCCGGGATAAAATATTTACACAAGTGTGTTCTTTCAACTTTGCTTCAGTTTTTGTGCAGAAAGTTCTCGGTTTTATATGATGGTACGAGCAGAGCCGGCCCTAGTGTTTTTGGTTCCCCAAGCGAGATATCTGTTTGGTTTTGACCAGCAACTTTTCAGCTTGAATGTCTCGAGTTTGGGATCAATTTAGCTTCCCAGTGTAAAAAAAAAACAGGTTTTCATTTTAACTGGTCACCCACTTCCTTAAGCATCTCTTACTGTTAGCAACCATAGATGTAATTGAGCCCTCGTTGGTGCTTTTCTCCAAGCGTAGCTAAAACTTAAGCGGACATCTGACTCTAATAATGTGTGTTAAAACATTTTCTTCCAGGAATTAGTGAAGTTTGCGTACTTTTTCAGCTGCTGGAAGCTGATTGGAAGAAACCCCTCAACACAGTGTCCCTAATAAATACTTATTATTAGTAATTTTTTTATAACTTTGTTTTCATGCAAAATAGAGCAAAAGAAACAAAAAGTCCTAATCAAACCTTATTTATAGCGCTTTCATTACAAAGTTGAATCTCAAAGCGCTTTACAGATTAGAATTAGGGGGTAGGAAACCCTCAGCGAACCAGCGTTGAGGAACCAGGTGATGAGAAGGCTGTTGTCAGAAGAATTTGTTATTTGAGCAGTGATGCCGGTAACGTTACTCCTAATATGACCACTTTACTATTTCCATACAGGTAATCAGATTAAAGTTATTTGTTTAAACCAATTTGCATTACTATTTTTGTAATTCTCTGAAGCCAAAAGATATTTTTGGTACAAAGCAACCTTCCCAATATGCTTGCTTCCTCCTTAGTTAATGAGGCAGCCTCAAAAATGGTTGAACCTAATATACGCTTAAACTGCTTTAATGCAGCCGAACTTTGTGATGTACTAAAATTATTAGCTTCATCTAAACCTTCAACTTGCGTTTTAGACCCAATCCCAACTAAACTCTTAAAAGAAGTTTTCCCTCTGATCGCTGCTCCAATTTTAAATATAATGAATCTATCCTTAGTCAATGGATATGTACCACAGGAGTTTAAGATTGCTGTAATTAAACCTCTACTTAAGAAACCCTCTCTTGATCAAAACGACTTAATTAACTATAGACCGATATCTAATCTTCCCTTCTTATCTAAAATTCTTGAGAAAATAGTTGCACACCAGATATGTGAGCATTTAAACAATAATGAGCTGTTTGAGAAGTTTCAGTCAGGCTTTAGAGCTCATCATAGCACTGAAACAGCTCTGGTGAAGGTTACTAATGATATTCTCATAGCCTCAGACAATGGACTGGTGACCATTCTGGTCCTGTTAGATCTCAGTGCTGCCTTTGACACTGTTGATCACAATATTCTCATAGAAAGGCTTCAAAGTGTCGGTATAATAGGAACAGCCCTAGGCTGGTTTAAATCTTATTTGTCTAACAGATTTCAGTTTGTTCAAGTAAATGATAAACCCTCCTCAACCTCAATAGTTACTTGCGGAGTACCACAGGGTTCAGTGCTTGGGCCGATTCTTTTTACTATATATATGCTTCCTATTGGTAAAATAATTAGGCAGCATGGGATAAATTTCCATAGTTACGCAGATGATACACAGCTATATCTATCCATAAATCCTGATGAATCCAATCAGTTAGGTAGACTACAGGCATGTCTGGAAGACATAAAAACTTGGATGACTCTAAACTTCTTGCTTCTAAATTCTGATAAAACAGAAGTTGTCGTCTTTGGACCAGAAGCTCTGAAAAAGAAACTACTTAGTCAGCCCCTTCACCTGGACGGCATTAAATTAGCCTCCAGTAATAAAGCAAAAAACCTCGGTGTCATTTTTGACCAAGATATGTCGTTTAGAACTTACATTAAAGAAGTCTGTAGGATTTCCTTTTTTCACCTTAGGAATATTGCAAAAATTAGAACCATCCTGTCCAGGAATGATGCTGAAAAACTAGTCCATGCCTTTGTTACTTCAAGGCTGGATTACTGTAACTGTCTATTATCAGGTAGTCCACAGAATACAATTAAAAGTCTTCAGTTAGTTCAAAATGCTGCTGCTAGGATTCTGATGAATATTAAAAGAAGAGATCACATTTCCCCTGTTTTAGCTTCTCTTCACTGGCTCCCAGTAAAATCTAGAATAGAATTCAAGATCCTCCTTCTGACATATAAAGCCCTTAATAATCTAGCTCCATCATACATAAGAGACCTGATTGTTCCATATGTTCCTAACAGAGACCTTCGCTCTCAGACTGCAGGTTTACTGGTAGTTCCTAGGATTTCTAAAAGTAGAATGGGTGGCAGATCTTTCAGCTATCAGGCTCCCCTCCTATGGAACCGGCTCCCAGGGTTGGTTCGTGAAGCAGACAATTTGTCTATCTTTAAAACTAGGCTAAAAACTTTCCTCTTTGACAAAGCTTACAGTTAGAGATATGTTTATAGGTAGTTAGAGTCAGGTCAGACAGGTAGATAGGAAGAGACAGGTTAATGTTAGTAGTCAGGCAGAGTGTCAAAAGTTAGGAAGAGATAGGAAGAGGTAGAGTAGCTAGGTAGAGATAGATTAATGTAAGCCAGGTAAAGATCCGGAGCCGGTCGCGGCTTACCGCCGCGGAAGAAATGTGCCCCACAGGGGCCAGCCAGCGCCGGAGAGAGGTCCCTCAAGGGGATCCTCCCGCACAGTGCGGCCGCCCATTACCTGCCGGGTTGAATCCCCCGGGCAGACTGTGCGGACCCCACCCGTTTATCTCTTAAACGTTTCTCGCCCTCTTCAACTCTGTCCTCTCAGTTCTGTCTATTTTTCCTTAAGATAGTTGTCGACTATCGGTATCGTGCCGGTATTTAGCCTTAGATGGAGTTTACCACCCACTTTGGGCTGCATTCTCAAACAACCCGACTCCGAGAAGACCCCGGCATGACGGGGGCCGTTACCGGCCCTAAACCGTCCACGTGTGCCCAAAACACGTCTTGTTGCTTCTTAGGCCGTTTTCACATGTGTGGCCATACCAGAAAACGGCCAGAGAAAATGCTAATTTTTTCTGTTCACATGGCACGGATCTCTGCCCGTATTGGAATCCAGTGTTTTACTACAAATAAACAGCAGGTGGCGGTATACAAATAAGTCTGTAGTTCTCCAACAAACAAGGGAGTGAGAAGTACTGACGTCATAAAACGAGCGACAGGCTAGAATGTAAACAAACTGGTCTACTGGTCAGCTGCTACCTGAAGCCATCTACAGGGTGAGTGTTGTAGTAAACCCGCCGTTTTGTAACCTGGTGTGTTGCTGTGGAATGCTTGAATCGCGTTGTTTTGGTATTTGTATGGTCGCGAGGTGATTCTGTAATTTCGGCCGGCGGTGTCGTCATTTCCGCGTGCAGCGTGTCTATTGTCTCGAGTGCGGCCAGAGTACAGGTTGTGTTCACATGATACGTGGCCGCCCGTACCTGGACTCGGATACTACCTCCAAGGCAGGTCTCTCTGGCCGTATTCTGGCACGGTCCAGTCTGTGTTCACAGGGCCGGCCCGAGGCATAGGCAGTATTGGCAAATGCTAAGGGCGCCGCATACCCAGGGGGCGCCAGAGACACGTTAAGAACTTTCCGCTGTTATTGTACTTGACACTGCAACAAGTGTATCAGCGTTAGGATTTACAATTTACAGTCTACAGCTTTACATGGCATTGACTTTAACTGTTAAGGGCTGTTATTATATGACCAGTGGGGACTTGAAGGGACCACACATACACTTAGCTCACGGTGCCGAACAAAACATTATGCGCCACAAAGCAGGATGGGAAACCACCACCTCCACCAATCAGACTTCTTTTACCCGCCATTCGGTTTCCGTTTTTATTGCGTCAAAAGAAGTTAATATGTCAAAGTGTCCCAAATTATCTGGTGCCCAGGGGAGGAAGAAATGAAAAGAAGAGGAGGAAAAACGTGACAAAGACAAAGGTAATGTTACAGTAAAGATGATGTTGATAATATTATTTTGATGTTACAGAAAGATGATGATCAATAATGCCATTAGCTATTAACATACATGGTTAGCTAATCTATAAATAGTAGGGATTCAACGGGACAGGTTAAAGTACAGGACCGTTCGGTACGCCCTGCACGGGACAATCCGTCCTCCTGTACCTTGGGACTTCGGTACCGCCATTGATTTTGTGCTGGTAATTAGTTACTGCCGGCCCGACGTTACCAAACTGCGCCGTGCTCCCAGACACAGGTGCAACAACCAGCTCGCTGTTCCCCGCTTCAGCAGCTGGTTGGCATAGAGACACGAACTCCTCTCCACAATGCGTGCATCACGGAGCAGTGAGGAGCAAAAAAATGTACACGGGTCGGTTTCGCTTTTTTCCGGAAATCAGCCCTGGTGTTAGGTGCTGCTCAAATGTCTCCCCGACATGAGCGCTTTCTGCCCGGGTGGGCTCCAGCATTCAGGGGCGCCGGGTTGCGCTGTGTTCATCTCCTATTTGCGGTATGCCAGAGCGCGAAGCAAAGAGGAGATGTGCTGCGCTCCATTCATTGATGCACACACAAATGCCCTTTGAGCAGCGGGCACACGAAGAATATTCGCCACCTGTGTCAGTGTGGTCAGATGCGCTCTTGTTTAAAGAACTGGTAAAATGCAGAAAACATTCTGTTACTGCGGCCCTGTGTGTGAACAATAATCCCAGAGAGACTTACAGCACGTTTATGTTGTATTCTCACGGCTTTGACCTGCCCAAACCTGCAACTATGGGCGGATTAAGTTAACTGTGACATTTTGCTTTTTGTTCCCACTACCCAAAAAAAATTAATATTTGTTTTGGGATTTAAAAAAGCAGTCTCTTTCTACACAAAACATGTACCGAACTGTACCGTGGACCGCGGCCCAAGTACCGAGGTTGTCATATGATGATGATGTTGTAGATGACTTTGCCTCAAGAAAATCCAGGAAAGTCGAGCTGTAGCAAGTCATGTAAGATTAAGGAGGTGGTGGTGTAGTTACTGAAGTAATTTAAGGCAGGACCAAAAACACCAACAGAGCTCTTTTAAAGATCATCTTTTCATTTTTTTTTTTTAGATAGATAGATAGATAGATAGATAGATAGATAGATAGATAAAAGAAGATAGATAACATGAGATAGATACATAAGATAGCTGAAAGAAGATAGATAAAATAACATAGATAGACAAGATACTAATATCTTATTTTGCACAGTGCCGTATTTCTATTGCATTTAAGTTAATGTCACTTGTTTAGACTTATGTAGGCTATCTATATTGTATTTAATATGTTGAGTTCATTTTTTTATTTCTTTCTTTAATTATTATTATTATAATTAGTATTTTGAATGTGCAATTGTTTTATTTAAATAAAATAATGTCTAAAACAAAGCTATAAAGTTTCTTGTGAGTATATGTACACTAGCAGTGCAAGTACTGTACTGCAATGCAAGGGGGCGGCACTTAAAATCTTGCCTAGGGCACCAAATTGTTTAGGGCCGGGCCTGTGTGTTCACATGGTACAAAATAAGTGGATTTTGACCAAATACCGTACCCGAGTACGGACTCCCGTACCATGTGAAAGCGCCCTTAGTTACTGGTGTCAACATGTTTTTTTTAAAACAAAAGTATATTTCTGGCCTCAGCCGACTGTTAAAATGTATTTCCCATAAAGTGAGTATTGGCAAAACTTGTTAGTGTTTCTATGTTAAGACAGTAGGAAGTGCTACTGGAAGCCCCTGAAAGTAACTAATAAAGTAACTTGTAATCTAACTTAGTTACTTTTAAAATAAAGTAATCAGTAAAGTAACTAAGTTTCTCTTGGAAGGAGTGATCAGAACTGTGGCAGCCCTGGATTTGAAGGCCAGCTTCTGGAGAACTTGTTATTTGGAGGCCGGTGTCTGAAGAACTTGAGACTCAGAGGATGGCTGCAGCAGCCGGAACCTCCTGAAATAAACAGGACAGTACGACGACAGACTTCTGGGCCAGAAGACAAAGACGTGAGGAGCGAAGACAACAAACTGACAGAGGACAGCAGGGAGCCTGGTGTATTTAAAGGCATTGTGTGTAATTTTCGGCCAGTAGGGGGCAGTGCATACCTGAATTATCACAAGCATGCGGTATCTGTGTCTTCGAGTAAGAAACTCAACTACAGAGGTTCAACTAGTGCTGTTTTCAAACGCTCAATTCCCTGAGAATGATCTATTTGCAGCAACATGACGAGCACATCAGTCTCTCTTTCATCGCTTGGAACTAGAGAAGAGGTAAAAATGTATTTATGGTGAAATTTTTTTGCATTTTGAGGGGAAATCAATGTTTTAATAGCGGGCTTGTTCCGTGCGCTTTGTCCGTCCGGGCTCTTGTAGAAGTAAAGTCGTCATCTAATATGGTTTTCCCCTGACAAGAGGACCTAATGTATTTTAAAACTGATTTTTAAAGTCATATTTTACAATATCACCAATATTTTTGCAATTAATGTGCTTTACGTAACTTCTATTACATTATATTTACTGTCACTTTAAAGGGCAGGGCAACAATGGGAAGAGCAATAAGAGAAAACATAGAAACAGTTTGTGATGCATATAGAGATCAGTCCCTCCCAACTCATTTTAACAGCCTGTCAACTGGCCCAGATAGCGATCCAGAAACAGGTGAGGCAAGGCAAGTTTATTGGTAGAGCACAATTCATACACAAGGCAATTCAAAGTGCTTCATGGTTCATAAATTAAGAAAACAGATCGACAGATAAAAACCATAAACTTAAAAAATAATTAATTAGAATAAAAAGCAAGAGTGCAGATAAAATACTTTCAATTGTCATAAGTACGGGTAAAAAGAACTGTTTTCAGCCTGGATTTAAACATTGTTAGAGTTGAGGCTTGTCTCACATCCTCATGAAGACTGTTCCAGATTTTAGCTGCCTGAAACTGAAATGCAGCCTCACCGTGTTTATTGTTGACTCTGGGAACCACCAGGAGACCCCTCCCTGAAGTTCTCAGGGCCCGAGATGGTTCATATGTCTCTAACATGTCAGAGATGTACTTTGGTGCCAAACCATGAAAAGACTTGTACACAAGCAGAGCTGTTTTAAATTCTATTCTCTGAGCGACAGGAAGCCAGTGCAGAGACCGGAGCACTGGACTAATATGGTCGTATTTCCTGGTTCTTGTCAGGACTCCAGCAGCAGCGTTCTGGATGTACTGCAGCTGTCTAACAGCTGGTTTAGAGAGGCCAGTGAGCAGGCTGTTACAGTAGTCTAACCTGCTGGAGACAAATGCATGGATAAGTCTCTCTAAGTCTGGTTTCCACATTATTCCTCTGATCTTAGCAATGTTTTTAGGTGAGCCTTCCTATATATAGGATAGTGCACTTATTTATTGGTACACTTACACAAAGTCTGTGATTTGCAGAATTACAATCAGGTGTACGATCAACTAATTATACCAAACAGGTACGAATGATAATCAATGTCATGCGTAGGTTGAAACAGCCATCAACTGAAACTGAAACCTCTCTGTAGGAGGCTTAAAAACTGGGTGAGGAACAGCCAAACTCTGCTAACAGGGTGATGTTGTGGACGATGGTTTCATGTCATGGGAAGATTGAGCTCAGCAACGAGAAATAAGGTAGATCTACTGCATCAGCAAGGTCTCTCCCAGACAAAGATTTCAGCCAAACAAGGCCAAAGGACTCAAGTATGCACGAAAACATGGTAACCAGAGTGCAGAACAAAGGCAGCAGGTGCCAGTGGACAACAGGAGACAGATGCAAGAGGAAAAATCTCCCCCCTGCTTCTCCTAGTTGGTATGAACAGTGACGGATCTGGGTACAATTATCTGGGTTTCCTCTTAATTTGGCCACAGAACAAAGCCGTAAAATAAAAGTGGGACCAACAAGTCCTCCAGGGGGAACCTCTGGTCAAATGGGGTGTTGTGTGTTAAGTTACAGAGTGAGAAATTAACAACAATTTGGGTTATTTAGTGATGGGAGGAAAAAAAATTCATGTCTATGTCTACATCATTTAAAGGCAGGGTATACGATTGTTGGAGCGCTCCTCAACAGGCGTTATTGCAAAATAAAAAGTTGCTCTCCCCCGAAGCCACGCCTCAACAACACAGGTACATGCAGCCAGCATGGTCTGGTTGGGTCTGCACCATAGCCAACAACTCCCAGGACACAAGCCATTTTAACCAAGGTCACAGAATAAAATGTGGAGAAAATCAGCAACCAACGCATCGGTTACCAAGCCCTTAGCTTCCTTGAGTTGACGCCAGCGTGTAAAGGCAGCAACTAAAATGCAGATTCGGCTTTTTGCACGCTCCTCGTCGGCTTTCTTCTTTCTCGTTGCTATTTCCACAACAGCTTTGCTTACGAGCCTCTTATCCTGGACGGGCCGTGGAAGTTGATTGGATGAAGTTTTCCCAGGGTTTCGCGCTGTAGAAAGACTGAAAATTACTCGGTCAACTTTTAGAACTCGTAACTTATAGGTTGCCACTGGTATATGAAGAGCATTTTTTTGCGTTTTTTAAAAAAGTGTCTTAAAATCAAATCGTATACCCTGACTTTAATCATGTTTAAATTGTACAGTTTCAAAATAAATGTTTAGTTTGCAAGCTAACAATTTAGTTTACAAATTAAAAGTTAGCTTCAGGCTAATTATTATGCTTACTAACAAAATATTTAGCTACCTAAATAGTTAGCTAGCTAAACTGGCACATTTTCTTTTAAAGCTAAATATTTAGCTTGTACGCAAATTAACTCACTAAAAAGTGGAAATGGACTATCAAAATAAATTCTGGGTCCCACTAACCTCCTTCTACCCAGCAGATTATATAGAGGTTCGCAAGCTTTTATAATAGCCTGCTTCTGCTTACTTGCAAATCTCTTTACAAATTAACCGAATATTTATTTATGTGCTAAATATTTATCAACCTAGTTTAGCTTGTTTGTGAAATTATAGTTCAAATATCAGTTATTGTTTTTTGTTGACAAGCTGAATGTTCAGTTTTGAGCTAAATATTTGATTTAATGAAATGTATAAAAGAATAAATAATGTGCTCAGAACTCTCCAGATCTGGACCCAGTGAGAACTGGTGGTCCAACAAACTGTGATCAACTCCAAGACCTCACCAACTGAGAATGGGTTGTCATCAATCAAGATTTGGTTCTGAAGTTAACATGTCAGAGAGATTCAAGAATAGAAATTTGAATTTGAGTTTTTGTCATTGAGAAAACTTTGGGTCATGATTGCACAACGATGAAAGATAAAAACTCTAGTAAGTGAGCTGCTGTGAAAAACAGCGTCTTGCTCTGAGTGTGTCTTAAAAACATTTCAGTATACATGCTGAGTGCTCATGTTACAGTCACTGTCAGGGCCAAAAGTGAATTATTTATTCAGCTGGTCGGCTGTAGGGAAACATGGTGCCACGCCTCCAAATCCCTCTGAACAGGGACCTAGATTTAAAAAGTTTAATTTATGATCCAGCTAAATCAGTTGAAAGGATGTTCTGGGCTGATTTTCGCCGGTTAATCTTCCTGTTATTGTTTTATTCTCGGTTAGTTCTGAAGTTGAGGATGTGATGGAGGAGCATCAGATGATCAGCAGGATGGTTGGAGAATTTCTGCAGGACGCAAATCAGGAGGAACAGGAGCCCACAGACAGGAGGAAACCGCTGCTGGTCAGGTACGCCACCACATTTCATCTCAATATAATATAATATAATAAAATATAATATAATTAAGCAATATCACACGAGAGGGAGTGCTGTTGTGGCGAATATCAGCACTGGTGTGATTCGGTCGTAGGCACGAGGCCGGAGTTCTACAAACACATTTATTACCTAGAAATAGCATTGATATTGATTGTTTATTTAATCATTCATTTAGCTCCGCCAACACAAATAGTTCCATCTGGAAGGGAGAAAAGGCTGTTGCCAGGCAACACAAACATTTCAAATACAAACATTAGAACTCTCGTATGGCGGAGTGATACTGTTTGTAAAAAGTTCCAGTGCTGTTATATCAGCACTCTTGGAAAGTCTCTTGTCCAATCAGATTACCTCGTTGGAACTAACTGTTGTATAATATAATATATTATAATATAATATAATATAACTAAGAAAGGATCAAAGATAAATTATGTGTATAAATAATTTAAATTCAAAGGATAAAATTTAACCACTTATGAATTACGTATTCATGCAAAATAGGATTAAGTATAGATGAAGGTTAAGGTTCAAGTAAAGTTTGATATGATAAAGAATGACAATCATCCATCCATCATCCAACGTCCATCCATCCATCATCCAACGTCCATCCAACCGTCCATCCATCCATCATCCAATGTCCCTCCATCTGTCCATCTATCATCCATCCATCCATCCAACGTCCATCCATCATCCAACGTCCATCCATCCATCTATCCATCCATCCATCCATCCATCCATCATCCAACGTCCATCCATCCACCATCCAACATCCATCCAACCGTCCATCCATCCATCATCCAACATCCATCCCACTGTCCATCCAACATCCATCCATCATCCAACGTCCATCCCACCATCCATCCAACATCCATCCATCATCCAACGTCCATCCATCATCCAACATCCATCCCACCATCCATCCAACATCCATCCATCATCCAACGTCCATCCATCATCCAATGTCCATCCATCCATCTATCCATCCATCCATCCAACCGTCCATCCATCCATCATCCAACATCCATCCCACCATCCATCCAACATCCATCCATCATCCAACGTCCATCCATCATCCAACATCCATCCCACCGTCCATCCAACATCCATCCATCATCCAACGTCCATCCATCATCCAAGTGCCATCCATCCATCTATCCATCCATCCATCCATCATCCATCCATCATCCATCCATCATCCATCTATCATCCATCCATCCATCATCCATCCATCATCCATCCATCATCCATCCATCATCCATCCATCCATCCTCCATCCATCATCCATCCATCCATCATCCAACATCCATCCATCATCCAACATCCATCCATCATCCATCCATCATCCATCCATCATCCATCCATCATCCATCCATCATCCATCATCCATCCATCCATCATCCATCCAACATCCATCCATCCATCCATCCATCCATCATCCAACATCCATCCCACTGTCCATCCAACATCCATCCATCATCCAACGCCATCCCACCATCCATCCAACATCCATCCATCATCCAACGTCCATCCATCATCCAACATCCATCCCACCATCCATCCAACATCCATCCATCATCCAACGTCCATCCATCATCCAATGTCCATCCATCCATCTATCCATCCATCCATCCAACCGTCCATCCATCCATCATCCAACATCCATCCCACCATCCATCCAACATCCATCCATCATCCAATGTCCATCCATCATCCAACATCCATCCCACCGTCCATCCAACATCCATCCATCATCCAACGTCCATCCATCATCCAAGTGCCATGCATCCATCTATCCATCCATCCACCATCATCCAAACGTCCATTCCATCATCCAACTCCATCCATCCATCTATCCATCCATCCATCTCACCCATCATCCATCATCAACATCCATCCCACCATCCATCCAACATCCATCCATCATCCAACACCATCCATCATCCAACATCCATCCCACCATCCATCCAACATCCATCCATCATCCAACATCCATCCATCATCCAACATCCATCCCACCGTCCATCCAACATCCATCCATCATCCAACGTCCATCCATCATCCATCCAACGTCCATCCATCCAGCTATCCATCCATCATCCAACCGTCCATCCATCCATCATCCAACATCCATCCCACCATCCATCCAACATCCATCCATCATCCAACATCCATCCATCATCCAACATCCATCCCACCGTCCATCCAACATCCATCCATCATCCAACGTCCATCCATCATCCATCCATATCATCATCCATCCATCCATCTATCCAATCCATCCATCCAACCGTCCATCCATCCATCATCCAACATCCATCCCACCATCCATCCAACATCCATCCATCATCCAATGTCCATCCATCATCCAACATCCATCCCACCGTCCATCCAACATCCATCCATCATCCAACGTCCATCCATCATCCAAGTGCCATCCATCCATCTATCCATCCATCCATCCAACCGTCCATCCATCCATCATCCAACATCCATCCCACCATCCATCCAACATCCATCCATCCATCCATCATCCATCCATCATCAACATCCATCCACGTCATCCACATCCATCCATCATCCAACTCATCCATCATCCAACGGCATCATCCATCTATCCATCCATCCATCAACTCATCCATCCATCATCAACATCCATCCATCCATCATCCAACCATCATCCATCCATTATCCAACCATCATCCATCCATCCATCATCCAACCATCATCCAACAACCATCCATCCATCCATCATCCAACATCATCCATCCATCATCCAACCATCATCCATCCATTATCCATCCATCCATCATCCATCCATCATCCAACCATCATCCAACATCCATCCAACCATCCATCCAACATCCTCCATCATCAACATCCATCCATCATCCATCATCCATCCCACCGTCCATCCAACATCCATCCATCATCCATCGTCCATCCATCATCCAACGTCCATCCATCCATCTATCCATCCATCCATCCATCATCCAATGTCCATCCATCCATCATCCAACGTCCATCCATCCATCATCCATCCATCCATCCATCATCCAATGTCCATCCATCCACCATCCAAATCCATCAATTCCATCATCCATCATCCAACATCCATCCCACTGTCCATCCAACATCCATCCATCATCCAACGTCCATCCCACCATCCATCCAACATCCATCCATCATCCAGCGTCCATCCATCATCCAACATCCATCCCACCATCCATCCAACATCCATCCATCATCCAACGTCCATCCGTCATCCAACATCCATCCCACCGTCCATCCAACATCCATCCCACCGTCCATCCAACATCCATCCATCATCCAACGTCCATCCATCCATCATCCAACGTCCATCCATCATCCAACGTCCATCCATCCATCCATCCAACATCCATCCATCATACAACGTCCATCCATCATCCAACATCCATCCCACCGTCCATCCAACATCCATCCATCATCCAACGTCCATCCATCATCCAATGTCCATCCATCCATCTATCCATCCATCCATCCAACCGTCCATCCATCCATCATCCAACATCCATCCCACCATCCATCCAACATCCATCCATCATCCAACGTCCATCCATCATCCAACATCCATCCCACTGTCCATCCAACATCCATCCATCATCCAACGTCCATCCATCATCCAAGTGCCATCCATCCATCTATCCATCCATCCATCCATCATCCAACGTCCATCCATCATCCAACGTCCATCCATCCATCTATCCATCCATCCATCCATCCATCCAACCGTCCATCCATCCATCATCCAACATCCATCCCACCATCCATCCAACATCCATCCATCATCAACATCCATCCATCATCCAACATCCATCCATCTCCATCCAACATCCATCCATCATCCAAGTCCATCCATCCCATCCAATCATCCATCCATCTATCCATCCATCATCAACGTCCATCCATCCATCATCCATCATCCATCCACCATCCATCCATCATCCATCCTCATCCAACGTCCATCCATCATCCAACATCCATCCCACCGTCCATCCAACATCCATCCATCATCCAACGTCCATCCATCATCCAACGTCCATCCATCCATCTATCCATCCATCCATCCATCATCCAATGTCCATCCATCCATCATCCAACGTCCATCCATCCATCATCCAACGTCCATCCAACCATATATCCAGCATCCATTCATCCATCATACAATATCCATCCATCGATCATCCAACGTCCATCCAACCGTCCATCCAACATCCATCCATCCATCCATCATCCAATATCCATCCATCCGTCCATCCATCATCCAATATCCATCCATCCATCCATCCATTCATCCATATCCATATGTTTTGTTTGTTTCTTTTCCTCCATATCATGTAACGCACATTGAATTACCTTGTTGTTGAATAAAATTGACTTTTATAAAACCAGAAGTAAGGAAAAATAACTGGATCCTTTCTCAGCTGAATGCGTCAAAGTAATGCAACCGATCAACCATCTATCCGGCTTCAAAACTAATATTGGAACATGAAGTTGGCAAAAGAAAGAATAAAAAAAACATTTAGAACAAAATTCTGTTCAGTTACCAGCTTCAGATTTAATGCTAATATTTTATTAGTTTTATTTCAACATTTAAATCCCTTCAGCACTGAATTACCAGGGATGACAGGTGAGGAGTCAGGATGGAGGGAAAAAAAAGTTCTTCTTTGTTGTGTAGTAATAAAATGTCTCTGTTGATCTCTGCAGGTCAAAAACTTTAGACAACTCTATGCTGACTCAGGTCCAGATAGATCCAGACTCAAAGATGGAGAGGAAGAAGTCTCACTACAGCCAGGTGAGCTCTGACCCAGGGTTAATAGCTTCTTCTCCTTCAGTAGTTACCAACCTCCATGGAGCTTCTTTCAGTTCAACACTGATGAATGCAATGCTTGTTAGTCACCAACAATAACACCACATAACACATATAATGAGAAAAAAAATCAGGTAACAAAAGATAGATTTTGTGACGACATTTCAATGGATTAACAGATGGATGGATGGATGAATGGATGGATAAACGGATGGATGAACCGATGGATGAATGGATGGATGATGGATGGCTGGATGGATACACGGATGGATAAACAATGGATGAACGGATGGATGAACGGATGGATGGATGATGGATGGATGGATGGATGGATGGATGGATACACGGATGGATGGATGGATGCATACATGGATGGATGGATGGATGAACGGATGGATGGGTGATACACTGATGGATGAACGGATGGATGAACGGATGGATGAACGGATGGATGGATGATGGATGGATGGATAAACGGATGGATGGATGGATAAATGGATTGAAAAATGGATGGATAAACAGTTGGATAAACAGATGGATGGATGAATTAATGGATGGATGGGTGGATAAACATATGGATAAATGGATGGATACACGGATGGATGAACGGATGGATGAACGGATGGATGGATGATGGATGGATGGATGGATACACGGATGGATGGATGAATTAATGGATGGATGGGTGGATAAACATATGGATGGATGGATGGATGAACGGATGGATGGATGATGGATGGATGGATGGATACATGGATGGATGGATGAATTAATGGATGGATGGGTGGATAAACATATGGATGGATGGATGGATAAATGGATGGATGGATGGATTGATGGATACACAGATGGATGGATGGATGAACGGATGGATGGATGATGGATACACGGATGGATGGATGGATGAATGGATGGATGGTCGGATTGATTGAAAAACGGATGGATGGATGAATTAATGGATGGATGGGTGGATAAACATATGGATAAATGGATGGATACACGGATGGATGAACGGATGGATGGATGATGGATGGATGGATGGATGGATGGATACACGGATGGATGGATGAATTAATGGGTGGATGGGTGGATAAACATATGGATGGATGGATGGATGGATTGATGGATACACAGATGGATGGTTGGATGAACGGATGGATGGATGATGGATACACGGATGGATGGATGGATGAATGGATGGATGGTCGGATGGATTGAAAAACAGATGGATGGATGAATTAATCGATGGATGGGTAGATAAACATATGGATGGATGGATAAATGGATGGATAAATGGATTGATAAATGGTTGTATAAACGGATGGATGGATGAATTAATCGATGGATGGGTAGATAAACATATGGATGGATGGATGGATAAATGGATGGATAAATGGATTGATAAATGGATGGATAAATGGATTGATAAATGGTTGTATAAACGGATGGATGGATGAATTAATCGATGGATGGGTAGATAAACATATGGATGGATGGATGGATAAATGGATGGATAAATGGATTGATAAATGGATGGATAAATGGATTGATAAATGGTTGTATAAACGGATGGATGGATGGCTCTTTAAGATCATTGATTAAATTTTTTTTTATCAGGAAACTCAGATTTAGCTGTTTCAGAAACCCTTCTCCTCCCCCCCCTCCTGCTGCTCCTCCTCATCCTTCTGCTCTTCCTCCTCACTCTGAGGTTTTCTCAGGTCTGACGCTTCTCAAATTTTTTTTCTATCTTTCAGCTTTCGAAGAGCAACTGTCAGTACCATAAAATATTTAAGGAGATCAGCAAAGAGGAGCAACTCAGACAGAGTAAGTGTATATTTATCCCATCTCTACGTTCCACCTTAAATATGAACATTAAAGAAGAGCTTAGCATCTGATTCCACCTGTAACAGTCTGGCTGATTTGGTCTGAAATGTGAACTATATACTGCTTTAAACAATGTTGGCTCCTCATGTTACCGTCTGTTAACTGATGTCATTCACCTGGCTCTCAGGTTACACCTGTGCCCTGCAGAAAGACATCCTCTATCAGGGCCGGATGTTTGTCTCCGATCACTGGATCTGCTTCCATTCCAAGGTTTTTGGAAAAGACACCAAGGTACTGCAGACAGATCCAAGCTGTTGTTACTGTAGGCTTTTTTGGTGGGAAGAAAAAGCTAAGTAGTGCTTCTATAATGGAACTCCCAGTATCAGAATCAGAATAATTTCTTTGTTAATTGTAACCAGCAGTACAACGAAAATACATATCAGCACAACCCGTCCAAGAAAAAAACAAACAACACAGACAGGTGAGGGTTTAACTGAGGTATGCAGCTGTGGAAGGCAAATACAGTTACTGTTTCCCATCAAATTGAGTGTGTTTGCATCACTTTGACATTCAATAAATCCGGCAGGCTGTATATTTCAATCCTTGTGGTGTTGACTGTTTCTTTAAATGTTTGCATGTAATAACACAAAAAATGGCGAGCTAGTTGGGTGGTTTCACATGAGCAGCACGCCCCTTTTGGAGATGAGAGGGTTAACTAAAGGGGGATTAGGTGGGTGAGCGGAAAAAAACATTTACCTATGTCCTGCTCCATAAGGGGGAACATTACAGAGATAGACTAAAAACATCTCATTTACATTGAAGCACTTATTTCAGGCGACCACAACATGAGAGAACACTGGGCAGGGGTGGTTGATAGGCGGATCTCCTTTGCAGCAGCGCGACCACAGCTGTAGTCAGCGCGTCTCACCATCCGCTGCGTGGAAGATGGAGGGAGAATCAGATGGGAAGTGAGAGAGTTGAGGTAAAGAAATGGGTGCATGTCCAAAATTGACGTTAACATGCGTGTGTGTGTCAGTAATCAATAGAAGCATATTTCTTCCCGGGGGAGGTTATTTGTTTTAGCCATCCAAGCCCACAGAAAGCCGAATTCCAGTTGATAACATATTGTTTTGGGTGCAGGCGAGCTCAGTTTTCTCTTGACTTAAAGTCTCTCTCAGGGTCACTATACTCCCAAACACCCGAATTTAGGGTGAGTTTGCACCGAGCCGGGCTTAAAGTTTCTCCAAGTTGGTTCTCATTCAGCCTATCAGATCCTAGTTCATTCGACACATGAATCTGAGTCATTACAACCCTACACATCTCTTTGTTTTTCGGCACGCAGCTTCCCAGGTACCCAAAAGCCCGGTTTCTGCTAAAACCTGTTGAACTTTCTGATACACCAGGACCCCACCCACCCCAAAATGTAGATCAGGGATGTCTGATCACTGGGTATGCTTTCATTGATCAGACATCAAGATCAATATCTTTGACACTATCACCACCATCACCTCCACTATCACTATGATTAAGCAATAATTCAACCCTCCGTAGCGGTGCAAACAAAGGCTCTTAATTACCACAAATCAGCATAGCAGATTAAAGACAGATCTGGTATGGGTAAAATTCAACAAATATGCTTAACTGTACATTAAACTATATAATATGTTGGGTATTTAGAAGAAATGCAGCTACTTGGCTATGATAGTAAAAGGATCAATACGATTAATAATCTATGGAAAATTATTATAAATGGGGCACCACTTGACAAGTCAGTAACTATGTTAATAGCTAAATATATCAGTCTCTAATAGTTTAGAACCTTTAGGTGAGGCTGAAGTGAAGAAACAAGATGAAGGAATGAGTTATAGAAGTTTGTTGAAAATGAATCTTGCCACCATGTTTGCAAAGTAATAGACAAACAGTGAGTTTCAAAAATACAAAAGTGTATTTACAAAAGAACAAAAATAAGACAAATATTTAATCATGCAAGCTATTAACAAAAACACTACTGATTAAACTAAATGCATAACCACCCAAATAAAGGAACAATGAATAGATAAATATAAAATGAAAATAGAAACCATAAATTCTGATGTCACAGTTCTGGAGGAATCTGGATCTGAATCTGCTTTAAGACCAAAGCTTAGATAGCAAAGCTTGAATGAAAACTAAATTAGTCGACTGTGATTAGTTTAAGTAATTAACGATATTGATTTATGTCTAAACCAATAAATGTAAAAAAAAAATTAAATATTCTTTTGATTAAGAAATATTTTGCTTAAAAATTATCTGGATAAGGAATAATTAACCCTTGGAAAGTTAATTCTATCAATAGAAGTTTTAATCGGGTTCAAACAGGCTTGTAAGATTATTTTTCCTTATTTATAAACAATCTACTTTAAACTGATCTCTATTTTGAACTCTGTCGATAATCATGAGATGTAGGCCTAAGCCAAACACCTGGGATTATTTTAGCATTTAGCTCACGGGTAACCCACATGGTGGTGTTTGGAGCCACTCTAATATATTTATTAAACAATGAACAAAAGAAAGAAAACTCCTGTCGGATTGAGTAACTCAAATAACCGGATTAAGGACGACTCTTTAGTGGAACTCTTTGAAAAAAAAACATTCCTTCAGGCTCGAGCGGCCTGGTCTCACCCAAACAAGTAACAGATGAAATCTTTACAAAAAACAGTAGTTATCCTAAACTAATCTTGCCTCTGCCCAAACAGACTTTATCAAACGATTAGAGTTCTCCAGGCTTGTTCGTGTCGATGAAGGGGGGCTCAAAAGGGTGTTAGCCTGCATGGTAACAAAAGGAATGCTTAGATAGCTAGCAGGATAGTAGCACCGGGAGCTTCTGGCTTTGGACGTCGGCTTCCTCTGGCTCAGCTACGAAGCGATCGGCTCCGGCGCTCACTGGACCAGTACTTTTTGGAGCTCTCCAGCACTGCATCCACCTCTTATTGGCCCTGTGCAAGCAAATGAATGGGTTTGTTTAATCAGTGTTTGTGATTTACCTGGTATCAGCAGATTTTGAGTCCCTTGGAGTGAGTTTCTCCCAGAAACTTATGTGCTTTCCTTCGCCAGCAAAGGAAGGTGTCTGATGAAGGAAGAATCGAAGCCTGGAGGGCTCCTTATATAGATTCTGCCCCCCCACCTCTTGTGGGAGTGGGGTTCTCTTCTTCTCCTGTGGAGCTAGAATGCAGATTAGCGCCATCCAATGGTTGTGTGTGACCCAACATAATAAAGGTATAGAAAAATCCCCGTTTGTCATTTACATAAAACAATAAACCGAGAAAAAGATTGAAAGTCTCTTCTTTAGCTCCTGCGTCAGTAGAGAAAAAAAGGCAGGCAGAACTGCACATTTGGTGTGTTGAAATAGTGTTGGAAATCTATGCTGAGTTCAGGAGCATAGGATACTTCAGATTATAGTGAAAACATCAATAATAATACTACAATTTATAAACTTGGAACATTGTGGGCTTTCTGACAAAAACGAGTCAATGCGATTCCATGACAGTGGGGGGCAGCATTGAGCAAACCAGGGTATAGCCTGCTGGAAATACTTTTCTTTATAATACAGTACCAACTATAACTCTTTTTATTTTTACTTTTGTAGTCGAAGTTGAACTTTAATTATCTGTAACATTTTGATTTCATGGGATTTCAACAATAACGGTAAAGCTAATTAATGAAATAGGTCTTATAAAAAGTTAAGTTGAGTAACTTTCTTAAAACTATATCAGGTTTAATACATTTTAATAATAAAGGCAAAATATTGGATCAGGTCTCAAAATTGGATCAGAGTTCAAGTTAAAAGTTCGGATCGGGATCAGAGGCCAAAAATGCTGATTGGGACATCCCTAGTAGAAATAATGTTATCGTAATTACAATTATAACATCCTCCAATGAAAGCAATGAGAGGCAGATGATCTTCCACTTCCCCGAGGACATCATGTAACGCTCGTGAAACGTTTGGCTCGGGCAGAAGGGTTCTCCCACACCATCCGTACGATTAGGGAACATTTGATCTATGAATAGTTTTTTATAGGCACTCTGTTTGGTTTAGAGCAAATCTGTAATACATTTAAACTTGTACTAACGTGGCCAAAAATCCATCATTAAAAGACTAAATTATGTATTTTACTCATCTCAGATCGCCATCCCAGTGATGTCCGTCACAAACATCAAAAAGACCAAAACCGCCATCCTGCTGCCAAACGCTCTGGTGATCGCCACCACCAGCGACAGGGTGAGATATGAAACACATCCGACCAGGACGGCTGGTTTGATGAAATAATAACCGGTTAAGGCCGATTGGTTTAGTAGTTTCTCCTCTTCTATTGCCACAGTACGTGTTCGTGTCCTTCCTGTCCAGAGACAACACCTACAAGTTCCTCACTTCAGTTTGTTTCCACCTAGAGGTAAGACAGAGTTATGCATGCCCACTGGCCCATAATGCACTGCAAAACCTTTTCAGGAAGTTATATTTAGTTTCAGGAAACCAAACATATTTTACTCTCAACTTCAACAATTAAATCGCAGTTAATGTTTTAAAGGTCCTATATCACGCTATTTTACAGCTTTCAACGTCTGGGATAGGCACATATATGATAAAATCTTACAGTTGGAGTTATATTGTACTAATTTGTCCTGAAATATAACATATCCTGGATTTATTCTTCGACTTCTTAGCTTCTCTGCTTCTCTAAAATCCTGCCCCTTGGTTCTGGCCAAGGTTCGGTGAACTGACGGTCACATACAAACATGTAGCTGTGTAGATGTGGGATTCAGGAGAGAACGTTGAATTAAGTAATGTAATTCTTACAGCCAAACAGACATTTTCGCCAAGACATTTTAGAAAGTAAAATACTACAAAGCAGCTCGCACCGTCGGGTACTTCTTACATCACTAAGTTATGAGTCAGTATCATATTGTCCTGAATATAGGATGAGTGCAATTATAAGACGACCGCTCTTCTAATGACTAATCTGTAGAAAAGACTAAATTCATTTTTAAAGAAACAATTTTGAATTTAATTTTTTGACATTTTGAGTGACAAATAATAATTACAGACGGCTTTAATATTTGCCTGTTAATGCAATCTAAAAGATGTGCAATGCATATTCTAGTAAAGCAAGATACTACTGATACTTTCAAAAATCACCATATATTCGTACTCATAGTATTGCAATATATATTGCAATATATGTATCATCCCCCCTGTATTGTGATTCATATCATGTCACCAGATTTTTGCCAATACAAATCCCTACTAATATAAGTTAACTCCTTAAGTTTGAAACAAAACAAGTTTGCTAACTGAAGTGACGATGAAAACTTTGTGAGAGATAGACATCCGAGGGAAAAATCAAAGTGTTTCAGCTGCATATTATGTTGGATTATGGTGGTGTGTAAAAAATTTTGAGGAATATTTTTTGGAGTAAAACAACTGGCCCCTTGTTGATGTAAAAAGACCGTTTTTGTTTGAGATTGCTGTGTTTTTTAAGCGGTGAGTTGGATATTTGTTGCTGTATTTCCGAATGGTTTGACAAAAACCTTTACTGTGTTTACTGTGTCTGTTATGATTGTATCCATGATCATCATACGTTATCTGAATCTCACAAATCTTGGCTTTCCACTGATGTATAATCTCTTTATGTATTAGTGGTGTAACGGCAAATGTATTCATTATCAGATTTTTCAGTACGGAACGTTTGTTATGGCAAAGAGGCATGCAGAGCTTCCACAAGGAAGCATAACAACGTTGCACTTTAGCCAGCAACACATGCTATTCTTTAAGCAAATATAGCCAGAGGGAGAGGGGGAGCTTGAATTCCCATTTCCGTTGAAAATGCCCCCAGTTTGAGAACACTTTGGCTTCTTAGTGTTACGGTATAACAAGTTTTCATGCTAACTAGTTACCAACATCTGTTAGCAGCGTTGCTATTAGCTACCAAAGATAATACTGAGCTGAAGGAGCCTGCATAGCTGCTCTCGTTGGTGCCCTTAACATAGCTATAAAGTATAGGCAGACTTTAATAATGTGTATTAAAAATGTTTCTTCCAGCAATTAGTCAGTGACGTCTGAGTTTCTCTGCAGCAGCAGCTGGAAACTAAATGGACTGAGCTCCGCCCCCAACCAGTGCTCCCACATGAATACTAAAATAAAGCTATATATCTAATATCATCTTTTGTTTTTACACAAACAAACGAGAATAACAGGCAAAATAAAAGGAGACATGAAACCAAGAGAAACTCAAAGAGTTTGGATTAGACTAGCAGTGCGCTGTAATTCCTCCCACCTCACCTACTGTATGTTATTTATTTTTTTATAAGGTATTATAAACAGTTTTATGTTAAACAATAACTTTATTTATTTATTTTGTATTTGGTGCAAGTATGGTTTGATTTTAAATGTCGTTACACAAAAACTATCCCCCCGGAAACGAACCCTGAAATTGAAATCAATTTACAGTTTGTTTGATGTTCCATTAAACCTTTAATATACGAATAGAACGGGTGTCCAAAAAAACAGAGTAACGTTCTTATGTCCCGCCCACAGTTTATAGGAACACTAACCTGCATAGAAAGTAAGTTTGTTTCATTCTGTCCTCTCAAACCTCCAGATGGTCGTGGCAGATGGCCACTTGCACTGAGCCAGGTTCTGGTTCTGATTCTTCTGTAGGTTTCTTCCTTTTAAAAGAGAGTTATTCCTCTCCACTGTCGCTACATGCTTGCTCAGGATGAGGGATTCCTTAGAGCAGTATCTCTCAAACGTTTTACAGTGGGCACCACCTGAGAAAATGTTGAGCTCTAAAAGTACCACGATCATGACCAACCTAAACATACAGAAGAGAAGGCAAATAACAAAGGAGGCGTATTTACTCCTAATAAGGATTATTTATCGGTAATGGTTGCCAGCCACAGCCACATGTCAGTTAATTATAAATTTTTGATATAATTTTATTTAAAAAAATAATTTAGAACTTTCCTCCAAGTACCACTAGGGAGAGCTTGAGTACCACTGGTGGTCCACGTACCACAGTTTGAGAGTCGTGGCCTTAGAGGATTCCCGTGGTTAGAAAAGTCTGCATCAACCGGGCCCAACCTCACGTCAATGACTCAACACAATCTGCTTGGATTCCTTAAATAGGAAACTTTTTAATTATTTGGAATTTTTGTGTAATTGTATTGAAATAGCTTTTCTTGTAAAGTGCCTTGAGATGACATCTGTTGTGAATTGGCGTTATATGAATAAACTGAATTGAACTGAATTAACTGTTTAAGATTAAAAAATAATCAGATATAACATTTATGCTGCACATGTGAGAGATGCAAAGCATGCAAAGTCTTCAGATTCATTGTTATCGAGTTGTAAGATTGCAGAAACTCTTGTGGAGGTGATGGTTTAGTAGGATGGGGGCGAGTCAGGATGTGTGCATTCAGACCACCTTCTGTCTCTTTGTTCGGGTTCTAATGGAGCTGTAGCGCCGACTAGAGCTAAAACAAAATGTACATACAACACAACCCAAACAACACATTTGAATTATTAACAGAAATAATTCTACATATTTTAACAAATAATGAAATTATCCAGACAGACTCAAAAACCAAAACATGAAACTAAAGAAACACACAGCAACCAAAACATTTAAAAAGTACAGCAGATTTGACAAAAGAATAAAAAACAATCTTGTCCAAAGAGATCATTAAAGAATTAATGTAGATTATTTAAAAAATATTCTGGCTTCTACAATAAATTCAGAGAATAATGAAAAGAATAAAATAAACTTTGCATAAACTTTGATGCTGAGGTTTTGTGAATTGATTTTGACTAAAAGTTTATTCTGTAAATAAACTTCTTAAAAATGTTTCAGAGTCAGAACATTTGAACCTAAAGCTTCTGGTTGTGTTCACAGGAGAGGAGTCCCTGCAGCAGTCCTCTTCCTTCCTCAGCTCAGCACAGCTTCAGAGGTCAGAGGTCGCCGCTGTTGCCTCGCTTTCCTTTGGTGGGTTCATGGCCACAACTGACGCAAAATCCCTTTACAGCCTGATGTGTGAAGGTTGCAGGGGGAATCATTACCTGGACCGTTTGGTGTTGGCCTTGCTGTCTCCTCTCTACTGACGGCTTTACTGCAGTTTGATAGATAACTAGTGATGGCACCAGATCATCTCAGCCACAAGAGGTTAACCAGTTCTCTGCCTGCTGGCCTCATCAGTCTGCAGCTTTCAAAGCAGAAAGATTGAAGCGGTTACACATTAGCTAACTTATCCACCCAGAACAACATCCAGAACAGCACAAGCACTTGCCTGCATTTATTACGAATCATTTAGTTCTCTTCTCAGATTTTTTGCCACTTCTGGCCTTTATTTATTATTAGCTTTACAAGATAAAAGCCAGAGAGAGAAAATGAGAGAACGGTGCTATGTCAGAATAGCATAATGGAAGCTGATTTTTATAGCACCGTCTGTCTGTTTAGGCTACTTTATCCAAACACCAGTGTTTGTGACGGGATCTTGACTTCATAGAAAATAAAGTTTAAAAAGAAGTCTGATGTTTTCTTGAGCTGTTCCTGGCCTCATCTGTAAATCAAGAAGTCATTGCGATTCCAGTAAAGAGCCAAATGAACCACTGATGTCATCCAGATACTAATCTGGTGCCACTTCATTTTTATAGGACTGGCCTTTCTTGTCGGACATAACTGATTTAAAAGCTTAGCACTTTTTTTCTAGATTTTTTTTCTGATTTTACAATGTCATAAAATATTTTAATTTTCACAACTAAATGGCTTTCATTATAGAAAATTGCTTTTCTTGCAAATTCTGATCTTTTTTTAACAGAATGTAGATGTTTTTTCTTAACAATATCTGAAATTAAGATCAACATTTCTGAGTCTTTTTTTCAGAGATTTAATTGTTTTTCTTTTTTCCTTTATCTTATACTTCAGATTTAACATGAAATTCCATAATTTAGGATTTCTGTGATAGTATAAGGAACACAATTTTTACTGGCATTTTTTCTGTATTACCACTGATTCAAAATGTAAGGAAAGTTGTTTTTTTTTCTTAATTTTTTTTCTCAACTTGACAATGTCAGAAATTAGTTTAAATATCAAAACTGTATGTAACTTTGGTGGAAATTTACAAAGAATATTTGATCTAATACACCAGATTTAACACAAATGTACATGATTTAAGATTTCTTGTGATTATTGAAGGCACAACATTATGTAATACGTATATAATATGCCAGATAACACACCAAAACGTATCGCTCTTATTCTGATGTATGCTGAAGTGATTACCTGAAGGTACACGATTCTGATGGGTAAGTTGTTCCATCAGAACACCTGGTTTAGTTCTAACAACCGAGCCAGGCAGCGCTACAATTTAGTTTGGGTCACAATGGAGATGTGAAGGATGGCAGCTTTAGCTTTGTGTGATTTTTCCGCAGAGTGATTTTGTTGACCTGGATGGAGCCATGAGGAAGAGAAGGGAGGAGATGGAGGAAAACAGCAGCTCCGACTCACAGGCCCCAGACTACGACAAGATTGCTGGTATCACCATCCGTCTAAATCCTTATGATGAGTCCAGGTGGATTATTTCCAACCAAATTAACCACTATTCATAACCAAGATGCAGAATTCATCTCTTTAATAGTAAATCATGGATAACATAAAGTAGATATCAGTGGTGCGGCGGGTCGGGGTTGCTGGGGTCAGCTGGGAACTTGGAATATTTAGGATGTTAGAATATTTGTCTTTGCATCATAAAAACTTTTCTAAATGTGAAAAAAAACTGTGTGCTAATTACCAAATAAGTAAATGATAGAACAAAAGAATCATATTTTGCAGGAAAATCAGTGGCCCCAGGATGCAGCCCTGAGGCACACCACAAGTAATACAAGTGCTAGAAGAAGCAACATTCCTTGAAGTAAATGGAATATCTCTCAGCTCGTAATTTAAAACTGGAACATGGTTTAAATCAAATTCAGGATTATTTGTCACCGTAAAAAAATATTTGAGACGCTGCGTATAACTATCTGCATTAATAGTTGAAACAACAAATATACCTTAACATGCAATAATATGCTGAATGGAAACTATCTCAGCAAAATAGCGGAAGCTAACATCTCAGCTCTTAGAGCTACGGCCAATCAGCACCAAGGAAATTTAAATGGTGCTGCTGGATTGGCTGCTTTGTAAATTCCAGTTAATAGTGTGTCAAGTAGTGTTGCGCCTAGCTATTTCAGCTTTGTGAGCCGCATTTACTTTATAATATTTAAAAAAAAACCTGCTCCACAGACAAATCCACAGATAATTTGGAGTGACGCTCCACAGAAACGTTCACCTACACAGAATTTTCAGGCAGCTTCTCCTTCAGAAAGTAACGAGAAAAATTAGATTAAAAAGTCTCACCAAAAGTTACATTTTGGTTTCAGTTTTAAAGTGGACATGCTATGCTTTTAAAGTCTTTGTTTTAGATCTAAATCACTCAGTCGGTCTGTGGTCAGTGGAATTGTAATTCTTAGGTCTGAATTCCTAATTTTTGTCGATCTAAAAACTGCCAGGAGCACAAATAGGATTATTAAAGTGGTGGGGACAAAGTTGTCAGCATTTCCTTTCCTTTCTGCCGTCCAACAGAGGTGGAGGACTGGGATGTTTTCTTGTGTTCTTTGTTTAGCTCCCTATCTTGTATCGTCCTCATCATCTTTCTTTATTCTCTTTTGTTCTCTCGTTTTTGTGTCCATAACTTTAAGAAAATAAACCCACTGTAATCATGAAATATACACATTATCTTAACACCAAAAAAATTAGATACCAGTTTGAAGCCATAATGCAAAGAACACTGTCAACGAAGCTCTTTCAAGGGCTAAAAAAAGTAGATTTTTCAGGATATGCTCCCATAAACGCTACCAAAACTCTTCCTCACAGACCTGCACATTCCTCATTTCCCGGACGCTCTGAAACAAAAAGGGAACGCAGCTTCTCCAGAGCAGAAGCACAAAGTGAAGAAGCAGCACCTGAACCAGCAGAGCTCCAACAAGAGGCAGCAGAGCCGTTCCGGTGAGTGACTTTGTGAAGGGCTTTTGGGGGGAAAACTAAACGGTCTGGTTTTGGATAAATCTTCCAACTAATTTATCCTCTGAGAGGAATAATCATGTCTTTACGTTTGATATTATTAAAAAAAAACAACATTAATAGAGAATCAACTGAAGAGGTTTGTGATTCATGAGTTTCCTACAAAAAAAGCCATCTGCCATTTTAACAGGCAGTGTTTTGAACATTTTTAAGTTGCTGTAATCATACTGTAGAAGTCTTCTGCCATCTTACCATCAAGGAAACTTCCACAATATTGTAATAAAGGCCATACCGTAACTGTAACTTTATCACCTAATGATATTCTTTCTGTTTTAGGTGTCTTTGAGCTCCTAATGCTGTAATTAGCTCTAAGGATGAAACATTAAAAAATAATTGTGGATTTTTTCATTTGACTTGATTATTATCTCTGTTTTCTTCTTTGGTTTTTCTGTTTCAAAAAGAAATCCAGTAAACCACTTTTTATTTTGGGGGGGTCAGTTTTTAAAAGCCAAAACAAAGAAAAGTAATATTGAACAAACTAAAAAATCACAGTGATGGATTTTCAAATTAGCTTTTTTAATCTATGATGCAAAGTCCAGGATTTGCTTAAATTATTTGCAACAGGTGGGGAGCGCGCACTGCAGCCAGAGAGGCAGATGCAACCGTCTACAAAAGTTGTTTTACAAATATTTCAGGCAGGATGACAAAACACGATAAATCACGGGCCTGTAAGTTATTTTGTTCCCATGTTATCGGGGGGGGGGGGGGATATTTCAGGCAGCTAAAATATTCCATTACACAATTTAACATTGGTTAAGGTAAGACCAAATTTCTTCATATTCACAAAACTGTCCATGTTTAAAGGAATAAGGACCGTTAAAAACTAATTTTGTTCTCATGTTGTGAAGAGGGGAACTGAATTTTTTTATGCAGCCAAAATATGCTGTATGATGTGAGGAATCAACAACCAAAAACACAAAATTAATTTGTTTAATATCTGTCCCGTGGGCTTTAAATACAGAATAACAGATTATGAAAGTCAGGCTGAAATATTTCTCTTTTGCTAAGGCAAAGCAAAGCAAGGCACTTTTATTTGTATAGCACACTTTCAACACTGGGCAATTCAACGTGCTTTACATGATTAAGACTAGCTCACAGCATAAATCAGTTTGATGATTAGAATACAAATGAGCAGTTAATTTTTATTTTTTTATTTTAAAAGAGAGGATATATGTCTTCATACGTAACAATACCTATATAATGCATCTGCTACAGCAGATTATTTTAGACAAGACACACAGCAGACATCAGCGATCAAAAAGCAGAAATATATGTTGTGTCCATTATTTGTCATTATAAGGATTTAATAATAACCGTACATTCATCTGTTCAGGAAGCCTAGTTATCGTGTCCGTCAGTCAGCTTCCATCCTTTAACATCGGGGATTAATAAAATGAACACGATGAAAAGCAGTAGGCCTATTGGTGGCTGATATCACGCAGGTCTCAATTAACACGACTCAGACTTCGATTCTCGTCTTTGAAAACAAAAAAACAGGAAACTGTTTTAAAAACACAAACACACAACCACGTTTATTTGTATTAATTTATTTACTGGATGATAAATAAAGTAAGAATTTTGGAATGTCTAGCTATCACTATTTTACTGAGAAATAGTAAAAAAGTGGTGTGAAGGCTGTTGGATCCGCCACTCTGGCTGCAGGGGGCGCTCTCAACACAGGGGGAACAGAATTTTGCACAAAAACTCAAATTAGGAAAAATGTTATTTTTTTTCTTTCTCTATAATTTTTGTTTTTCAAATTTGACTTTAACGCAAAACAACAAAAAACTGATAATTCGTTTTTTCTGATTTTATTTTGAAAACCAAAGAACAAACCATACAGTGATTCTTAATATTAATTTAGATCAAGATACACATATTAAAAGAACAAGAGTCAGGAAAGTTTTATGTGTTTTTTGTTGCCAAAATACTTATAATTGGTGAAATATTGGTTAACTGTATAAGTTTTAAAATAAAAGTATTTTTTGTGCTCGTATCTAGGCTCAGAGGGGGTGATCGACCGCAGAGCCATGAAAACAGTTTCTCTCAACACACTGCTGGTTATCTACATGTTTCTGTAAGACTCCTTCAATCAATCTCAAATTATTTACTACATTTATCTATGAAACATGCATGAACTGGTGGATAAGCTGTTCTTTTGATTCCTGAAGCACGCACTAATACATGGAGTATTTATTCATTTTCCTGCACTAATGTTGAGACTTTTCTTACTTTTACAGTTTTAGGGAGAAAAAAAAACACATTTTAAATACAGAGAAATTAGCATTTGAAATGGAAATAGTGTGCAATGACTTCTGGTGGCTTGAGGTTTAAAAACTAACGTTCATTTATTGAAGATGTTTATCTTGAAAAGGTTTCGTCTTGTACACATTATTGTCTTGAAAAGAGTGACCTTTGTCCTTTAGATGTAGATGGACTGCTGAGGTTTGGCCTGATGAGTTTGCTCGTCTGTGTTGAGCGATTCTTTTGTGTAGTTGCTGTTTAGTTTCTCCAATGTAAAGCTCTGAACATTCCTCACCGCACTGGACCGCATATACCACACCACTGAGCTTGTGTTTGGGTGTTTTGGTCTTGGGAAGAAGAGTCTTTGCCTGAAGGTCTTACCGTATTTAAAACGCGCTGGGACGTTGTCTTTGTAAATTATCCTTCTTATTTTAAGGTTTAGGGTTCCCTTTTCTCTTCCAATGCACTAGTGTGAGACTGTTTCTGTCCTAGATGCCTTGACATATGTCCAATTAGGTTATATGTAAGTTTGGAGTGCCCTCTTTATATGTTTGTGTTCCTTGTCCTTTCCTTCTCTCTTTCCTTCAATGCTTGTGGTGTGTAACATCCTGATAAAATGTTTTTTCCTCTTTAAAAACATGCCTGAAGTGTTGCTTTGACGCATCCACTTATGTTTGAATGATTTTTAAGTCTCTGCTGGTTGTTATTTGGGGTCCTGAAATGCCTGCTCCCTCCTATCTCCTCCTTTTCCACCAATCTCCTCCCCCTATGACGTAGCCTACTCAGCAGCCAAACCACTGCGCCTGCAGCACTCACCCTCCCCCTCCCCTCCCCAACATCTCATCTCCTGTAGAGTAGCAGCTGCTACAGTTAGCTTAGGCTAATTGCAAGGCTAAGAGTTTGGACTTCATCTTTGGAAACAATCCTAGGCCGAAAAAAGATCAGAGAGGACTGCTGTCTAAATAAAAGCCTCTTTGATAGTGGATCAATAAGCAGATTGGTCCTAAAGGCGAGGCTACTACATCAGAACCTGTACGGGTAAGAACTGTGACTCAGCATTACTAACTCCAACTTCAAAACGTAGCTTTATATCTCTGTGTTTTTATGGTTTCAATGCAAAACGTAGCTACACTTCTCTCTACATTTGTGATTTCAATGCAAGACTTATGGTGCGTTCACACCGCCCCCAACGGCTGCGTCAGCAGCAGCAAGATTACTTGCTAAGTCGTTGAAAGGGGCAGCACGGCAACCAATCAGAGCGACTCACTGTAGTGACGTTGCCCGATGTGGACGCTGCCTAGCCAACCACGATCCATTAGTGGTTAAAACATCCAGCAGAGAAAGGTCCACCTACGAGTTATGCTAGCTTCAGCTTAAAAAATTATCTTCTGTGGATATGCGTAGAACTAGTCGTTTTGTGAGCGTTGCCTGACGCTGACAAAGCTTGCGGTCTGAAGGCACCATTAGCTTCATATTTCTGTGTTTTTATAGTTTCAATGCAAAATGTAGCTTAGTAGTGATTAATATTTATAAAAGGGTGCCAGGGAGGTTAAATATTACAAAACCAAAACATCTTGTAAAAGCCTCTGAATTCTCTGTTTATCTGTTAAAACCCCAACCTAACAATTACAATCTCCAGCGTTGCCATTGGTCACCATTGTGAATTTTTTCCCTAAAAACTAAAATGCAACACGCTGAAAACTTCTTTAAACCGCGTCCGACTCTGCGCGCTTGCTGTTATAATAGCCGGTGAATTATGTTTCCCAAAGAGTAGGAGGGCTTAGAGAGGCTCAGGGGAATATCAGGGCGTCAAATATGGAAGTGATGAGAAGGCAAATTTCTTAAAGGTGGATTTTCATATATACAGGATTTTCTGAATGATTTAGAGTAAAAATTTCATTCTAGTGTGCTATAGAATGGTACTGTGTGCTCGCCGTAACAGAGGAGGGAAAGAAGCCATCTGTATGAAACACATGAAACCAACCTTGGACAATAGAGGTGGCCTGATGTTCCCCCTTTCCCACACAAATAAAGTGTCAGGATGTGCGGTGTGTGATGCGTGGACCCAAACGCGGAAAGCAGGTAAGGTTCAAGAATATTTAGTGCAGTCGGTGATGATGTGGAACGCTGACTAAGGTGATGACGACGGCATGAACGGAGAGGCAGGAGGATGGTAGGAAAAAACACAAAAGGACACATAAATAATGATCCAGAGCTGACTGAGGGAATGTCACGGGTTGGAAAGGGATGAGATAAGGAGGATCAGGTGAGTATGATGATTCAGCCTCGTTGGGTGTTACAATAGTCTCATCATTAAACATTAACGACCCTAATTTCACACTTATATATCTGATACTCGCAATCCAGTCTTTTCAGAACTAAAAAAGTCTTCAAGACAGTTTCAAGACATCAAGAAAAGTCTAGATGCCTTCATTTAAACTCTCGAGACTATCATGTCCTGGATGACTGAGAATCTACATAAACGTACTCAGAAGTGATCAATCCAACCATCATATGACCATGCAGCGATGAGACTTATTATTGTTTTGGACGCTAAAATGTTTAAACACATTGTTGTCATTTACCTTCTTTCATGCCATCATTAAATGAGTTCCAGCTTCCTAACACAGTGAACAGAATTAAGATTATGTTTTCTGGATTGTCAGCCAGTAGATATCTTTGTTTCCTTAAGAGCTGCTGAGGAAATGTTCAGGTTGGTTCCTGACACCTTCGCCCTCGCTGTGCTCTACCTGCAGGGTCTGCGTCCTGATCTTGTCTTCCTGTTATCTGGCCTTCAGGATAGTTTCATTGGAACAGAGACTAACGACGCTCAGCTCCATCTCCGACTTCACGCAGTGAGTTACAGTCACAGATTTGGACAAATTATCCCAACCCTGAAAGTTTGAAATCTAGTTTGTGAAACTTAAATGCGAAGGAATCGGACAGGATGTGTTGGGAGGCTGTTGAGGTTTTAGATAAAATCTGAAGTAAGGAGCCTGAATGCTGGTTTATATGTGTTGTTGGAATAAGTTTTGTCTTAAGTGGCGCTTAATACCAGTATCCAGTGCGGCAGCTGAGCGCAGATTCAGCCTCCAGAACAACATCTAAACCCCCATTAGAGGTCATTTTTACTGATGGGAAAACCTAAAATGTCATGACGAAAACCTCTGCAGCAATTCCACTATTTGATCCTCACAGTTTGATGTGTACGGGGTTAAAACAATAACAGCTTGAGATGAAACTGAAATATTGGCTCTGAAAATAAAATGTGGCATTGAAAAATATAATAAATATAATTAAATGATGTGAAAATTTCTGTATTAAAAGTGAAATAAAAATTCAAAGTGAAATAAATGGAAATAAAACTCAAAATATATCCATTAAAACAATTAACTCACTTACAATCAAATGTTTACACTTTCATATTTGTTTTCAGTGCCGATCTTTTTTCACTTCTGCTGCTTTTCATTCTGCTGATACTCATTTAATGTTGTGCACACGCGCGGGGGGGCGGGGCTTAAGAGCAGCAGGTGCTTGCTATCAGCTATCAGTGAGTCAGGCCATTTTATAACCATTAAATCCAGTAAAGGTCACTTGTAGATCTTTCATATATATTTTAAACTCTAAAAATGTCCACATATTACAACAAAATCCACTGCTATAGCTTCTGTAATGTTCATTTTCATTTCATTTCATGGTCATTTCAGTTAGTATTAGTTAGTATAATGTTATTATACTAAGTAAAGCACACTTAGTATAAATTCGTAGGCTATAATGTTATACTAAGTAAAGAACACTTATGCACAAGGTTTAACATACTGCTGACGGGGCTCGTAAAGGCAACATTTTATGCAGACCAGAAGCTGATTGAAAAGCCTACAAAATTTTGCAGCCTAGTGGAATCAAACCCTTAACAATCAGATTAGTAATCCTGATCCTTAACCACTAGACCACCATAGGAGTTATGTTTCACTCCACCTGTGGCGCAATTTAAACCAAATGAAAGGACGCAAACGGTGATTGACTTAAAAGTTATCTCAGTTATATCAAAATGATATCAGCAGAATGAAACTGAAAAGCAGCAGATAATAAAAAAGATTGGCATCGGAAAGAAATATGAAAGTGTAAACATTTGATTGTCAAACAGTTAATAGTTTTAATGCATATATTTTGAGTTTCATTTCCATTTTTTTCCGCTTTCAATTTTTATTTCACTTTTAATGCAGACATTTTTTACGACATTTATTTCAGATTCAAAATTAAGATTTTCAGTTACAATTATATTTTTCAATCCCAAATTTTATTTTCGGAGCCGATATTTCTTTTCAGTTTCATCTCACGCTGGTATCGTTATAACCCCATAGGTGTTGAGCAGGAGGAACTAGTGAGACTGTGAGTTCAGGCCACAGCAGGAGGACTTGTTCGTATTTGAAGTGCAATCGATTATTTCATTGTTTATATTTGGTTCTTTTTTCAGCTCGTTCAGATTAATATTTATTAAAAAAGAATGCTAAATGTTAGCACTTTAAAAACTGGTAGTTAAAAATGGATTATGTCCAGAAGTCTAGCAGACCTCTACCCAACTATATCCCCCGTCCAGAAATACAAACAGCAACAAGTTTTACATATTGGACTGATACGATGTTGAAACCGATATGTTGTGCATTGCTAAGATTTATTTTACTGACTGTGGATCAGCTCTGGAGTAATCCGTTAATCCGACGGACGGTTTCGTTTTGAATCTTTAACCGAGGATATTTGCTGACGCATGTGGATTTTTCTGAGGATTCCCATGTTCGTGTGGCGTGTGTTTTTCCTCCTAGAAGCAGCTTTCTTTCTGGAAGTGCTGATGTGAGCGCAGAGCTGTTCTCTGAACTGCTGACCATAAACCTGCTGAAACTGGAAAAGGTTGGTTCTTTGTGATCCTCTCATTAACATCAAAACCCCCTTGATCATTAACAAGTTTTGATGTTAATTTAAGAACCCCAGCAGGGTCGTATGAGTGAGCTTTTCCTGAAATCAACTGTTCTGGCCCAGTCCCTGGAAATTACTGACCGTGTGCTTTTTTTCCCTCATCCCTATTTTTTTTTTTTTTATAAATTATTTTATAAACTAATCTTCTAGATAATTCTGTCTTACTAAAACATATAAAGTATCATTTTCTTTACTACATATTTGATTAATTGCTGATTTAAGTAATTTGTGGCCAACTTATACACTCAAACAATCAAATCTAACTTACAGAAATATCATCAGTTTATCATTCTGTCAGACTAAATAAAACCAACTGTTGTTTCAGGTGCAGCAGAGCTTGCAGAGGCTGCTGGAGGAAGCAGTATGAATGAACTGGAAACCAGGACAAGGGAACAAAAGAACTGCTTACAGGAATGTACATAAACTGAATGTTTAATTTATTCTTCAGGTGGTGCAAACACACCAAGTCAAAGCCCACTGCAGGATTAAGAAGGATAAAATGAATGTTTTTTTATGATCTGTATGTTGTTTGAGAAACAGTGACCCTCAGAGATCTAAAGGACAGACCCTCATGCTACCAACACCTTCTGTTGGAGTTTTCCAGATACAGACGCAAACTTTTATAAACTTAGTTTCACCAGAAACAATTCATTTCAAATCACTTTTATTTCTATAGCGCCAATTCACAACAAATGTCATCTCGAGGACTTTTAAGGGAAAAGCCATTTCAATGCAATTATACAAACATTCCAATCAGTTAAAAGTTTTCTATGTAAGAAATCCCAGCAGATGAGTTATTTACGCGAGGTTGTGCCCGGATCATGCAGACTCCAACCACAGCAAGTCCTCAGAAATCCCTCATACTGAGCAAGCATGTAGCGACAGTGGAGTGGAAAAACTCCCCTTATTAGGAAGAAACCTCCAGCAGAACCAGAACCAGGCTCAGTACAAGCGGTCATCTGCCACGACCGTCTGGAGGTCTGAGAAGACAGAGAAGAGACAGCATGGAGGATGCTGGGTTACTTTGAGCATCATCTGGACCAATGTTCCCCATCCAGCAGGGGGCGCTATAGTTGAGCAGAATAACAGACCATGTGGAGCTTCTATCGGGAGAAAAAAACTGAGAGAAAACTGGGTTAACAATCACAATAACAGCAGAAAAAATATATCTGGAGAGTAGTAGGAGAGAAAAGTAGAAGAGAGAAGAAGAGTGGTCAGCCTGTCCTCCAACAGTGTAAGCCTATAGCAGCTTAACTACAAAAATAGCTCAGGATAACCTAAGCCACTCTAACTATAAGCTTTATCAAGAAGGAAGGTTTTAAGCCTAGTCTTAAAAACAGACAGAGTATCTGCCTCATGGACTAAAACTGGGAGCTGGTTCCACAGGAGAGGAGCCTGATAACTAAAAGATCTGCCTCCTATTCTACTTTTAGAAATCCTAGGAACTATCAGTAGACCTGCATTCTGAGAACAAAGTTCTCTGTTAGGAACATATGGAACAATCAGATCTCTGATGTACGATGGAGCTAGATTATTAAGGGCTTTATACGTAAGGAGGAGGATCTTAAACTCTATTCTGGATTTAACAGGGAGCCAATGGAGAGAAGCCAAAACAGGAGAAATGTGATCTCTCTTTTTAATTTTCATCAGAAGTCTTGCTGCAGCATTTTGGATCAACTGAAGGCTTTTGATTGCATTTTGTGGACTTCCTGATAATAAGGAATTACAGTAATCCAGCCTTGAAGTAACAAATGCATGGACTAGTTTCACTGCATCACTCCTGGACAGGAGGTTTCTAATTTTAGCAATATTCTGGAGGTAAAAGAAAGAAATCCTAGAACCCTGTTTAATATGGGATTTAAATGTCATGTCTTGGGTCAGAAATTACACCGAGGTTCTTTACATTATTAGGAGAGGCCAAACTAATGCATCCAGATGAAGTGATTGATTTAGCAGTTTCCTTTTTAAAGGTTCTGGTCCGAAGACAACAACCTCTGTCTTGTCTGAATTTAAAAGTAGAAAATTCAGAGTTATCCAGGTTTTTATGTCTTCCAGACATGCCTGTAATCTACCTAACTACAGTGAAACCATGGTTAAGCCTAGTTTATACGTCTCCGTCAGCAAGTTTGCACTCAGACGGAGACGTGTTTCATTTATGCTTCTGTTTCTGTGTCTCTGAGGGTTTTTCAATGCTGCAAAGCAGTTCCTGACTAGGACAGCAGGTGGTGCTATTCATGGTGGGTCTGCCTACCATTTCAGTGTCGTTTCTGATTAACTAAAGTTTATTTTCTAAGTTTTGTGAATGCATTCCCTTCCTCAAGGAGCAAAATAAACTTTTTACTAGATGTGCAGCTCATAGAATCCTCTAAAAACGTCAGAGTAACAAACAGTTTGAGGGCAGTGTTGTTGTGAACGTCTGCAGACGATGTGATAACTCTGTATTAATTTTTTTATAGCATTAAACAGTTCCAAAAACAGTAATTACTATGATTCGCTAAATCTGCTGAAGGATGTTATTTTGGGGAAATTGCCGTATTTAATTTTGCAGAGGTGTTGGTCTATTTTGAAATAAAGATTTATTTTTGCCGTAACTCTGTGCTTCACATCTTTTCTGCTGCCGTGTTTTAAAAACTGTTCTCTGCTGTTGAAACTTGAATTATAGTACCTATGAAAGTACTCACCTCCTTTGATGTTTTACCCTTCATTTTAAATTGCGTTTACAAATCTATCACAATCGACAATATTTGACTTTTTCAACAAAAGATATTGCGAAAGCTCTTTTAATGTCAAAGTGAAAACTGATTTCAACAAACTAATGAAAATTAAATACAGATAATGAACTAATCTTATATTTTAAACACATTTAATTCTGTTGTTTGTATGAAGTTCTCTGTTCAGCTTGGATATGAAAGTGAATCAAAAAACAAATACTACAGAATATAACTGTAAAAATTCACAGTTAAAAATAGATTACGACCAGATTCTTTTTGTCAAAATGACAGACAGTAAAAAAGTCTAGCTGGTTCATGCTGTAGCCAGGGATACGATTAACCAGGGATTGGACCTTTCAGACAAATATGTTTTTATACTAAAATCTCTGCACTCAGGTAACCCTAACCACCACCAATTGGTTGGACCTCCGTTAAATTAGGTCAGCCACTTTAAAGGAGGTGAATATTTTTCCATTAAAATCTAATCAGCTAATTTATAAGGCGCCTTGATACGACAAACAGTCAAAAGAAGGCGCCGTACAATTGCGCAACATAAAATGAAACAAGTTAAGATCGCATAATGCAAAAAAAATATTTTAAAGAACACCCCAAGAAGCAGGGAAACAGTATATCACACTAAATAAAAAGCTTGACGATAAAAATAAGTTTTAAGACGTTTTTTAAATACGAAGAGTGAAGTCGTCTAGTGAATAATCCCCTCCTTTGGAGCACAAATAGAGAACCCGGCTAACAGAAATATGTTCTAAGTTTCCTATCGACATTATGAGAACTTAAATCTATCACAAATAACGTCATAAAGAGGTTCCGAGAACGTTGTTCTGAGAAAGTTTTTCTCTCAGAGTACCAAAAACATTAATAACGTTATACGAATGTTCCAAAAACATTATTTTAATAACGGAAACCGGATGGAGACGAGAGAGGGACACCGAGCTAATTCCAAAATATAAGGTGTCACAATAATCAAGCCGGATGGTAATAATGGCAGCATGTATAACTGTCTCAAGACGCTGTTCAGGTAAGAGAGGCTTCACCTTTCACCACCGGCCTCAAACGAGAAAAACTGGACTTTAACGCAGAACTAATCTGGCCATCAAGTTTAAAATCGCTCTACATTTTAAAACCTAAATTTGGTACGTAAGTCTTTACGTGCACAACCTTTGGTCACAGGTCAATTGAGGAGGGCTTCCAGGTGATACTACGGTTAAACACCATCACCTCCATCTTACTGTCGTTGAAACTTGACAGAAGGGAGGGGATTGAGTGTCCTCTCTTTTTCATCCGCAGGTACATTTGTGTGCCATTGGCTTAACAGTGAAAGGAAACACCATGTTTACTGAGAATGGAGCAAAGAGGAGGCAGATACAAAGAAAACAAGACCACGATCTTCATTGTTTATTTATAACAGAAACATGGTTGGGTTCACATGCTCCTGTTGTTCTTACAGAGGCCTCCCCACCAAATTCAGACGAGGAGTAGCAAAAGGAGACGCAGAACTGCTTTTATAAGTCCATCATTCATGTTTTCTTATGTACACTGCAACAATTTTTAGCACTCCTCAGATTTTATGGTCACGGTTTATAGGCCTCCTAAAACGAGTGCACTTTTTATTCAAGAAATTTGAGAGTTTGAGGGATGGGATGGAAGGTTACGTGAGGTCTCTTTTCTATTAATGCGTAAAGCATTTTGAGTCGCATTCATGTATGAAAAGCGCTTTATGGATAAATGTTGGTTTGATTTGAACAAAAGTGGGCCTAATATACAACCCTGAGGGACCCCTCCATAACAATTGGGAAGGGGTAGAGTAGGAGCCAGCAAAGTCAGCTAAATATGATGGAAACCAGTCGAGAGCAACACCTTGAACCCCTAAATCACTAAGCCTAATAATATATAGTGATCTACAGTGTCAAACGCTGCAGAAAGATCCAACAGAATGAAAATGATTTAATCCCAGTCATCGGTTAGCTGGAAAAATAGCATTTAAAACTTTCAGCAGACCACTCTCTTTGCTGCGTAAAGTTTTAAAACCAGACTGAAAGATGTCCAAAGCATTATTCCTCCACAAAAAAAAAAAAAGATAAAAGCTGTAAACCACTTTCTCTAAAACTTTAGAGAGAAAGAGTAGCCTGGAGATGCAGCCTAAAGTTACCTAGCACAGACCTGTGAACGTTAGGGTTTTTTTCAGCAAAAGTTGGACAACTGCATGTTTAAAATTCACAGATACCATACTGTAGGGCAAACTTGTATTTAGAATGGTAGACCCAGAATGTTTGATGTGATTACGAACATCTTCTAAGGCAGACTGACTCACATACTGAAGCCCGTCAAACACCATTACTTTGTTTAAATTTGTTTTCACTTTGGTATTCAATAAATCGTCCTTTTTTGTCAAAAAAGCCCAAATTTTTGTTGATCGTGACAGATTTTTAAAAGCAGTAATACTTCTTATAGTCACTGGTTTTTAAAGCAGCTCTGTCACCGATGAATAAAACTGCCGTTGACCTGAGTAAAATACTTACATATGAGCCACGTATGTTTTATCAGAACCTTCTGCTGCTCTGTTGGTCTTTGTTGAAAGTTCTCCAGAAGTTAACTTTTGTTTTTAAAGTTAATCTTGTTTTTTTGATGCTAAAACAAATGTGAGTAAAGTTAAAACAATGTTCTTAATATCTACTAAGACCTGCATTAGAGCTGGTACTTTGTCAACCCAGTCGGGTCCTCTACAGAAGGCCAAAATATTCATATGATAACCACAAAAGGAAGATTTTTGATACTAATTCACCTTATTATAACCTGATGAAAATGTTAAAAACTCCTTGAGGCGAAGTGGTTGACAGAAACAAGGAAATTGCTGCTGTTTCTTGGAGAATTTTGAGTCATTTTCTTAGATTTACAGATTTATTCTGCCTTAAATCTGAGAAAAGTGACAATCAAGAAGCAGAAGAGAAAAAATAGTCTGTATGAAGCAGCTCAGCTAAATGATTAGCAGGAGGTCTTCTGGCCGAGTTATCGTTGTTTCCTAATATAAGGTTACGGCTGCTGATCTTCTCCTGTTTGAGGAGGATTTTCCTGAGATTGTGCTCCTTTCCAGGGTCAGTCCTAATTCCTGCTGACTTTGCTGCACAGAGCCTGGCTGTTGGTTCTTTTCTGTGCAGCAGGAGAATCTTTAACCTGAGGCGATTCTTAGAACAGCTTTCATAAATACTTATCCTGAAAAAAAGCTGGGTTTACATTTATTCTCCTTATTTCAACGTTTACAAACTGGTTAATTACCAACATTAACAAATCTGCGGCTTGGAAATTTCGATTAAACTTTCTGCATATGACAATTTACAAACCTAATATGCTATGTCTGTTAGCTGTAAATTAAAACGTATTTGTGGCCTGCATTGCATTGGGAAACATTGGAGCTCATTAAGGAACAATCTGCACAAAGAAGCCTCCAGCATATAATATTCATTCATTCAGTGAGAATAGAACAAACTGACTGAGCTAAATTTTTTACTAATCAGATAGAAATACTTTTTTTTTCAGTCTGGAGTTTGTGCTTCAATGTTTGCAGGCTGGATTCAGGGAATTTGTGCTCAGAGAAGAAGGTTGTAAAGCTCTGCTGGAGGACCTATGAGCTCTCTGCATGAGATGTCGCTTGTCATTTCACCCACATGGACCCAGGAGGTCCTCAGACACCATCCGTCGTCTGTGCAGTCGGTCAATGCATCCAAAAAACTGGATGAGCCGAACCGGAAGCTATCCAGAAGGTATGTGCAGAAACGTGGACGAGTTCCCTGGGCAAAACGTCGTCCGAAATGGATAGAGACACAAAGGACATGTCTTCTGTGGACAGATCGGTGCACACTGAAATGCCTGCCATCTGTGATCGGATTAACTGAGGATGCACAGATTGATACTTAAGTTTGGGAATCATCAGGTTCCCATCATGTCTGAAGGCTTTTGGTCATTCAGACCTCTTTCTGCATGATTCCCAACACTGTGGTTCTAGATAAACAGAGTAAAATTGGCTAAGCTGCCTGCAGTCTGAAGCTGTCGACTGTTGGAAATATTAAAATTATTTGATAACGCAGGATGAAGATTCCTCTGGAAAACTGTAAGTATCCCTGTGTCATTAAATAGGAGATGATAAAACAACATAGTCAATGAAAATACAAAAGTTACAAAAGAACATTTTATGCTTTTATTGTTCATAACTTAAATTATAATATGACGCTTTTGAATACCTGAGTTTTTTATTGCATTTCTAGTTTGAACCACAAGAGGACGTTGTCTGACATGTGACCCTTTGGAGCATCTAATCAACAGGTGCTTCCCTCTTAACCCCAAACAATCATTAAAAGCCATTAAATTAGGAGAATTAAAACTATATAACAGGATAATTCATAGCTATATTTTTTTCAGGATATTTCATATTAGATTCAAAAGATCTGTCATGTTTGTTCTGCAACACTTGGTTCCGTCACACATTCCTCCCAAGAAAGTAATTTAACTTTAAAATCAGAAAACATGAATCTCTGAGCAGGTTTCTGGATGTTTTATTCAGCTTCAGGAGCTGTGGCACAGAAAGCTGCTGTTGTTCTCTGTATGCTAATGATGCTGCTGCTGCCTCCCAACATGGGGATCTGTGTGAATGTCTCAGTGTGTCACCGATAACAAACGGGTTTGTTTGAAAGGCACTCATGCAAAGTCTTGGGCATCAAACCTGTAAGAATTTGCAAGATATTCAAATTTTGCAGCTGGTTGCCAGGGCTAAAACTTTATAACCTTTTATAACATATTTTTTTTAATGGGAGTTATTTTAAGTGATAGTTTCACACTATTATTAATCAATAAATAAAAAAAATCATATTTCAAACAAACGGTTCCATTTAGTTCCAAAATATTTAAGGAACTAGCCAAATATTTAGCTAGCTATATGCTAATTTAGACATTCAGCTAGCATCGTGCTAGCTACATATTTAGATTTAAAGTTAAAAACATATCTAAAATTCCTTATTTGATTGTTTTAGCCTTGATGTCAGTGAAAAAGTATTCTTTCTCCCAATATTTTTTCAAATGTATTTTTGTACCACTGATTATTCTACTCCATGTTGATAATAGCGGCTTAAGCTAACAACCAGTGTAGTAGACTGCAAACTTGGAAATAGTTTGGTTCAGTCCGATGTGACAGCAAAGGTTCATGGTATATTTTGTAAATTGATCAATTATGACTATTTGCGGTTTTATAAAATGAGCCAGTGTAAATATGTGCGCAAATCTTCTCTACATGCCCCTTGTGGTCCCTGGTATTTCAGTTTTACACCTAATTTGTGATATTTCAGTTATAATGTAAGCACCATGAGTGAGGCAGCCCAATAAATACTCAAGACGCCCATTAACGACAAACAGTATCAGCGACGGTAGGATAATTATATTGCACATTTGGCTGACTGTTATTGTTTGAACAGCAGACTTTAATGTAACACCCAGGACAACAACCTAGTGGGCCAGAACTAATGACTTGGGGGTCCAACTTTGGCCTGTGGGCCCCACTATGCGCACACCTAATTTAAAGCTAAATATTTAGCTTGAATCTAAATGTTTAGAACTAAAGATAAGTAATTACCAAGTATTTAAATATAGATACAAACTTAGCTAACAAGATGCTAGTTTAATTAAATGTTTAGCTAGCAGCTTGATAGCTAAAAATGTACATTTAAGGCTAAATATTTAGCTTGCAAGATGCTAACTTAATTAAAGCTAACAGCTTGATATCTAAATATTTAAAGATTTAACACTAAATATAATGAAGTTAGCAGGAGTTGTTTTTAGCTCAGAAGATTAGGACAATGGAAAAATTAAAAATTAATTTTAAAAATCAATTTGCAAGGACTCGCCTACTTTAAAACCGTGTATTTCAATATGGGTTTCCAAATTGCATAATTCAAGCAAGCAAGCAGTTCATTACAGAATGAGCTGAAGATGTGTGTAAATATTTTTCAGTTTAGGTGGATGTATAAAAAAGAATACTTAGAATATCAGAAGATGATGAATGATGGCTGTTCTGGAGACTGAAAATGGGTAAAATATGACTCATGTTTGATATTTAGTGTTCATTGTAATGGAAACTGACTGACATACAATCTCTGGATTTTTTTAGTTCAAGAAAGTCGAAATGAAAAATATATATTTAGCTAGAAAGAGGCTAATTGAATTAACAAATTTAGCTAAGAGATTTAAAGCTTAATATTTGGTTTGTTGCTAAATAAACTCCCATTTAGTTTATTTTATTCCAGACTAAATATGTTTTAATACGTTTTTGCTTTTAATTTTTGACTGTTTATCGTTAAAGAAAAACTGCAGCACCGCATAAAACATAAATATGTGTTTTTATTACGGGTTATATAAATTGTTCCTTAAGTTGATGCGCCAGGATCTAATACGCGTAATGGACCTTTATCTCCCCCTTTCTTCGTCCCTCCTGCGCAGTGTTTCCTCCGGTCTGATGGAGGAGGAGACACACAGAGATGACAATAAACCGTTTGAGGAATCATGTGAGAGACAGACGGAGAGACTCGCAGTGAACGCGACAGAGTTCTGTCCTTTACGCACGGATTGCGCACATCGCGGTTGTGCGTCCTGGCGCATCTATCCGGAGCTGAACTGGGGAAGAGACGGTTATCTTGTTCAATTCGTTTCCTAAACGGCTTGCAGGACGACATGTCTGTGTTCGACTAAACTTGCGGGAGATATTTGTAACCCATTTTAGTGGAGGGGGAAAGTTGATCTCTGCCACTGATCACGGTTTGAATCATGTCGGAGAGAAAACCCTCTCTGAGGACCAGCGGCTCCTCTCAGAGCCGCTTCCAGGTGGATGTGGTGACGGAGGGTTCATCCACCGCAGCCCCGGCTCCCGCTCCTGCCCCGGGCTCCGCTGATGGCTCCAGGGCCCCACCTGATGAATCCAAGGGCCGCTTTAAGGTGGTAGGTTTTTTGGACCCGGGCATGGGCACCGCCTCGGACATCGGACTCCCTCCGGATGTTTTCCACGAACCGGACACGGCGAGGAGCGACTCAGTGAGCCTTCACTCCACGGGCACCGGGCATACCCACATCTCTGACTCCCACTCCCACTCCAACACCTACTACATGCGGACCTTCGGACACAACACCATCGACGCGGTGCCCAACATCGAGTTCTACCGGCAGACCGCAGCGCCTTTCGGGGAGAAACTCACCAGACCGTCGCTGTCGGAGCTGCACGATGAACTCGATAGAGTAAAAATAATCCGTATTTAAAAATGTATTTTAATGTTGGTTCTAGTTGACACATAAAGCTGTGAAATGTTTAGGCTGTTTCATCAAATGTTGCATTTTAAGAGGATCAACAATTTAATTATTACTCCTAGATTGTTCCAGACGTTTATAACGGTTTAACGGTATTTCTTTTACAAGAATTGTAATTTTTTTTTTTTAGCTTGAAATCCACCACCACCACAAAAAAAAAAAAAAAAAAAAAAAACTTGTAGCAGGAAACACTTACATTTAAGTCGTTTTTTAAAAATAATATTTAAATCCTTAAACTTTTTCACATTTTGTCATGTTAAAACTGCAAATATCAGGGCATTTTATTATGGTTTAGGTGAAGCACTGGTAACATTTTAAATCTGAAACGTGTGGCATGCATTTATCTTAAGCTCATTTTACTCTGATATCCATAAATGAAACCCAGTGCAACCAGTTGCAAAAACAGGGTGGGCCATATGAATATTCGTGAAATTATTTCCGCTGTCCCATGGTTCGCTTCAACAGATTAGTGTCTGTGTGCATCAAAAAACTCCTTATAACAAAGCAGCCAGGCAAAATAAAGACGTATTCGAGCTCAACGAGTTTTCACCCAGATGTATTGATGAAGACGTTTTTTCGTTTAGTCCTCCACTGCTTGTTTTTTTGTGTTGCAACGTAATTCCGCACCAGGACAGAAGGGGGCGCTAACTTCTCATGGCGGCTCTTCCTTTTTACTACAAGTGCAGCTCATAGAATACTTTAAAAAAGCATGGAAACAAACACAGCAGCCTTTTTTTTTTGTGGTTATCTACACCTCCTTGTGTTCAAAATCACCAAAAGACCCGATTGGATAAATAATCCTTTCAATATAAAGCATGCAGTGGCCAAACGCTGCATTAACTACTAATTACAGCGACTATTGAGCCCCGTTCTGGTGAAACGATCTCTCTGGCTGCTGTTGAACTGACCAATCACAGGCAGACGCTCTGCGTTGACGGAAAGTTAGAAAATGGGGCTCTACTCCATCTGTTCTTGTGTTGCGTAGGGGACGGTGAGCCCTTGTTTTTGTGGTATATCTCATTTTACTGTAAATGCTTATTTAAACATCACCATAATGACCAGAGAGCATTTAGAGAGAGGGAGAAAAACAAATCTCAAAGGGGAGGTTTGTTTTATATTCCAACCTGTACCTTATTTTTAGCATTTGCTATGGCTTCTGGAGTGTTTTACAGGCTATAATCCAGCTACCCTAACATTTCAATGACGTCACTGCCGTGCTCCATCCCAGCTGTCGGTCGGTTAGACAGAACTACTGCAGACATCAATGTGTTTCGCGTTGGTGTGTTTCCAACAGAATGACCAACTGGACTAAGTTTATCTTCCACAGGCTCCCTGTCTGCAGTTTACACAGACTACAGTTGTAATGGAGGACGGCTGCAACGTCATTGTAATCCCAGGTTAGTTTAAGTTGGAATCGATTACGTTAAAAGCCTGTAAAACCTCAGAAGCTAATACCTTAGAGACGCTGAGACGTTCCGAACTCACAGGAGAATATTGCTAACTATTAATAACAAAACCTGGTTAAATGAAGGAGTTTTGGGGCAGATAACGCCTTATTACAGGCAGCAATTCTGCTGCAAACTGGCTCCAAACGTATCTAGGTGAGTAGATGAGCGTAATAAATGCTAAAAATAAGGTCCAGCTAAAAAAAACCGAAAAAAATCCAACAAACCTTCCCTTTAAAAAAAACTCATAAAAATTAACATTGAATTGTAATTTTTTTGTCGATAATTTTGCTTGTCGACGTTGTTGTGACGAATCGACTGATCGTTGCAGCCCTATTTTAGAATGGCCTAGTCAAAGCCCCAAGCTAAATCCAACTGAGAATCTGTTGCAGGACATTAAACACTGATATGTCCTCCATCCTGTCCGATGGAGCTGGAGATGTTCAGCGGTTCTGGTTCCGCCAAAGAACAAAGAGGCTAACGGGCTATTCTCTCTGTTTCCTGTGTTCATCCAGAACCAAACAGTTGTGTTAAAAAAAAAAAAATCATCATCAGAAGAACAACTTTTCCGCACTTTACCGTTCTTCCTTACAAAATCTCTGGACCGTTTTCTCTCTTCAGCTAATCACAGATTTTCTCCAGGAATTTTGTCCCGGGACCGAAATGAAACCTGAATGTTGGCAGACGTTTTGGATCATCTTCCTGCTGAATGAGCGTCCATTTTAAATTTTTTGGGAGAGTTTGCTAACCAGAAGCCCAGCACCACTGACTCTAATAAGGTTCCCAGGCCCACAGCATCACAGATCTTCTACTTTACTTCCAGTGGGGACGCAGTAGTTCACCACTTTTATCCTTATTTTCAGTCCCAGCATGTTAATGGCAGTCTGTGCTGGTGGCAGTCAAACATGGAACCTCTTCCATCCTGGTGGCCATCGGCGTCGTCACTTTTCTAAAGTTGTCTTTCCCACCTGATAGACCGGCGGGCTCGTTTCGATTGTCGCTTTTCCTCTCAGCTGCCCTGGTTTGCTTGTCAAACGAACCGAACCTTTCGAGCAACACGTTTACCTCCTCGTCTGCGATGCACAGAGAAGGAAAAAACTGAACCCTCTCTGTGAAACGTTAACAAACACGGTGCGGTTTTGCTCTGCTGTCTTTGGCAAACGTTCTAGGTAAAAACGTTGCAGCGATAGGCTCAGCATGCAGAATGAGCCACACTGTAAAATCTGATTACTTAACCTTTCTTTAAAGACGCCTGCAAACTGATTGCACTTAAAATAATAAGTACACAGGACCATGTAATTATGTGTTGGAGCCACTAACACAGAAAGTAAAATTAACTTACATGCAAGTTATTATAACTAAGACAAAACCACGCAATGTACTTAAAGTTAATAATTTTAATGTTTGAAAAAATCATTATTTAGTTCTAGTTTTAATTTTTGATTCCAGTGTAATTAGGATTGTTCATTTGGCCAATTAAAAGTAATTTACTTACTGTTGTTTCAATCTTTTAGTCATCTAAACTTTAACACCTTCACTGACAAATAATTTAGGGTGTCAGATTTATTCATTCAGATGAATAAATCAACAGACCTTTACAAAGTTAGTGAAGACAAATGTAGTTAAAAAAAACTATGTTATGTTAATAAAACAATTATTTTTATTTTCTATTGTTCAAAGTCCAGAAACCTGCAATCACTGAGGGTGTTTTATGGAGAAGCACCCCAATGTTTGAATGATTAAATGATCTCTATTTAAACCATGCAAGGGTACCTCAATACAACAGACTTCCAGGTTACTTTTGGTTTCAAAAACATGCCCCTAAGCATCCTGGGAAATACAAGGTACTTGCTTTTACAAGGTAAAACTTCAACCCTGTGTGGCAATAACTTAAGACATCGTCAAGTCAAATTAAAATAAATTTTCTCATATTGGTAACTTACGCCAAGCAAAGGTCACTCAGAATAAATAGTAAGATGTACATCTCCTATATTCAATTACATTTTTAATTTTTTTACCCAGAATGCACTGTGCTATAGCCCACTTCCTGCTTCCGCTAACATTCACATATGCAATCAAACCGCACCAGAGTTCACTTCAACCGAGGCAAGACCAAGGTTTTTACTCTGCAAAAAAGATTTTCATGAAAGGAGAAATCTCTGGTTTATAGGGATTTTTTTCCGTATTTTTAAAATGTATTGTCTCTTTTCAAGACTTGTTCCATTGGCTGATTCTTTTTAGCTTATTACAAGCAAAAATATCTTGTTTTAGTTTTTTTTTACTTGTTTTTGGTTGCCTTTTTTTCCAGTGTAGGAGGACCAGAGTTCGATCGCTTATTCCGACTACGAAGCAACCGACTAGAATTTGATTAAAGCGGACCAAACAGTTCTGCTGTGAATGCACATTAAAGCTTCAAAACTTAATACTAGCTTCAATACTGGAGGAAAAATAAAAAGTTATTTCTAATAAAGTTTACGAAAACATAACTAATTTTTAACAGAAGTTCTGGTTTGTTGAGATGAATGTTTTCGTAGGTCAGTCATGGTTAGTTTCTAGTTCAGGTTCAGTATGAGTCTTCAAAAAGCCCGTGAAAATGTTTTACGGTTAACTAAACATTTTTTTAAACGATAATAAATAAATATCTGAAGGCCATCCATCGTTTTGACATCTGGGATGCGCAGATATTTGCAACTTTAACTAAATAAAAAATCAAAAAAGGAATCCCGTAAGAAGATGGGATCATCTTCTCGGACCAGTTGGAGAGATCTTCCCCCGATTTAAAAACTTTGGCTAAAGTGGAGCTTAATTCCTGTCTGCAGCGCGGCAGCTGAGCGCGGATTCAGAAGAAGTCATGTGTGTGAGGCAAAAATATCTCTTGATAATAATCCCACTATTTGGTTATACACGAGCAGTTGATGATTTCTGTTTCATGCGACGTAGGAGGAAGTTGTTAGACCTTGTTCAGGCCACAGCAGGTGAACTTGTTCGTATTTTAAGTGGAATAGTTTAATTTTATTGTTCATATGTAGTTCTGATTGAATCTCAATTAAAATTAATTACAAAACAAATATTATCAAACATGTTATAATTTTACAAAAATGATAAAAGATTATGACCAGATTTTCTTTGACCCAGTCGTTCAAAATGGCGGACAGCAAAAAAAGTTTAATGCGACTTCTGTCAAGGGTTTGAATCCCGACCTCAAGACATTTATTCTGGGTTTACTTTACTTTCTTTGCCCGTTTCCTGTCTGAATGCTGTGAGCATGTTGTCCTCAAAACAATTGTTAATAAGGAATAAATCTTCCGATTTACGAGTGGGAGTGGCTCTGGTGGTTTTATAAAGTAAAAAAATTTTCTATGTGTCAACTACACTAGCGTTGTGTACAACGGAGTATTAGGGCTTATTGTAAACAAAAGAAAAAATATTTTGGAAAAAAAATTTCACCCAAAAATAACGTAGAAATTCTGAGATCAAAGTCACGTATTTTCTAGAATAAATTCAGAAATTCTCTTATGTCAAAAAGTAGTAAACTCAGAATTTATTAGATTAATTTAAGATATTTTCTAGGAAAAAAAAGTAATTCTGTGATGCAGAAAAGTAGAAAATTAGCGCAAAAATATTAATTTCTATGGTTAAAGGCATTTATTTTCAATTTTCTGACTATAAATTCAGAAATATCTTATTGTAGTTATCCAAAACGTTTGCCTTTAATTATTATTTTATCAATTCTACTTTTCTATTTCAGAAAATTAAGCTTTTTTTCCCATGAAAATATCTGAAATTAATCTCACAATTCCTGTCTTTTATATTGTAATCTTATGACCTTTATGACAGAGAATTTCTAACTTTTTTGTCTGGAAAATATGTGCAATTTATCTCCGAAATTCAGACTTTTTACTCATAATTTTGATACTTTTTGACTTCAGAGAATTTCCAATTTCCAGAAAATGTGTCACTTTAATCTCGGAATTTCAGAGTTTTTTTGGGCAGAATATTTTTTAGATTTTTCTTTTGTTAATAATGGCCCTAATACTCCTTTGTAGATGTTTTTTTCTGTTCCTATTTTTTAAACCAAAGACAATAAATTAATACAGGCTTGTAATCAGGCAACGAAAACACACATTTAGGCCCTTTAGGTTCCCTAAACCCATCCAATAACCATAAAACATTACAGACACCAAAGCCTGGACCAAGTTGCTTTCAGGATTACTCTCTGTTCAAACATATTTAATGATAAACTCACTGTAATTACAGCTTTTTCTGTCATTTAGGAATAAAAAAAGTCTATACATATGTTGAAACTGGTCTGCTTTCTTAATCTGTTATATTCTTTGCCCTGATGTTTCCTCCTGTTTTCATTCTGCCAGGAGCCTTTCGATGACGGTATGGCCAACGGTGAGGAGCCGTCGGCAGCCGAGGAGGCAGCAGCTTTGATGGCGAAGGAGGGAAAAGGAGGAAATGTCAAATTCGGCTGGGTTAAGGGAGTCCTGGTTAGTCTTTCTTGTCCTCAAGTGTCAAATAGTCAGGAGAGGTCTTAGTGTTGGATAGATTAGGAGATAGCCTGTGTTTGTGATGTCATTTCATCCCAAAGCGTGAGCAGCAGATTCCCTTGTCGTTAGTGTTTACACATGTCTACAGCCGTGCCTTAATGCATGTGTGTTTCAGGTGCGCTGCATGCTGAATATCTGGGGTGTGATGCTCTTCATCAGAATGTCCTGGATTGTTGGACAGGCTGGAATCGGTGGGTGAAAAAATCTCTCATGGAGGAGCTAAAGTTGGAAGTCAGTCATGTTTCAGTGTTCATGAAGGGGGTTTTTATTTAAAATGCAGTTGGACCGAAGGTAAAAGGGGTTACACTAAGAGTGTCCGGCTGAAAGTCCTCAAGGTTTTAGATGTGTCTCTGCTTCCAACACAGCCGATTCAAATGGTCCAACATCCTCAGCATTTCAACGTTCTGATAATGAGCCATCATTTGACTCGAAGGGTTTTGAACCAGGCGAAGAACTAAAACATGCAGGATGCCCTTGAGTAGGAGTGTAACGAACGAAACACACAAAAAAATCCCGGTCCAGTTTGTTTTTTGGTACAAATATTTTAATTATTTGTTCTCATTTTGTTTTACTTTAAATCCGCTTTGAACCCAAAAAATGTTTTCTGAATTCCTTAATTTCACTAAATGAAATTATTTGTATTTTACTATATTCTATAACTTAAAGTTGAAAGTATAGAACCAGCTGGAGTTTTGATTGGATTTTTTTGCTTTGCTGAACAAATAAAATAGCACAGGCAGACATATCCAGAGTAGAAAACAAGAAAACCTATTTGCAACTCTGTTAATGTTTAGAAATGTTTAAATAAATCTGTGCCCATATTTTAGAATAAAAAAAAGATTAAAGATTGGATATGGAACATGAACATGATTTTGACATCTAGTTTATGTAGATTGTAGTTGCATCATTGCAGCTTTTGGGTTGCCAGGTTCGCTGCCGATACGCCCCATGACCAACCTGAGCTGTGTCCAGTGAGGAATGTATTTTAGAGGACTTAGCTGGTGAGTTAGCTTACCAATCCAGGAGGATTATTACCGTTTCCGCGTGTGTTTGATGCCGTAGAAATGTTTTATGTGGGACCATCTGGTGTAGGCTTCACCTAAAACTAGTTTAGTTTCCGTTCTTCTGCGGTCACTTCTCTCCTTAAATAGATAACAATATCTACGGGGCTCTGAAGCAGCTGCTTGACTTGCAGACTCTGCCATTTTTCCTGTTGTCAGCCGAGCTGTGCAAACCATATCGTTGGAACATGGAGACTGTATTCTGAACTTTACAAACTCATACCCAGAAGGATTCCCATGAGAGCTTCTGAGACCTGGACATCGTACTCAATCCATTTCATTTTCCTGAGAAACGGCTCATTCAGGGAGCCTTTCAGATTTCTGATCACTTCAGCTGGAGAAATGTTCCCTGATTTTAAAACTTTGTCTGAAGTGGAGCTTAATCCCAGTCTCCAGTCCGATTCAGCCTCCAAAACGACATCTAACCCCCATGAGAAATAATCTGAAGCAAATATCCAAAACCTCGTGACAAAAACCTCTGCAGCAATTCCCCTGTTTGATGACACACAATCAGGTGAGCATTTCATTTCCATGCAGAGCGGGAGGAAGTTGGGAGACGGAGTTCAGGCCAAAGAAGGTGAACTTTACGTATTTTAAGTGCAATAGTTTAATTTTGTTCTTTGGTAGTTCTCTGTTCAGCTTGTTTGGTTTGAATATCATTTAAAATGTAAAAAAAAAATACAATTCAATGTGTTATGTTAAAAAAATGACAGTTAAAAAAGATTATTGCCTGGTTTTTTTTTTAGCCCGTCGGTCAAAATGACTGATAATGTCTAGTGCGATCTCTGCACAGGGGCTACAGTCATTTTCCTTGTTAATGCATTTCTGAAGAGACTCCACATCAGGCAAGTCTTACCTGGACTCAGGAGAAAAAGGCAGAGATTTCTGCTCAGTGGTTCAAAGTCCTCTTTTTTAGAAGAAAGTCAGTTTATTATTTAAAAATCAAGGTCCCGGGAGGAAAGTCGCTGTTTCCGCGTGTGTTTGATGGTGTAGAAATGTTTTATGTGGGTCCATCTAGTGAAGGCTTCACCTAAAACTAGTTTCTGTTCGCATGCGTTCCCTCCTCTAACACTAGAACTACCAGAGAGCAGCCATTTGGCTTTTCTACCTATAAAGCCCACAGGTAAGCCAAAAGGCTGGATGGCCGCCTGTGAACCTTCCTTTTGTTATGTAAACGGGGCAATCACTGGGACACCACAGGAGGGGGGGATATGCTGAGCCACTTCACTCAAAACACCTTGACATAAAATGGGGGAGGGGGAGAATCAGGTAGGAGCAGGATTGCTAACTGACTGTCTGAGCAGAATATATGAGCTGAATCAAAATGTAATATATGTAGAAGGATGTAGACGTTATCAGAACCCTACAACACTGGGCTTCCAACATCCCCACCAGACACATAAGAAAAGTAATAGAATAGAACCACATCAAATAAAGCACTCACAATCTGGGGTTATCCCAACTGGGCCTTCATGATATTTACTAATAATAATAATAATAAAAAAGTATTATCAGGATACAGTGTTAGAGAGTGGAAGTGAGTGAGACTTAGAACTTAGGCTTAAAACTTTATTGATCCCTTTGGGGTGACTCCCTCAGGGAAATTTGAGTTTTCAAGCACACAGAGAAAACTAAACAGTATGTAACAATGAGTGAGGTGAGTACATTTCAATAATCACTCACAATCCATGCACTGCCAAGCCGTCTCCTTTCTGCATTTGCCACGTGTATTTGTAACAGCCTATACATCGCAGAGTGGCATGATTGCTTTTACACTGATTTTTAACCTGACACATTGCTCTTTTCCCAGGGCTAGGTGTTGAAGGTTGTAGCCGAAGCAATTGTTCCCTTTGTGCTGCTTTGCACCCACATGAGAATGAGCCAACTCTCTTGCAAGCTCCACCAGGAAGTCCACCCGTCTCTCCTGCCTCCCGGTGCATGCTTGATAGAGCACATGTGCATTCAGTGCTGCCATATCAATCATGTTATAGAACACAGCGACTGGCCAGCGCCGTGTTCATGTGCGGACAGTGTACTCCCGCACCATCTGGTCCATCACATCAACGCCGCACTTTGTGGTGTTGTAAAGGGTGACAGTGTTTGGCTTCCGTTTGGTGGTATTCTCAGTCTGAATGACGCGGTGCATGCTGCTGAGAATGTATACTGTCTTCTTACGTTTGGGCGCATACACCGTTAGCGTGGCACCAGTGGTTGAAAATACCTGAGTGGTGAATTCATCACGGTCCCTCTGTCTTGTTGATTGTGGAATTTCTCGCCGAATCCTGTTGACTGTGCCGAGGATGGTGGTTTTCCGGCTAAGCAGTCGTTGTGCCAGTGACAGCGATGTAAAGAAATTGTCCGTGGTTACATTTTTGCCCTTGTCCAGGAATGGTTCCATCAGCCTCATCACTACATTTTCGGACAGTCTCTCTCCACTGGAACGACTGGGGTCCTTGCCAAGATATGGGAGGACATTGCAGATGTATTTGGATTTCAAGTCACAAGCCACCCAAAACTTGATCCCAAACTTGTCAGGTTTTGTTGAAATGTATTGCAGGAAACAGCAGCGAGTCTTTGACGGGAAAAGCTGTTCATCAATGGTGATGTGTCGACCAGGGTTGTAGGATGTGATGCAGTTGGTGACAAACGAACCCCACACACCGGAAATTGCAGCAAACTTATCCGTCTTTGCTCGCTCACTGCAGGTGTCCTTGTCGTCAAAGCGTAGGTGTTGCATGATTTCTTGGAAGCGATTTCGGGACATAGTTGCCATGATCTGGGGGTTTCCCAGGTTTGCTGACCAGCAGTCATGCAGTGATGGAACCTTGGTCAGCCCCCGCAAGATAACAATAGCAATAAATGCCATTAGTTCAGGGAGGGCCATGAACCAGTCCACATGCTCCATTTGCCGTGCATGTTCAACAGTACAGTGTCGAATGGAACTTAGCATTTCCAGAGTATTTCCACTGCTCAAATACATAACTGATATTTTGAAATCAGACATATAATATCATATCTTTGACATAACATAACATCACAGTGTGGGCAAACAGCAACAGTCAGTCTGGTTTTTATGAGTTGAGACAGGGAGAGACAGGAAAAGAGAAAATAGAGTGAAAGAGCAAAACAGACAAAAACAATGTACAAATTCTTAAATATAACAAATCAAATGTGTTTCGGGTGTATCTCAGTTTGAAAAAAATGTTACATAAAATAAATCTTGTACAGATATCAACTTGATGAGCAATTCTGTAAATGACTAGTGGGGCTACCACAGATTTTGAGTGCTTTATTTGATGTGGTTCTGTTCTATTACTTTTCTTATGTGTCTGGTGGGGATGTTGGAAGCCCAGTGTTGTAGGGTTCTGATAACGTCTACATCCTTCTACATATATTACATTTTGATTAAGCTCATATGTTCTGCTCAGACAGTCAGTTAGCAATACTGCTCCTACCTGATTGTCCCCCTCCCCCATTTTATGTCAAGGTGTTTTGAGTGAAGTGGCTCTGCATATCCCCCCTCCTGTGGTGTCCCAGTGATTGCCCCGTTTACATAACAAAAGGAGGGTTCACAGGGGGCCATCCAGCCTTTCGGCTTACCTGTGGGCTTTATAGGTAGAGCAAAAAATCCTGGGTCTTCTAGTGCTAAGACGGATAACTATATCTCTGCGGCTCTGAAGCAGCTCTACCATTCTTCCCAGAACCAGCCCAGCTGAGCCGACCATATAGTTGGAATATGGAGACGGTATCCGTCAACCCTCAACCGCTACTGGCTGCTAGATGCAAATATATAGTCATTGTTGTGCCCGTTTTAAATGTACATTTTATTATATTTTCATTCAAATATAATTTTTTAAAGCAAATTTTGTACTTTCATTCTGCACCCCTCTAAACGGCCCATGGATGTATTATTTTTTAATATAGTTTTTAATCAGAATTTTCCATATTCAACCTTTAAATCACCAGAGTTCTTTTGATATTTCGAGAGCCTGGTATCCCAGCTGTTTTTGAATGCAGCACGGGCAGCTGTTGAGAAAATCCCTCAGACTTGCGTTTTATCCAGAATCAGGAGTCTGGTCTGAGTGGATGCCACTGGTAGCCATGGTGACGTCAGCTGGTTTTTCTCCAGCATCAGTCACGTTTCCATTCAGTTCAGTGCAGAGCGTGTTATGGACCTTATTGCTGCTGAAAGATGCGTTCACTGACAAGGTTCTGGTCCGGTCCATCCTCCTTTTTCTACTGTAGCTCCAGGAGAAACCATTAACGTTCCCAGATTGCAGAGTTTAGTGATAGCTGGGAGTCCTTTCTGATCTGTTTTGGTGTCGCCTTTTAAAGTTACCCCGAAGAAACGTTGCCCTGCGCTCTGAGTTCCTCACATAACCATTGAGCGTGTGTTCAGGTAGGAAACAAATACATGTACCGTTACACCCCTAAACCTTGAGGACTGACATTTGAACTCATCGGTCCAACCTGAAAACACTCAGCTGAATTAATGCTCTACACGTTTTGTGGGTTTTTAATCATTTTTGCTTTTTCGGTGAAACAGGACTCACCATCGCGATCATCCTCATGGCCACTGTGGTCACCACCATCACCGGCTTGTCCACTTCAGCTATAGCAACCAATGGCTTCGTACGAGGAGGTGAGGAACCCCAGAAAAACAGACCTGACTTCAGTCACGTTAGTTTCAGCCGAACATCTAAATGTTGGGGATAATCTGTCCTGTTGTTTTAGCACGGCACACTCTGACGTTTTACTGCAATCTGATTTACTGGTAAATGACAGTGAATGCTTCAAGGTTGCAGTGAAAATTTAAGGTTGGAAACTTTCCAGAGGGATTAAAAGTGGTTTATAAGATCGAAAGGAAAATAGCAACGATTTTAAATAGGCCTATATTTAGGAAAATGTGTAAATAATGAAATCGTATAACCATGAATAAAACAGATATCTATGCTGACATACATGCCTTTATAGGGCTGCACAACATGTCGTACCTAATCCTTATTACAATAATATTTGCATCGTAATGCACTGTTTGGAGCAAAAACTTTTGACTAATATACTCCAAGTGTTATGAATTTAGATTTGTCATGGAAATGTAATATTCAGCCAGTTGGACAAAGTCTCAGGGCAGTAGATGTTCACAGCACACAGTCATTGGCACTTCCAAAATGTTAAAGTTCACAGAGGAATGGAAGCACAGATGAGAAAGAGAGGAAAGATGAGAAAAAGCAGTCTAAATAAAATATATACATACATATGTATATATAAACCTTTATTTTAAAAAAATACTATATCAACATCCTACAAGTCTGCTTCCACACCTGCAGAAAGAATGAGAGAGAAAAAAACCCAGAACGAAAACTCACAGACATAAACAGCAACCATATAGTATATAGACAGTGGGGCAAAGGCGTATTTAGTCAGACCCCGATTGTGCAAGGTTCTCCTACTTAATTTTCAAAATAGTTATACTTCAACTATGAGAAACAAAATTAGAAAACAATCCAGGAATCACTTGGTCTGGTTTGTAAAGCATTGATTTCCAAATCATGGTATAAAATAAGTATTCGGTCAATAGGTCATCCTAATACTTATACTGTTATATACCGTTTGTTGGCAATGACAGAGGTCAAACATTTTTTGTAAGTCTTCACCAAGTTTTCACACTGTTGCTGGTATTTTGGCCCATTCCTCCATGCAAACATCCTCTAGAGCTGTGATCATTTGGGGCTGTCGCTGGCTAGGCCACCCCAGGAACTTAAAATGCCCCCAATGAAGCCACTCCTTCGTTACCATGGCGATGTGTTTGGGATCATCGTCATGCTGGAAGACTCAGCCATGTTTAGTCTTCAATTCCCTCACTGATGGAAGGAGGTTTTTTACTCTAAATGCCACCATACGCGGCCCCATTCATTCTTTCTGCTATTCCTGGTCTCTTTGCAGAAAAACAGCCCCAAAGCATGATGCTTCCACCCCCATGCTTCACAGTAGGTATGGTGTTCTTGGGATGCAACTCTGCATTCTCCCTTCTCCAAACACGACAAGTAGCATTTTTATCAAAAAGTTCTACTTTGGTTCCATCTGACCGTATGAAATTCCCCCAATCCTCTCCTGGATCATCCAGATGCTCTGACATGTACTGGCTTAAGCAGGGGGACACGTCTGCCACTGCAGGCGGCATAGTGTGTTACTGATGGTAGCCGTTGTTACTTTGGTCCCAGCTCTCTGCAGGTCGCCCCGTGTGGTTCTGGGATTGTTTCTCGACGTTCTTGGGGTCATTTTGACCCCTCAGGGTGAAATCTTGGTGGAGCCCCAGATGGAGGGAGATTATCAGTGGTTTTCATTTTCTAATAATTGCTCCCACAGTTGATTTCTTCACACCAAGCTGCTTACCTATCACAGATTCAATTCCCAGCCTGGTGCAGCTCTACAATCTGGTTCCTGGTGTCCTTTAACAGCTCTTTGGTTTATAGTGGAGTTCGGAGTGTGGCTGTTTAAGGTTGTGGACAGGTGTCTTTTGTGCTTGCACAATTGGTGGCTAACTAAATACTCTTTTGCCCCACTGTATGGTAACCTGTCAGTCAGATGCAGATCCTTAGAATTTAATTACACGTTTAAGCCGTTTTACTCTCAGTAACCCTTAGCTTTTAAAGCAGTGATATGTATTATGTGTGGAAACTTGGACCCTGCCTTTCCTCAGCTGAAGTAGTGGTGTCTTTTAAGTCGACGCTAACGGTCAGAACATGGACCAGCTGTTATTGGTTGAGGCTAACCTATTGTTCGACTACCTTGGCTTTCAGGTGGAGCATACTACCTGATCTCCAGAAGTCTGGGTCCAGAGTTCGGAGGATCTATCGGTCTCATCTTTGCCTTCGCCAACGCAGTGGCGGTGGCCATGTACGTCGTAGGCTTTGCAGAGACGGTTGTTGAGATGCTCAGTGTAAGAAATGTGCTCATATAATAAAAGATAAATATCCCTGTCAGATGAAAATTATGCCTATAATAAAGCCTGTTATCTGTGTTTTCGTTGCAGGATGTTGATGCTCTGATGACTGATGAGCTGAATGACATTCGCATCGTCGGCACTCTGACCATCATACTGCTGTTGGGGATCTCTGTTGCTGGGATGGAATGGGAAGCTAAGGTATATCAACTAGAAAAAAAAACATGGGAATAAAGTAAAAATTATGTGCATTAAAATTTTATATTTAAAAGTTGTCAGTTTTGGTCATTTTATTTAATTTCCTCGTCCAAATTAAGTAACTCAGAAGTTGGATTTGAAAAATTCCCATGTTGGAAACCTAACCAGACTTGAAACTGCCAGACTGGAAAGTCAGAGGCTTGAGTTTAATTTCAAATATGGCCGTAGTCCATTTCAATAATAATAACTATTTATTTCCACTTACAACAGCTTATCACCTTATCAAACAGCTTATTCAGAACCACACAGACATGTATATTTAGTGTTTAGTCCTTTAATGCCTAAAACTATTGCTAAAAGCTTTTAGCACTACAGCATTTAGCAAGTGTGGCGTCAATCCCATATCCAAACTCCAACTACTGAGTCAAATTAAACATGGTTTTAAAGCTGGAGCTGTGAAACTTGCAGTGCTCAGCTGTACTGTAGAGGTCTGTACGAATAAGGGTTGTGACCTTCACAAATCTGAATGAGGAACAATTAAATAAATTAAAAGCCATGCTAAATAGATGGGTCTTTAAAAAGTATCCTTATATTAAGAGAAAGATTGTTCCTTTGTTATTTGGGATTGTTCGTGGCTCATTTTTTTGTCACTATGACTTGCAACACTTGTTTTTGTTGTTTGTGCTTAATAGTCAATTTTTCCAACAATTCTGACAAACGAAAAAATTATTGGGAAGTGAAAATTCTCCCCTCCAGTAAACCCTCAAAACAAACCAAAACTGCCAAAATAAACGTTATCTGGTCTTTTTTTGTCAGTTTGTTTCCTAACAAATCAGTCTTGCACCACATAACAGTGTTAATGCAAAAACTGTTATTTGTCTCATGGAAAAAGTTTAAGCTGAGAAATTAAATCATGTGAGCTAATGGGATGTAGAGGAGAGGAAACGGGTAGAGTAAGGGAATGGTTTCATGAAAATCAGTTATCCTTAAATTGGGAATAAACATATGATTTTTGGTAATCAAAATAAGAAAGAAAAATAGAGTTTATCAATAGATGGGATTAATATAGAAAGAGTCTGGGAAGTAACTTTTTGGGGTGTCATTTTGGATGAAAAATTAAATTGGAAACCTCATACATTATATTAGGAGTAAAATCAGCAAAAGCATAGGTATTTTATATAACGTTAACGATCTCTTTAACTATAATTCACTATACATTTTGTATCGCTCACCTATTCTTCCATATTTTGGATACTGCACAGAAGTCTGGCGTAAACCTTATTCTAGTAATACAAAACCGTTGTTTCTATTACAGAACAGGGCAACGTGAATTATTAATAAGAAAGGAATCCGAGAACACTCCAACAGTGCATACCTAAATGCGGTATCTGTGTCTTTGAGTAAGAAACTCAACAACGGAGGTCCAACCAGTGCTGTTTTCAAACGCTCAATTCCCTGAGAATGATCTATTTGCAGCAACATGACGAGCACATCAGTCTCTCTTTCATCGCATTATTACTTTACTCCGCTTCATTCTGCATGTTGCGCTGATTAGCTTAAGCATGCTTGAGCTAAAACAGCAGAGAATCAAGACGCTAAAACCTGGATGTCTGGTTTTAACTTGCATAATTCTTCTCTTCAGCAAAGCTTCATAAGGTGTTTGATCAGATTACCCCATAAAATTAACAAGCTTTAGGACAACTCAATTTCTTATTCGTTAACCCATTTTTTCATACATTTTATTTTATTTTTTGTAAATTTAACCAGAAATATCCGGCTACTTTTACTAAGAGCTGGAATTGTTTTTATGACCTGCACGCACTTTCAACGTGAAAACGTTGGTCCTCATTGCAAAAGGTCTGGTCAACCCTGGCTTTACAGTTCCTGCAGCTGCTCAAGCAGTTAGAAACTAAATCTCAAAAAGTATGCATCTATCATCTATTCCTTTTTCTTCTCTCTGGACCCATCAGGCTCAGATTGTCCTCTTGGTAATCCTGCTGGCGGCCATTGCTAACTTCTTTTTAGGCACCTTCATTCGAGTGGATGACAAAGAGCCCAAAGGATTCTTTGGATACCACAGTAAGCTTACAATTCTGCTACCAAGAAACGCTGACCATCTTCTTGGGGTTTGTTTTATTCCATTTTTGGTCAAATCGTTCTTCCAGTCTTTATATTACTCTTTTTGTTATTGTTCTGTTTCTCAGCCGCCATCCTCTTCGAGAACTTTGGTCCAGATTTTAGGGAAGAGGAGACATTTTTTTCCGTGTTTGCGATTTTCTTCCCTGCTGCCACTGGGATTCTAGCTGGAGCGAACATCTCTGGTGACCTCGCTGTGAGTTTTTACCCGTAAAATCTATCTATATTTTTGCCAAGTACCAATTTTTAGGTGTCTTTAGGCCTTGATTTACATCCTAGTTTTGTAGTCTTATTAACTCTTTGAAGTAGGGCTGGGCGATTAATCAAATTTTCATCGAAATTGTGACGTTAAAAAGCTTGATCGTAATTAATCGTAGGTTGTGTTTTAATCGTTATGCCAACCGACCAATCCAGCCGAAGCAATGCCTTGTTGTCAAGCTAAGTGGCCAATCAAGTCGCAGAAAAAAAATAATTGTTTTGATTAGACTAAATAAAATCGAAAATCGAGATTATTGAATATAATAAAAATAATCGTGGTTATTCCATTTTCATAATCGTCCAGCTCTACTTAGACTATAAAAGAATAGAATAATCTTTAAATTGTCTCACAAGGGGACACTTTGAAGACAATCAGTTGCACTGGCTTAATGAAATAAACAATTTAAATTTGATCAGTTTTTTGTCTCTGACATTAGGACCCTCAGTCTGCGATCCCTAAAGGAACCTTGTTGGCCATCCTCATCACAGGCCTCACCTATGTGGCTGTTGCCTTTTCTACAGGTCCATATGTACATATATTATTATTTTAGTGATGGCATATCTCATTCCCCAACTAAACTGAAAACAAAATTATGTTCTAAAATGGTTTTCTTTGTGATGAAAATCAAAGTTAAAGTCAGATGAAATGTTGGTGTTGCCGTTGGTCCAACAGTGAAGTTGCTGTCTCTTTTTCTCTCAGGTTCCTGTATTGTGAGAGATGCAACCGGTGACCACAATGACACAGTGAGCGACACGGTGAACTGCACAGACGCCGCCTGCACGCTGGGCTACGACTTCTCAATCTGCAAGGAAGGAGGCTGCCAGTATGGCCTGATGAACGACTTCCAGGTTAAGAAAAAAAGCGAATGTTACCGGATTGGAATTTAAAAATTCCTACACTGGGGTCACGTTTTGGATTTCCATGAGGTTCGATGGTGATATCATGGGAGCGCTGCTCTTGCGGCGGCAAGCCCTTCAGTGGCCTGGAATGACAGGTTGTACAGTAAACTGAATTGCCCAAGTGGGATAAATAAAGTGATCTGCAATGTGATCATCCAATATGTTTACTGATAAAATTTACCTCAATTAAACAAGCTGCTTTGAATTTGCATTTGAAAGTTCAGTCGAAACAAAACGTTATCTATGAAATAACTATAAAAAGTTCTATTTATTAAAGGAATTTTTTTGGGGAAAAGGATAAAAACGTCCTATGTTGTTTTAGAAAAACAACTGGTATGCTGAATTTTTTCCCCACTTTATAAATGTTTTCACATAAACTGTAATTTTAGTCTAAGACTACATGGGGTTAATTTTGTTTTAACGCTTTTTATTACTTTATGTATTTGAAAGAAATTAGTACTGTTATATATATCATATGATATAAAGGTGCATTACAATATCTTGAAAAAGTTCTGTTTTTTTTTACCCTTATTTTAGAAGAAACTATAAGGAAAATATTTTGTTATTATTGTTAAATGAGGTTAACAACATGAACAAATATCAGTGAGATGCAGATAAAACCAGCAAACAAGTCATCTTAAACTGGCGCAAAGACTATACTATACCAACTTTATTTAAAGTAGAACGTTAAATTAACACATGGCTGAAAGGAATACGTTAAACTACCACAGGTTAGCTGAAACTAGCATAAAGAGTGTTTAATCTAATACGACAAGAGCTTGCTAAAGCCACAGACAAACCCTTGTTGACATCATGCATAGGTTTCTGAAGAGCAAAAATCAAGCCAACTGGGTGGTTCCCACCGCAGCCATCTTGTCTGCGTCACTCATCTCATCACTCTCAGAAACTCCAAAAATGGGCAAAGAGGTGGAGCTGAGAGTGGCGCTGTGAGGGTGACAAAGCTACAAGCTAGTCAGAAGCTAGTCTGGAGCTAACTGAAGCTACGTAGGCTGCAGCCGGTTTCAGCCAGAAGACCGCGGTTAAGAGACTTTTGCCCCGTTTTTCAACAACGATCACTTTAGACCCAGAAACATCTCGAGTAGAGAAAACAGATCAATATAATAAGACCCAAATGGGTCGGATCAATACGGCCTAATATGGTGTTATTTCCATAACCATCGGAGGAGGGTGAGGACCTGACAGAAACCCCCCCCCCCCCCCCCCCCCCCCCCCACAGCTGTTAAGGCATCAGCCGGTATAAAGCCTCCCCCCCCAAAGCATAAACTTCTTGGACAGTCTGTTACTGTAATCAACACCACAGCAAGCCGTCTTTGTCCAATAATTGCAGATTAAAATCCAAAACCGAATAAAAACTGCAGAAGCAACTAATAGTAGAGTTCAGAAACATCAAATGACTGAAGTCTTTACGTTAGTCCCAGTCTGTGAAGAGCTTCCCCACAAGCAGAGGGGGACAGCAGACTACGGAGCAAGCTATTAGCTACAGTTAGCCACCATTAGCTACAGTTAGCCACCATTAGCTTACGTTAGCCACCATTAGCCACCATTAGCTCCAGTTAGCCACCATTAGCTCCAGTTAGCCACCATTAGCTCCAGTTAGCCACCATTAGCCACCATTAGCTCCAGTTAGCCACCATAAGCTACAGTTAGCCACCATTAGCTCCAGTTAGCCACCATAAGCTACAGTTAGCCACCATTAGCCACAGTTAGCCACCATTAGCTACAGTTAGCCACCATTAGCCACAGTTAGCCACCATTAGCCCCCAGCCGTAGCCTAGACGGACATGTCAATCAAAAGGACACGCCCCTAATTATTCATAATTTAAAAATTCAATTAAAAGTAAATGGAGGAGTTAGAAAAAAATTCACCCCCCTCAGAGTTGTCATGACGGTAAACCTGAACTATCTAACCTAAAATGGTTTTTTGAACCAGGCTGTAAACATGTTTATTTTTGCTGTAAAGTTGGCCTTTTTAACATGGGAGTCAATGGGAAGTTGCTACTTTTTGCAGCCAGCCTCCCAGAGGATGAGGGAGGAACTGCAATTTTTGCCACTTCCTGATTGGCTTCACATTCTGTGGGCGGAGTTTGCCTCTTGGCTAAAAGTTGAAGCTGAAGTTAGCACGCGTGTTAGCCGAAATTAGCTTACTGGCTAACCAAATAAGACACGATAACAGTGAGATGAAACTAGCAGATAAGTTAGCTGTAACTAGGCCACAGGATAACTGAACGTAACACATGTGTTAGCTGAAACAAGCAAACGGGCTAGTTATAACTAGCCATCGCTTCATTATTGATAAAATATGAGGTAATTTTTTATAATTAAATGAATGCACCTCTACAGTTCAAAGTTTATATGCAACACATCACACGTAGCGAAATATTTCAAGTAATTTTGGTGACCTTTATGACTTACAAAGAATCAAAACTGAAAATGCAGCATCTCAGAAAATGTTTATATTGTGGAAATATAACTTATTTTAGAAAGTTGAGAGGAAGAAAAAAGTGAACCGACGACAGGGATAATTGCAGCCTTCAGCGGATTGTCGAACAGAATCCATTCATGAATTTGTGGGAAGTTCATGTGGAGCAGACTGAGGCATGCTATCTGAACATCCAGATCCACTACAACAAGACAGATCCTACGTGGGTTATAAGCATCTAACCAGGCCTGAGGAGAACCAGAAACCGGCTGTTGCTTAGTGGTCTAAACTCTTCTTTTCTGATGAAAGTAGAGTTTTTTTCATTTAGTTTAAATAACAATGTTCAAGAGTCTGGGGTTAGCAGTATGGAGGAGCAGAATCGTGGTTGCAGTCAGTGATGATCTGGGTCGACATGTCATCAGTTAGTTCTGGTCCACTGGCTTTACTGAAGTTCACAGTCAACACAGCCGTCTTTCAGGACATTTTAGTGCTCTCTTCACGCTTCTTTCTGCTTTCCAGCTTCATTAAATTCTTCAGCAGGACTCGGTACCAGAAGCTGGTCCAGTGATCATGATGTTGTCGTGCTCCATTGGCTGGACCAGAACCTCATAGGGAATGGAATATTGTCCATGCCGCATTGACGTAGGAATTCATGCAAAAGGAGGCCAGATCAAGGCTAGATCTGTTTAAATATTATTTTGTTATTGATCTAATGTGATATTCTCATAATCTGAGACTCTGAATGTTGCGTTTTTCATTCTCCATAAGCCAGAACGTCGTTAATATCTGCAAAGATCCAGAAGAGCTTGGGAATGTGTGTTGCATAAAGGCCAGAGAGAGTGACGTGCATCTACACACCCACAGTCATTGTTTTCTCCGTAGGCCCACTCTCGCTCCGGCCGGTGGTGATGCCGTGTCAGGACACAAGGCTGCCCCAGTTTCCCAGCGCCCCCAAACACGTCACAGCCGTCCACGCGATCCGCGCAGCTAACAGCATGAGGATGATGTTGGAGAAAACGTCATGATTTCTAAGCTTCCTGAGTTTAAGTTCGACTTTTGGGGTTAAAACCTCCAAGACGCTAGAGTGGTGCTGCCTCTCTGGGTGCGTGTGTTCTCAGCATCACGCAGAGACACCCGTACGGAGACAATAGCATCTGTTGTTCTGAGTCACAAGATTCCTGCTGGTCTGATCTGAATGAGAGCTTTGAGAGCCTCCACCTCCGCTCACATCCAGCTCGCTGACACTGATCTCACTGAGCGCGCTCACCAACACACACAGAGGCAGCTGCGTCTGCTGGGTTCAGTGACAGGACGGAGTCTCATCTGTAATGTCCCGGCAGTGATCAGACGTGTCAGTGCAGACCGGTGGGTCCAGAAGGATCCAGCATCACCATGAACCGAATCCCTCCTGAAATACATCAGAGCTGTGTTTCCCCATCAGCACCGGCTTCTGTACGCCTTTTAGAGACGGACAGCATTCACACTTTCAGCTTCAAGGCAATTCAAGGTGCTTTGAGAAATAATTTAACTTGGAAAAATAAAAGCAACAATAAAAAAAAACAACATAAAAACACAACTAGCTCTCCAGGTCTGTCAAACTTTCCAGTATGTTATCAGCTAAAAGTTGTTTCTGTTCTCCAGGTGATGAGTCTGGTGTCGTACTTTGGTCCACTGATCACCGCAGGGATTTTTTCAGCTACGTTATCTTCAGCGTTAGCCTCACTGGTCAGCGCACCCAAAGTCTTCCAGGTCAGAAACAAACTTTCTTATTTCACTTTGATTTATTTTATTGTAATTTATTTTTTGTTTTACCCTATTTAAAATATCTTTTTCATGTTTTTTTGTTATATATAATTAGTTCAGACGCTAATATGTTTTTCAGATTGTTTTTGTGATATTGTAATTTTGTTTAATTTTATTTTATTTTCTTTCACCTTTAGATTTTGAAAATGCTTATATTCATTTTTATACTGTTAGTGTTTTATCAGAAAAAGCACAATTTCTCTGTAGCTTTGTGATGCAATTTGACTTTTGAGAATCCGGATTTCGATTTAATTATCTGATCACTGTTCAAGCACAGGAAAGCGCTCATATCAAACACAGAATCCTATCCTGTTACAGTGGGTTAGAAAAAGTATTTGTCATCCACCAATTTAGCAAGTCCTCCCTTTTAAAAAGATGATAGAGGCCTGTATTTTTTATCATAGGTATACCTTAACTGTGAGAGACAAAATTAGGGGGGGGGGGGGGGGGGGATCCAGAAAATCCCGTGGTCTGATTTAAAAAAGAAAATATTTGCAAATTATGGTGGAAAATAAGTATTTGGTCACCTACAAACAAGCAAGATTTCTGATCATCTCCCTCCATCTGGGGCTCCACCAAGATCTCACCCTGTGGGGTCAAAATGATCACAGGGGGACCTAGTGAATGACCTGCAGAGAGCTTGGACCAAAGTAACAAAGACTACCATCCGTAACAAACTATGCCGTCTGCTGTGCCAGATGTGTCCCCCTGCTTAAGCCGGCAAGATGGCTAGAGAGCATTTGGATGTTCCAGAAAGAGGACTGGGAGAATGTCATCTGGTCAGATGAAACTAAAATATAAATTTTTGGTAAAATCTCTACTTGTCTTATTTGGAGGAGGGAGAATGTTGAGTTGGATCCCAAGAACACCGTGCATACTGTGAAGCATGGGGGTGGAAGCATCATGCTTTGGGGCTATTTTTCTGCAAAGAGACCAGGGATACCAGAAAGAATGAATGAGGCCATGTATGTTGGCATTTAGAGTGAAAACCTCCTTCCATCATTGAGGGCATTGCAGATGAAACGTGGCTTGGTCTTTCAGCATGATGATGATCCCAAACACATCGCCATGGTAATGAAGGATTGGCTTTATAAGAAGCATTTCAAGGTTCTGGAGCGGCCTAGCCAGTCTGCATACCTCATCCCCATAGAAATCTGTGGAGGGAACTAAAAGTCTGTGTTCCCCAGCGACAGCGCCGAAAGATCAATATATTAGAGGAGATCTGCATGGAGGAATGGGCCAAAATACCAGCTACTGTGTGTGAAGACCTACAGAAAATGTTTGACCTCTGTCATTGCCAACAAAGGGTATATAACAAAGTATTGAGATTAACTTTTATTGACAGAAAATACTTATTTTCCACCATAATTTGAAAATAAATCCTTTAAAAATCAGAAAATGTGATTTTTCTGGATTTAGTTTTTCCTCATTTTGTCTCTAATAGTTGAGGTATGAAAATAACAGGATATATCATCTTTTTATGTTAGCGAATTTGCAAAATTGGTGGCTGAATAAATACTTTTTTGCCCCACTGTATTGTCATTTCCATTATTTTTGCTTCTTGGCTAAAAAGAATATTATATATAAATTTGCCTGAACGACTGTGAAGATCCAAGACGGGGTTAGCGGAAACCAGCACAGGGGTTAGCGGAAACTAGCATAGGGGCTAGTTGAAACTAGCACAAGACAAGCTGAAACTAGCACAGGGGCTAGCTGAAACTAGTACACTGGTTAGCCGAAACTAGCACAGTGGTTAGCGGAAACTAGCCTAGGGGCTATCCAAAACTAACACAGGGGTTGGCGGAAACTAGCACAAGACGAGCTGAAACTAGCACAGGGGCTAGTTGAAACTAGCACAGGGGTTAGCGGAAACTAGCATAGGGGCTAGCTGAAACTAGCACAGGGGTTAGCCGAAACTAGCACAGTGGTTAGCGGAAACTAGCCTAGGGGCTATCCAAAACTAACACAGGGGTTGATGGAAACTAGCACAAGACAAGCTGAAACTAGCACAGGGGCTAGTTGAAACTAGCACAGGGGTTAGTTGAAACTAGCACAGGGGTTAGCGGAAACTAGCATAGGGGCTAGTTGAAACTAGCACAAGACGAGCTGAAACTAGCACATGGGCTAGCCAAAACTAGCACAGGGGTTAGCTGAAACTATACACGGGTTAGCCGAAATGAGCTCAGGGGTTAGCGGAAACTAGCCTAGGGGCTGGTTATATCTAGTTATGGCTTCATAATTAAGATATTATAAGATAATTTTAATAAATACATCTTAAAAGTTTATGGTTTACATAAGTCTGACTAAAAAAATTATCTAGTATTTAATAAACTACTGACGGAAAAATATGTGAATTATAATAGCAACTGATGACTCTGTTTTACTCCCGCTAATTCTTCCTTCTAAAATCATTCCAATATGGCTGCCTCCATAATATATTTTTTCCACCATAATTTAAAAATAAATCCTTTAAAAATCAGACCATGTGATTTCTCTGGATTTAGTTTTTCATCATTTCGTCTCGGCTAGTTGAGGTATGAAATTAACAGGATCTATCATATTTTTATCTTGGAGAACTTGCAAAATTGGTGCCTGAATAAATAATTTTTTTGTCCCACTGTATTGTCATTTCCATTATTTTTGTCTTTTGGCTAAAAATAATATACATATATAAATTTGCCTGAATGACTGTGAAGATCCAAGATCCTGGCCTGGTCTTAACTGCTGCTTTTGGCTATTTAGGCTCTCTGCAAGGACAACATCTATCCAGGACTTGTATTCTTTGCAAAGGGTTACGGTAAAAACAACGAGCCTCTCCGTGGATACGTCCTGACCTTCTGCATTGGCCTCGCCTTCATCCTGATTGGTGCGTAGCACAGCTTACACTTCTCAGTTAAAAAAACAATAATTAACTGGAAAGATGACGAACCTCTGTGTTTTTGTCCGATCAGCCGAGCTGAACATTATCGCTCCGATCATCTCCAACTTCTTCCTGGCCTCCTATGCTCTCATCAACTTCTCCGTCTTCCATGCCTCCTTGGCCAATTCTCCAGGTAAAACTGTGAGAAATACTGAAAGCGGTGGTCCAACATCATTTATCATCACGCTTGATAAGTTTTAGCTAATCTTATAGCGAGATCTCTACAGTCTATGACGTAAAACACCGTTTCTGCTGTAAACTCTCTGGTTTTCTGATTCTCTCTTCCTCCACAGGGTGGCGACCGAGCTTTAAATACTACAACATGTGGGTTTCTCTGGCTGGGGCCATCCTGTGTTGTGTTGTGATGTTTGTCATCAACTGGTGGGCCGCCCTCGTCACCCTGCTCATCATCCTCGCCTTCTACATCTACGTCAGCTACAAGAAACCAGGTGAGAACATGATGCAGAGGCATCACTTTAGAAGAGGTCCTTAATTATTCACATCTACAGAAATATCTCTTAAAATTATGCAAAGTGCTCTTTTTGTGCAGTGGTCTGAGCTTTCCACCTACACAGCAGAATGTCAGGATATGGTGTCTTGTAAGCTGGGTGGCAGGAGATATGGCATTGGTGTGTCAACTCTAAGGCAACACAACCTCGCTTTCAGGACTCTAGAACCGCATAATAATCAGATAATATGATGTACTCTATAAATCAAAGCCTCTATTTCTATAAGTTTAAGATGTGATAACCCACCTAAACCATCAGAGGCAGCAGAGCTCCATCATATAATTTATCAGTAGAGGCCATGGTTCTCACACTTACATGAAGATGACCAAACTAAACACCTCAAACATAGTTTGAATTGTTGACAATAATCTACAAAAGACATATTAGATGTGTCTACCTGAGAACAGGTAATGTCTGAGTGTGGGTAATTTGCATCTAAAAGGACAAATAGGAATAAGAAAACAATGAAAAGTTGAAAAGATTTGATGCTATAAAGTTTAAATTGAATACTAAAGTTAAAAAAATATATTTATATTTATTAGTTTTGTATAGAGTATTGTATATAGTTTTTAGCTTGTGCATATTTGCTGTTAGGTCGGGAAACGTTTTTTTGATTGTTGTTAAATGAGATTAACAACATGAACAAAAGTGAGTAATCTGTAGTTAAAACCAGCAGACAGGCCATCTTAAACAGCACACAGACTAGTTAAATCTAATGGTGCGTTCATAGCACCCCAAACGGCAGAGTCAGCAACAGCTAGATTACTGTTAAATCTACGTTTGAGGCCGTTGGAGGAGCGTCTCAGTCTCTGCGGCGCTTTGTGAGCTTTGGCTCCGTCAACTTTTCAAGCTGTTCCTGCGTTTAAAGCTTCAAATCGTATAACACTAGCAACGCAGAAGTTCAGCTAGTTGAACTTTTGACGGTCTTAACGCCCGACGCAGCACGGCAACCAATCAGAGCATCTCACTGTAGTGACGCCATCCGACGTTGACGTTGCCTAGCCAACCACGATCCGCTTGTATCTAAAACATCTGCCAGAGAAAAAGGCTACGAACTTTGCAAGCTTCAGTTTAAAAATGTATCTGCTGTGTATACGCGTCAAGCTATTCGCTTTGTGAGCGTTGCTTGACACTGACAATGCATGGGGTCTGAATGCACCATAACAAACGACAAGGGCTAGCCAAAACTAGCACAGGGGCTTGCCAAAACTAGCACAGGTAATAGCAGAAACTAGCAAAGGGGTTAGCGGAAACTGCCGTAGGGGCTAGGTAAAACTAGCAGAGGGACTAGCCAAAACTAGCACAGGGGTTAACAGAAACTAGCATAGGGTTAGCTCAAACTAGCCCACGGGTTAGCCGAAACTAGCAAAGGGGTTAGCGGAAACTAGCACAGGAGCTATCCAAAACTAGCACAGGTAATAGCAGAAACTAGCAAAGGGGTTAGCGGAAACTGCCGTAGGGGCTAGGTAAAACTAGCAGAGGGACTAGCCAAAACTAGCACAGGGGTTAACAGAAACTAGCATAGGGTTAGCTCAAAGTACGCGGGTTAGCCAAAACTAGCATGGGGGCTGGTTGAAACCAACATAGGGGCTAGCTAAAACTAGCACAGGGGCTATCCGAAACTAGCACAGGGGTTAGCTGAAACTAGTACACGGGCTATCCTAAACTAGCACAGGGATTAGCAGAAACCAGCATAAGGGCTAGTTGAAACTAGCACAGGGGCTAGCTGAAACTACCACAGGAGTTAGCGGAAACTAGCATAGAGGCTAGTTGAAACTAGCACAGAGGTTAGCTAAAACTAGTACAAGGGCTGGTTATATCTAGTTATGGGTTCATTATTAAGGTATTACAAGATAATTTTAATGAAATAAATCTTAAAATATTAAAGTTTACATAATAAGTCTGACTAAAATATTATCTAGTATTTAGCACACAAAAAAAGCCTCTACTGCGGTAAAAATATGTGAATTATAATAGCAACTTACTCATATCATTCCAATATGGCTGCCTCCATAATATCTATTCTAACCCACAGGTGTATCATCACTAATGCGCACTTTCTGGATTAGATGTATTAGTCTGTAAATTCAGCCTTTCCAGTTCAAAACACTTAAAGGGCAAACATGAAAGATGTGGAGGTAATAAACTAATACATTCTCTTAGAGTTAGATTTTTGATTTTATATGGTTATATGAAGGATTTTCTGGCATTGCTGCACCTCTAAGCTTCATCTGAAGTTTTCAGTCACTTACTGCTGTGTGATTATCTACAATCCTGCAGATGTGAACTGGGGTTCATCCACTCAGGCTCTGATCTACAACCAGGCTCTGACCCACTGCCTCAACCTCTCCAGCGTTGAGGACCACGTCAAAAACTTCAGGTTTTATCGCGATAACTTATGGCTTGAAAAAAATTCCTTCAATGGTTTTGGAAAGTTTTGTATATTTCCTCGGTGCATTTCCTTTCTCTCCATTACAGAAGATGCAAATGTGAAATAAAAAGCTTTTAGCTTTACTTTCTAGACCCAAATCAGCACAATAGAACATGAAAAAGACAAGTTCTGTTTGAACGAGCTCAGATAATTGACTCTCCTGATCGATTTTGTTGCGACCGTTGCTGCTTTTTTTTAGGCCGCAGTGTTTGGTGCTGGCTGGTTATCCAAATTCCCGCCCGGCGCTGCTGCAGTTGGTTCATTCTTTCACCAAAAACGTCAGCCTCATGGTCTGCGGCCACGTCAGGACGGTGCGTACCGTGCGAATCTTCCTCGATGCAGCAGTTTCTCCAAGCAACGACCGTGTCTCCGTCTCCTCCTCCAGGTGTCCCGTCGGCCAAGCTTTAAGGACGTCTCCCAGGATTACGCTCGGTGTCGACGCTGGCTGATTAAGAAACGGATCAAGGCCTTTTATGCTCCTGTCTTTGCGGACAACCTGAGGCAGGGGGCGCAGTTGCTCCTCCAGGTAAAAAGACGGATCTGATATGTGGATTAAATGTCTGTTAAACGGAAAAGAAAAGACTGTCCATCGTGACCTTTGCTCCCTAGGCGGTTGGTTTGGGTCGTCTGAGGCCCAACACGCTGGTCATGGGTTTCAAGAACAACTGGAGCGACGGAAACATGAGAGACGTGGAAAATTACATCAACACAATACAGTGAGGACCGATCTGCCTTTCAGTAACACCCACCAACATTTTTTATGTAAAAGTTATCATGTTAGAACCCAAAAAAACATCTTCTTTGTTCTTATTTATCCAATAGACAAACATGCTAACAAATTAACCAGTTATATTCTTCCCAACTGATTTCTAAAATGAAGTTTTGTTGTTAAAACATTGCAGTGATGCCTTTGACCTGCAGTTTGGAGTGGTTATCCTGAGGCTAATGGATGGATTGGATATCTCTCACATTCCAGGACAAGGTATGTTACTGTTATTTTGTGTAAATTAATCAATTTTCATTTTCATGTCGTTTCCAAATTCTTCTCCTCGACTTCTCTTTCTAGTCCTTCTCAAGAATCCAAAGCACCACAAAAGTCAATTTGAGCTACTAAACGAGGTTTTCCTGAAATTTAACTTAAGATGACAAAAACAATTTTTTTTTTACCTGTTGCTGCTGCAGATGATCTGTTGTCCCCGAGTGAGAAACCACCAAAGGAAAGTAAAGATGTTCTGATTTCCGTCAGTCCAGCAAAAGACTCTGACTCTGATTCCTGTCCGTCAAAAACGCACAGCAACCAGAGCAGCCCGCTCATCATAAGAGGTACAGCTGCTTTTTTAAATCCCTACAACTGATAATAATCTAACAATTAAACATCTCATTGTCCAGCTACAGAGACAAAATGTCCTCTGAGTCTGACTGACCAGCGTCTTCTGGAGAGCAGCCAGATGTTCAAGAAGAAACAGGGTAAAGGAACCATCGACGTGTGGTGGCTGTTTGATGACGGAGGTCAGTTTGTCATAGATCCTTTTTTATTTTACAGAAAAAGAAATAAAAATAAACGTCCAGAGTTTTAAAACATTTTTAATACTCAATTGAGAACAATTTAAAAATTGGCAATGGAGGTTACATAAAAAATTATGGCAACAAAGCGACACATAATTTAATCAAGAAGATTTAAATGACAAAAAATTTGATTTAAAAAGAATTTAAATAAAAACAGAAAACTTAAGTAGATATTCATAAAATTCAACTTTAAATATATGTTGGATTTATAGACAAAATTTCGAGTTTAACACAATAAGTCATTTGAAATTAAATAAATATCTGTTAAAACATGTGTTTGAAGTGAAAAATAAAAGTAAAATTATTTAAATTTTAATTGCAAAGAAAGAAAAATCTCGATTTGAATTAAAAAATTTTTTATTTTAATCCAATTTGAGTTTTACTTGAAAACCAAAAGATTTTATTTCTTTCAATAAATATTTCTGTGATGCTTACTAAACTTTTCCAAGATTATTGTTCACATCAAATTAATTTTAACCGACATTTCATTTATTTTACATTTTTTTCATTAATAATCAATTTGAGATTTAGTACATAAATCTGACACATATTTAACGTAAGTACATTTTACATCAATGTTTTGCAATTTAATCTGCTTATTTATATAACATGTTACTTTGTTGCCATACATTTTTTAAACTAACCCCCATTCACAGTTTTGACAGTATAGGCCTCGCACAGAAACGATAAATAAAAATGATGCTAAAAATTTAATTCCTTAAAAAAATCTAATTTTTTTCAAAAAAATTCTACTTTTTTTTCCAAAAATGTAATCTTTTTCAAAAAAAAAAAAAAGAAATGCCAAAAATTATTTAAAATTTTTCTTTTTTTTTCTTCAAAAAATTACATTCCTTTAAAATTTGTATTTCTGTTAAAAAATTTCTAATTTCTTTCCAAAAAATTTCCCTTTTTTTTTTCTTTCAAAAAAATTATTAAAAAAATATTTCTAATTCCTTTAAAAAAATCAAAGAGGGGGTTGTAATATCTTTCCATTTCCTTCCTTCAGCATCTCGTCAGAACATGACCTTCTCTGTGCTCCTGGTATCTGGGCTACTGTGGCTCAGTGGTAGAGTAGTTGGCTCGTAGGTTCGATTCCAGCTTCCTCCAGTCACATGTCGATGTGCCCCTGGGCAAGGCACTTAACCCCCAAATTCTACATTGTCCTACCGAGCCATGTTGGGTGTCGGTGTATGAATGCGAGTGTGAATGGGTGAATGTGGCTTCAATGTAAAGCGCTTTGAGTGGTCAGTAAGACTAGAAAAGCGCTATATAAGTTCAGTCCATTTACTATTTACCATTTACAAACAGACCAGTATGGAAAGGTTCTAGATGACAGACGAGGATGTGTGGTTTTAGGAAGGCAGAGCTCATGTAGATAAGGGATAAATCTAAATCTTTGGGTTGGCAGGTTGAAGTGATGCCACTACTATCTGCACCCTGTCCCCCTGTTTCTGTTCAACACATTAAATTAAAACCATTGAGTGCAGGACCTCATTTTCATCTTTAAGAGATGTTTATTTTTTCCATAATACCGTACAACAACCTTATATTACATGTCGCGTGAACTGACCATTAAATGTTATCACTGTAACAGAGGGCGATAAGAAAATAAATCCTCTGTGTCCTCTAGGAATGGAAATAAAGGAGAGGAAGAATGCATAAAATATAACAAAAACTCTACAGTAAGGTCAAATGTAACAATTTAGAAAAAATACTGTCCCATTAATACAAATAAAACAATAAAAGAAATGTGCAAACTCCTTGAATATTTGTGATCTTTCCCTAATGTTGTTGAGTTGACAAACTTGAACTGTTTGCACCAAAGCGACCCGGTCATTATTACTCTTCTTGTTTCTGCTGCTCCTGCTCAGCGAATCATCTGCCTCCAGCTCGGTCCGTTGCCTCGTCAGCCGCTGCATCAGCCATGCTGACATTAAATATTTTCTGAACCAAATGGTTTCCTCCTGGAAGCTCGATCAGCAAAATCATTACCAGTCGTTTCAGCAGAGCTCATGAAACAATCCTAAGAGGTTCTCTATGTTTTCTGTCAAACCCTTTTCACTGCATGTTACAGAACTCAGCAAGCAGTTCTTTATTTTGGAAATGGCCAAAAAGAAAATATCCAATAAAAGTAGAGGAAATATTGTGTCCAAAGTATAACTCTTGTGTTTTTTTCCTCAGGTCTGACTCTGCTGATCCCCTACCTGCTGACCATCAGGAGCAAATGGGGCGACTGCAGGATCCGGGTCTTCATCGGAGGGAAGATCAACCGAATCGACCACGACCGCAGAGCGTGAGTCCTCGTCTTCCGTCCAACAAACCCCATCTGTCGTGATTTCTGCTTCTGCTCCCGCCAAAAAACCGAAAACCGATTGGTTGTCGTCTGCATAGGATGGCCACGTTGCTCAGCAGGTTCAGGATTGACTTCTCTGACATCAACGTCCTGGGAGACATCAACGTGAAACCGAAAAAACACAAGTAGGACCCCTAAATGTCTTCTCCCTCTCCTCTTCCTGTTTACCCACGTCTCCCTTGGTGGATGCTGGTCTCTTATTTAAAGAGAACTTAAAACACCAGGGCCCTCATTTTTGAAACCTTGGTAGAAACTGTCCTATATTCTATCCTACGTATGAAATTTAGAATGTTCGTATGATCCGTCAAAAGTCTGATTTATGAAATGTGCAGTGGCAACTCGTACGGACGCTCCTCCGCAATCATGTGTTGATAAATCCCGCTTGTGCGTACGCAGGTCCTCGTGCCCGTTCACAGTCATTTGCATAAAAGAAACGCCTTCAATTAACCATATTTGGTAACAACACGTCTTCTGACACGTGCATTGAGTCCTTCAGTTCTTCTTTAAAATAATGGTCAAGAGAGCAAAAAAAATAATTTCAGTGACACAGAGATCGAGGTGAAACATAGGTGGAAAATAACAAAAAATATTCATGATTAAAAGACTTGTCATTTAATACAAATTTATTTTACCAGCATAGTTTTTATCATCAGCGGTTTCTCTGCTTAATTCCATCCGCCACGTAGCCGTTATATTTCTGTTGCTGCGCAGACAAAAAAAATTTGGAAAATTATTTAATTTGCATCTTTCTTTAAACATTAAGTTAATAACCAAACATTGCAGATCGGTTCTATCAGCTCAGGGGAAACCAATAAAAAAATAACTCTGCCTGGGAGAAAGAGTAAATGTGGACAGTGGAGATGTTCCCGTTGGAAATGAATGGGAGAAAAATGGTTCAATATTAAACTGAATACAATAAAACGTCCCTCAGCTCACAGTGGGACCAGATCTAATATAAAGGGTGCTCCGATCATCATATTTGACACTTTTGTGGCCATGCTTAATTGGAGACACGGCTTGTGCTGCCATTTGGACACAAGGAAAAAAGGACAATCTGCCAGTGACAGGATCACCATACATGATCGTTAAATTATGTATTTCTTGGCAAACATCAAACATTTCCTGAAAGTTTATTGCTAATCCGTGCATAACTTTTTGAGTTATGTTTCTAAAAGACAGACAGACGGCAACATGAGCTCCTTGGTGGAGGCGATGAACTAACTATTCTGTCAAAATAAAGCTGCTTCACTGCATTCCCCGTTCTAACAGTAGATGCTGTGCGTACGAACAATCAGAACTGTACTTATAATTACGAACATTTATACGCACAAGTACAAATTGATAAATACCACACAATGCGTAGAAAGGTTCCTACGCACGAAACACGCTTGGATCTGTGCGTAAGTACAGTTAATAAATAAAGGGCAGTGGTGAGGAAAACTGTGTAGGTCTAAACCCGTGTTAGTCTCTGGCTGTCCCATGTAGAGGTCTGAAAGATGTCCAAAAATTTTCCCATTTTTACAACAAATGAAGACTAATATTACCATAGAAGTATATCAGCATTTTAAACATTGTTTAGAAATATTTCCAACCATAAATCCTGACAATGTAGAGATACATGCAGCTGAAATATTACAGCAATAAAATTTCTTAATGGGTAATTATTTTGCCTTGAAAGAAATTAAAACAACTTCAGTGTATCTAAAACACATCCTACTGACATCACTAACACATAAAAAAATGTCTGCAAGATAGATGTCTAACATATATCCCATTAACATCTAAAATCATTTTAATACGTTTTACAGACACCAAAATGCACAAAAACACATCTGCAACTACATGTAAATATACAGTACATAGCATCTAAAATAAATGACAAGAAAGTCTACAATAAAACATGTCTAAAATTCTTAAATTAGGTAAAAACGTAACTTAATCTAACAGGTATTTATTGAGTACACCCTGCTGGGAAAAATGTTAAAATTTAGTTAGTGAGCTAAATATTTCTTTTGAAGCTAGCTAGCTAGCTGAACTGGCTAGAAAGCTAGTTAGCTCACAGCTAAATCTTTAGCTAACAAGCAAATATACTTGCCGATAAACTGAAGTGGACTACCAAGATAAAAGCTTGGTCTAGCAAACCTCTACACTCCTGGCATTAATAAAAAAATTTCTCTATCAATGCTTAATTTTGTCCTGACATGTCAAACATTTCATCTTAAAATGTAGATGGGCTGTTTTAATTGCAATAGATGTTTACAAGTCTATGTACAACAACAGTGCAGCACTTGCAGCATGAGGTTGGTTGGACCTAGCTTTTATTTTGACAGTCCACTTACACTTCTCGGCAACTGAAATTTCATTTTACCAAAATATTTGGTTATAAGTTGAATATGTCCTTCAGTCCTATATATTTAGCTAGCCGGTTTAGCTTGCTAGCTAAATATTTCGCTTAAAACCGTGACATTTATATATAAATACATAACATGGACGCAAATTCATCCTTGAAAAATTAAACAAATTTTTCATAGTATGAAAGGTGAATTAAAGTGATAGTCTGGATCTCTAAATAAATTACAAATTTTAAGAATTGTATTAAATTGACCTCCTGGCCTTAAATGATGATATAAAAGAAGTAATTTTATGAATTATAACATTACGGGTAAGTCCCGCCTTCCCGTATCTCAGCCATGGCTCAAAAGCCACGGTGCCGTCCACTTGAACCAATCAAGTGATGCCAAGGGCTGTCAATCATCACGAACGCCGTGTGCTCGTGCTCGTAACTGCGCGCACGCTTAGTTTTCTGTTTTCACGGAGCCTCCGAATCAAGCCTCCGCCATTAGTCCCGAGCTCAGCCGTGGATCAACACCAAAAAAGCGTCCTCACCTCCGATAACTCCATTGTTGACACTCTGGTTGTTTTCTCTCTCTCCTCCGCACGTCTTGGCCCATTGACCTGCCGCGTGCACGGAAAAGTAGGCGCGGCTTCAAGACCAATCAGAAAGGGAGGGGGAGGGAGCTTGGGACGTTTTTTTTTTTCAAATCACGTCCCTCTTTCTCGTTTTTCTTACAAAGTCCAGACTATCACTTTAACCCAATTTATAGCTGTGAATGTTTGAGGGTGTGAATTTACAAAACTCAGCATATAACGTTTTGAATCTTACTTATTTGTGCTGAGTGGTGTACTAAGTCAATGCGTTGGGATGCATCATGATTATGCATATATTGCCTTAATCTGAACTGGATTTATTTTAGTCACACTAATGCACCCATATGATGGAGTTAGAAAATCGAATTTCTCTGCATGTAAACTCCAACCCGGAATTAGCCGAGCTATTCACAGGAAGTGCGGAGACGGCAGAAATGGAAATAACAACACCGGCACATAAGAACAACTGTAACTGAAGCAGCTGTACATTTATTTTATTTAAAACTTAACTCTATAAATTCCACAACTTTAAGAATTTAATTTTCTTTTAGTTAATTTTAATGCAAAAGATCAAATACTGGTTTACAGAATTTCTTAGAACAGATTAAATGTTTAGCTTACAGAGTGGTGTAAATTAACGACACTTTGGGTCATCCTAAAATGGTCTGACCAAATATGTAACAGAAACATCGAGTTTGATAGCCTTACAACATCTTTAACATATCTAGGATCCTCCTCTATCACTTTAAATATGGGATACAAAACATGATTGGTTCTTTAAAGCTGTTGCCAAGACTAGCCTCCTTACAATCATGCATGCATAATTAACCATTTGCCTATTGTTTTACTTGGTCAGCGAATTCTAGTTGTAACTAGACTCTCTGGCCGTTTTCAAAAGAGAATGCAAATTTCTTCTGTTCAGATGGCGCGTATTTGACCCGTACTGGAATCCAGTGTTTTACTACACCTAAACAGCAGGTGGCGGTATACAAATAGGTCGGTAGTTCTCCAACAAACAAGGGAGTGAGAAGTACCGACGTCATAAAACGAGCGACAGCATAGAATGTAAACAAATTGGTCTACTGATCAGCTGCTACCTGAAGCCATCTACAGGGTGAGTGTTGTAGTAAACCCGCCGTTTTGTAACCTGCTGTTTTGCTGTTGGATGCTTGAATCGCGTTGTTTTGGTATTTTTATGGTCGCGCGGTGATTCTGTCATTTCGGCCGGCGGCGTCGTCATTTCCGCGTGGAGCGCGTCTATTGTCTTGAGTACGGCCAGAGTACGGGTTGCGATCACATGATCCGTCGCCGCTCGTACCTGGACTCGGATACTACCTCCAAGGCAGGTCTCTCTGGCCGTATCCTGGCACGGTCCAGGCTGTGTTCACGTGGTACGAAATAAGTGGATTGTGACCAAATACGGTACCCGAGTACGGACTCCCGTATCATGTGAAAACGCCCTCAGTGGTTGTTTGTGAATTCTGCTGAGTCTGTTTTGTGACCTTCAAAACATTTCTTCACCTTTGCAATAGTCTGTCAAAGGCGCACAAACAGATATTTCCTCTGAAAACCCCCGTTGTTTAGCTTCTCTTTGTATGTTTCCTGCTAAAAACTTACCAAAATACCTCTTTTAAAACCTTTACCAATCAAGTATAAAACACTAAAACACCTTAATCAAACATTAATAAACATATAATATACTTCATAACACAATCAAACGGTACAGTTGTTACTAAATATTCATTGCTGAAGCATTGTTGTCGCCCATTTCTTCACTCGCTGTTCATATCCTGCTTTTACTGCCATTTGTTTACTATCTTTGTAGCCAAACGGAAAAATATCAACACAAAAGGGCTCATGTCTCCACCTAGTGGCACAGAGTTGAACATACTTTATTCAGTAATAGGATCGACTCACGCCCCACGTAGCCGGGTGTCTCACAAAACGGATATATTTTTCTACGGTTTGGCCCGTCATCCACACTTAACCGGAGATTTTCGGCACCAAAACTGAATCTTTTTAAAAACTCCGGCCAAAGTGGAGATTCGCGTTTTCTCCGTTTTCAGTATCTGCGTGTGGACGGCTGAAAACGTGGGCTTTAAGAGCCGTAACGTCACTATCCGCGAAAAAAATGCTCCAACATCACATGTGCGACCTGCGTTTACTCAAAAACCTCAGAGCTGTTTTGGCGTCACCCATTGTTAAAGCACGTTTTGTTTGTCTGCTTTTATAAGCTGCATCACGTACTGAAGATAGAAAGTTACTCTGAGCGGATAGGGTTTGGGAGAACTACTGCCCCCTACTGGTTTGCCTCGTCAATGAACGAGCTGAAACAAACCATTTATCCGATTACGTGTGGATGGAGAAATCTTCGTTTTAAAAAAACCCGGCTACGTGTGGACATGGCCTTAGATTTGCATGTATACGTAGTGACTGTTGGCAGGTGGGTTCATGTCTGCTCTCTCTGACAGTAAGCTGAGCTTTAAGGAGCTGATCGAGCCGTACCGGCTGAGGGAGGACGACATGGAGCAGGAGGCTGCAGAGAGGCTGAAGGCTCAGGAGCCATGGAGGATCACTGACAACGAACTGGAGCTCTACAAAGCCAAGGTTGGCTCTTGCGGTCATTATGCGCGTCCACCCTGAAAAAATAAATACCCGAACAGAGCGAGTTTCTGCTTTCCCTTCCAGACCAGCCGTCAGATCCGACTGAACGAGCTGCTGAAGGAACACTCCAGCAACGCCAAACTGATCGTCGTGTAAGGACCAATTTATTGACCTAGTGACTCTGAACATCAGCAGTTAGGTCTTCAGAGCCAAACTTATGAGCAGAACAATAATATTTTGTCCCTAACATCAGCGCTGATGTGTGTTTCCGAGCAGAAGTCTGCCTTTGGCCAGGAAGGGCACGGTGTCTAGCGCCCTCTACATGTGCTGGCTGGAGACGCTGTCCAAAGACCTCCCTCCGCTGCTGCTGGTCCGAGGAAACCACCAGAGCGTCCTCACCTTTTACTCCTAACACACACACACTCACCAACACACGCCTGCTGCGTGTTATCTGGATCAGATTTACATGATCAGAAACCGGGTTTATAAATGTTCCCTCCGGTTGGCTGCATTCGAGTCGACTGACGATTGTTCTCACTAACGAGCACTTATTATTGGCGTGAAGAAGTTTTTAATCAGTTATGGCCATATTTTAATTCTAAGATCCATAAATATTGTTTTTTTTTTTTTTTTTCAGAATGTATCATTGTGTTTTATTTATCTGGGTTCCATGTTGCAAAAAGATGTTTTTCCTTTCTAATAGTTTTGCAAGTAATTTTAATAAAATATTAAATATTTAATATTTGTCTTGTTGCTAGGAGACACCTTTTAGGTGACACCTTTTCAGGTAAAGTTTCTTTAAGGAGTTGTCGTAGATCCTGATGTCTGTGGGCAGGAAGGATCTCCTGTAGCTGTCTGTGTCGCAGCGGCTGACGACACTCTGCCGTTAAATGATAGCCTTGTTTTCATGAAGAAGACCATTTTCTAGGGATGCAACGATACCACTTTCTTCAAACCAATACGCTACCGATACTTGGACCTGAGTACTTGCCAATACGGAGTACAAACGCAAATACTTCTACCTCGTAGTGGGCGATATAACAGGTATACGGTGGAAATGATATTAATTAGGCAAAGGTAGAGGTACCACCTTACTGCTGTTATGCATTTTGACGATGTCATCAGACTGTTCCCTACCTTGTACCAGGTACACAAGGGTATTGATTAGTGTTTGTCTTTATACCAGAAATTCAAAGTTTAAAGAACGTTTTCCATTTAATGGTAAAGAAACCTGTTGAACGTAAGCATTTTTAATTCAAATATACGCACATTTCTTTTTGTGCTATATTAAATGTATTAACAAGTAACCAGGAAAGGACCATTTTTATTTTTCATAATATTAAGCTTTTACTTTTATTTTACTAGGTTGGTTTATTTACTATCCTAGACTCAATAGGCTTTACTCAAAATGTGCAGGGACCAACACATTCTTGTCACCACACTTTAGATCTTGTGCTGACTTATGGCATTGACTGTGAAGAAATAACAGTCTTTCCACATAACCCTATCCTGTCTGATCATTTCCTTATCACTTTTAAACTTACTCTAATGGATCATATCAAACCTGAAAGAAAACTTCATTATACCAGAACGTTATCAGACAACGCTGTAGCAAATTTTAAAGAAGCTCTTCCAACTTTAATTTCCTCAGTTTATAAATGCAGAACAGAAAACAGTGATTTAACTCGTGACCCCTCACAACTTGACATTTTAGTTCATAGCGTTAATTCCTCCCTGCGTCGGGCAATAGACAAAGTTGCCCCCTTGAAAAGGAAGGTGGCTAGCCATAGAAGATTAACTCCCTGGTTTAATTTAGAGCTACGTACCCTAAAGCAGAATGTTAGAAAACTAGAGAGAAAATGGCGCTCCACGCATTTACATGATTCCTTTTTAATATGGAAAAATAGTTTATTGCTATATAAAAAGAGCCTTCACACAGCTAGAACAGCATATTATTCATCTTTAATCGAGGAGAATAAAAATAATCCTAGGTTTCTTTTTAATACAGTTGCCAAACTCACACAGGATCATAGCTCTATCGAGCCAACCATTCCCCAAGCTCTAAGCAGTGACGACTTCATGCAATTCTTTATAAATAAAATAGACTCCATAAAGAATAAGATAATTGGGAACCTTCCCAATATGCTTGCTTCCTCCTTAGTTAATGAGGCAGCCTCAAAAATGGTGGAACCTAATATATGCTTAAACTGCTTTAATGCAGCCGAACTTTGTGATGTACTAAAATTATTAGCTTCATCTAAACCTTCAACTTGCGTTTTAGACCCAATCCCAACTAAACTCTTAAAAGAAGTTTTCCCTCTGATCGCTGCTCCAATTTTAAATATAATGAATCTATCCTTAGTCAATGGATATGTACCACAGGAGTTTAAGATTGCTGTAATTAAACCTCTACTTAAGAAACCCTCTCTTGATCAAAACGACTTAATTAACTATAGACCGATATCTAATCTTCCCTTCTTATCTAAAATTCTTGAGAAAATAGTTGCACACCAGATATGTGAGCATTTAAACAATAATGAGCTGTTTGAGAAGTTTCAGTCAGGCTTTAGAGCTCATCATAGCACTGAAACAGCTCTGGTGAAGGTTACTAATGATATTCTCATAGCCTCAGACAATGGACTGGTGACCATTCTGGTCCTGTTAGATCTCAGTGCTGCCTTTGACACTGTTGACCACAATATTCTCATAGAAAGGCTTCAAAGTGTCGGTATAATAGGAACAGCACTAGGTTGGTTTAAATCTTATTTGTCTAACAGATTTCAGTTTGTTCAGGTAAACAATAGATCTTCCTCAACCTCAATAGTTACTTGCGGAGTACCACAGGGTTCAGTGCTTGGGCCGATTCTCTTTACTATATATATGCTTCCTATTGGTAAAATAATTAGGCAGCATGGGATAAAATTCCATAGTTACGCAGATGATACACAGCTATATCTATCCATAAATCCTGATGAATCCAATCAGTTAGGTAGACTACAGGCATGTCTGGAAGACATAAAAACTTGGATGACTCTAAACTTCTTGCTTCTAAATTCTGATAAAACAGAAGTTGTCGTCTTTGGACCAGAAGCTCTGAAAAAGAAACTACTTAGTCAGCCCCTTCACCTGGACGGCATTAAATTAGCCTCCAGTAATAAAGCAAAAAACCTCGGTGTCATTTTTGACCAAGATATGTCATTTAGAACTCACATTAAAGAAGTCTGTAGGATTTCCTTTTTTCACCTTAGGAATATTGCAAAAATTAGAACCATCCTGTCCAGGAATGATGCTGAAAAACTAGTCCATGCCTTTGTTACTTCAAGGCTGGATTACTGTAACTGTCTATTATCAGGTAGTCCACAGAATACAATTAAAAGTCTTCAGTTAGTTCAAAATGCTGCTGCTAGGATTCTGATGAATATTAAAAGAAGAGATCACATTTCCCCTGTTTTAGCTTCTCTTCACTGGCTCCCAGTAAAATCTAGAATAGAATTCAAGATCCTCCTTCTGACATATAAAGCCCTTAATAATCTAGCTCCATCATACATAAGAGACCTGATTGTTCCATATGTTCCTAACAGAGACCTTCGCTCTCAGACTGCAGGTTTACTGGTAGTTCCTAGGATTTCTAAAAGTAGAATGGGTGGCAGATCTTTCAGCTATCAGGCTCCCCTCCTATGGAACCGGCTCCCAGGGTTGGTTCGTGAAGCAGACAATTTGTCTATCTTTAAAACTAGGCTAAAAACTTTCCTCTTTGACAAAGCTTACAGTTAGAGATATGTTTATAGGTAGTTAGAGTCAGGTTAGACAGGTAGATAGGAAGAGACAGGTTAATGTTAGTAGTCAGGCAGAGTGTCAAAAGTTAGGAAGAGATAGGAAGAGGTAGAGTAGCTAGGTAGAGATAGATTAATGTAAGCCAGGTAAAGATCCGGAGCCGGTCGCGGCTTACCGCCGCGGAAGAAATGTGCCCCACAGGGGCCAGCCAGCGCCGGAGAGAGGTCCCTCAAGGGGATCCTCCCGCACAGTGCGGCCGCCCATTACCTGCCGGGTTGAATCCCCCGGGCAGACTGTGCGGACCCCACCCGTTTATCTCTTAAACGTTTCTCGCCCTCTTCAACTCTGTCCTCTCAGTTCTGTCTATTTTTCCTTAAGATAGTTGTCGACTATCGGTCTCGTGCCGGTATTTAGCCTTAGATGGAGTTTACCACCCACTTTGGGCTGCATTCTCAAACAACCCGACTCCGAGAAGACCCCGGCATGACGGGGGCCGTTACCGGCCCTACACCGTCCACGGGTCAGGAGGACTCAGACAGAGTGTTGGTAGCCAGGTCTCCTAGTAGCTAGGAGACAGGTTAATGTTAGTAGCTATGCTGCTTTAGGCTAGGCTGTTGGAGGACATTATTAGGGTCTGTTCCTACTTTCTCTCCTACTTCTCCCCAACTGCATGATGTGCTGTCAATTCAAGCACTAACCTGTTTTCTATTATAGTAGGTGCTCCGGATTAGCCCTGCTTGACGACCCTGACTAAGATGGCATTGCAGTGACGGAAAATTCTCCACGTCCTGCAACAAACTTGTGCATCAGTTCTATTGCTCTTTCTGTGTCTCTGTTGTGTATTCTCCAAGCCACAGACGGTCGCGGCAGATAACCGCTTGTGCTGAGCCTGGTTCTGCCGGAGGTTTCTTCCTGTTAAAAGGGAGTTTTTCCTTCCCACTGTCGCTGCATGCTTGCTCAGTATGAGGGATTGCTGAGAATTCCACGACGCAATCTTCTGTGGTTCTGTAATTTCTACACTAAACATTGTATTGTAATAACTCTTTTTGTAAAGTGCCTTGAGATGACATCTGTTGTGAAATGGCGCTATATAAATAAACTGAATTGAATTGAAAATTTGAAATATCTTCATTTTACTTATGTTGTGACAATTTTTTGTAACATTATTTAGGAAAAAGAATGGGATATGTTTTAAATGCATAATGCACGATTACTTTTCTTTTAATGACCTTTTTAAACTTTTCTAAAGTAAAGGAAATATATATATATATATGTATATATTTAGATTTTTTCACAATGTAGATTTGAGGCAATAAAAATGACCACAAAAATAATATTTTAAGTTATAAAAAAATACAATTTTCTGTCAAATTATTGAAGAGTTTCCATATTCTACGTGTCGGTTAACTAACTCTAACTCCTAATCATCACACTTAAACTGCAGGAGAAAGTGAGAGTACCCAGAGAGAGCCTAGTCACACAAAGGGAAACCACAGAACGGACAGTGCTAATGATCATTTGGGTGCAGCTTTGGACAAAGAAATAATTAAAAAATAATTATACGCTTAACTCAAACACATTTTGAGTCTAATAATAAAAAAATAATCAAACAAATGATTTCAAAAACCGTCTGAGATCAGTTTATTTTGTTTGTTTGCAGATTTTTTTTAATTTGATTTCAACTACGTTTATTTCTTTGAACTTCCTTTTTTGATTTAACAATAAAAAAATGAACTCCATATGACGTCTCTTTCAGTAGAGCAGGCAGTGACCGACATATAGACGCTGCTGTTCACACGATCCAGCATGTTCCCATTTCCCCAGTTTGAATCTAAAAACAAAAAAATAGGGGAAACAGGTTTTTAGCCCCAACAAGCTGGTTTCTAAAGAGCTGATCTAGCAGAAAAAGTGTCCTACAGTAGAGGAACAGCTGAAGGGATGTGCTTGGAACTGATGTGCAGACCCAACACATCCTGGACACAAACTGTTAACACACCGGGCTTATCTCTGATCGACACCCTCCAGCCCGATTAATCAGATACGCTGCTGGGAGACAAAACATGTGCATCTCCACCATCACAACCTGCCTTATTTTCCCTTTTCTTTCGTATGAAACGTGCCTGAAAAACATACATACTGTTCCTTTAGCCTTCATTTTTATTACCTCTAAAGTTATAGTATTTATACTTTATCTCTCTGTGTGTGTCTGAAACTGATATATATTTTTGTTCCACAATCTTGACCAACGATTGGGAACTTCACATAAACCGTTTCCGGACCTGCATGAAGCAATCAGCATCTTTCCAGTTTAGAACCAACTTTTATTAATTGGTTATTATTATTATTACTGTCAGCTATTGTTTTTATTTCCACCAAGTAGGTTATGTTTTCAGCAGAGGTTGGTTGTCTTGCTGTCAATTAGCAACATGACTCAAAAAGTTTTAGAGGGATTTGATTACATTTTTCAGGAAATGTCTGCAACGCGACCAGGAACAAGCGATCGGAAATTGGAGCCGATCAGGAAGCCGCCATTTCTGAAAGAGGGAATTTTGTTAGTAACTTCTGGACTAGTAATATCATTGAGAATCCAGCAGGTAAAGGCATGTTTACTTGGTCAAGGAATTTAAAAATACAGCATTTTCTGGGGGGCTGAGGGCTTTTCTAGTTATTATTAATGGAAGAATTTAAAAACAATTAAGGCCTTTAAAAAAAAAAATTAGAAAGATAAAGAGATGAGGTGGAAAACTTGTAGAACTCTTCTTTCCTACGGTGCAGACAGCACTTGAATGCCCCACACTTCCCGTGTTGCCCTTGAACGCAGCTCGTTTATCCAACAGGGGAAAGGTGACTGCTAGACGAAACAGCGTGAACAGGGCGAGCTTCCACCGCGTCGTTGTCTTCTACCTGTGGATTAAACTACAGAAGGGGATTTTTCGTGGAGGTAAAGTCGTGGATAAACGTTGACGCTGCGGCAGTAGTTTGTGTCGTGGAGTTCGGGCGGGTTAGTAAAGCAGAAGAGACGGTAAAGGTCTCCGGAAGTAACGAGCGTGATTCTGGCTCATCAGAGCCGAATGTCAAACGGCTGTTTGGTTTTATAACGCCGAGGGCTTCGGTGGGCGGGGCTTCGGGTTGACTGACGACACTCTGGTCCAATAAGAGGGAGAGAAAATATTTAAAGGTCCCGATGATTTACAGGCGCTTTTCAATCGATTTTTATTAATCCAGACAAGAAAGCGAAACTAATCTAGATGCATTGCAAACATAATAATATGCTAGTTTTGTTTTGATGGTTCCGGCAAACAGATCATGGAAACCCAACATATTGAGAATGAGGAGTCACGTGCGAATGTGGGCGGGGTCTGAGTTGGTCCGCCATGATGGTTGGAGACTCTATCGGTTGCCAGGGGCAACGCCTTCAGAACTTAACAGTATTGACGCGACCAACGTCCCGAAGTTCTTTAGTTTTTCTGCGAATACAAGGAAAGTAAGAAAGTAGAGCAACGGAGGAAGTCAAGGCAAGAGAAAATGGATCTTACAGGGACGAGCTTATAGCTACGGTAAAACAGCGGTATTTGGAGAAGCTCTCAGACATCAACCACCCATACGACCTCTCTGCCGCGGACTGGCACAGAGACCTGGACTATTTTCCTCCGTGCACGTATATATATAAAGTAAATTATCTGGTTTTTGGTGTGAGTTATTACACAATACAGGAGTTTAAAAGCCACAAGTCTTTGGAAAGCTACGAGGCTTTCTGCTGTGGCTGGGTGCAGGACTTGGCCATCTACAAGCGTACAAGCGTTGTACTGGCAAAGGTAATTCTTCTCAGCATGCGTTTTAGTGTGTCGTAATTACACTGCATTTAGCAGACACTTCTTGACCAAAATGACAAAGTAATTTACTGCGACTGCTTCGTAAAAACTAGATTGTGACGAGATGTTCAATTTACACAATCGTTTCCAACATGTTCTGATGTAGGCTAAAGCTGTGTAGCGTATGTTTAGGTATTTAGTTGTAATTGGATTTTAGCACAATGACACAAACTGTACCAGGCATAGACTCTATGGCACCAGGTTTTTGTATTGGGGGCTGACAAACCGGTTCTGTGTTGGTTAGGGTAGTTAAATATCCTGGTTAGATTAACGCTTTTTGCCCCACTGGCAGCAGTAGTTTCCAAAGTGTATCACCGTCATTTTTGACTCACAATCAGGTCAGAGACTTGCTCTCCTTGATGTTGTGTCCGTTTTGGTACCCTAAAAAACTGTATTCCATTGTTTCAATGTTTTCCATATTCATTGTGTGAGGTACTAGAGAAGTTTTTAACAGCAATTCAATTCAATTCAATTAAATATTTATATAGCGCCATTTCACAACAGATGTCATCTCAAGGCACTTTACAAAAAGAGTTATTATAATACAATGTTTAGTGTAGAAATTACAGAACCACAGAAGATTGCGTCGTGGAATTCTCAGCAATCCCTCATACTGAGCAAGCATGCAGCGACAGTGGGAAGGAAAAACGGTTTGCCGCTGAATTGATGCCAACATGGCGGAGACTGCGATATCGAGGGGAGCGGCTCCGTACCATGACGACAACTCCTCACTCTAAATAGCAGCCCTATATAAGGATTTCTGATAGAAAAATGTGATGGCCAAGAGCGTGAGTCACCAAAGGTGTTAGCCTTGCTGAAAAAGCTGGCTGTTCAGAGTGCTGTATCCGAACATATTAAAGGAAAGTTAAGTGACAGGACAAAATGTGAGAGAATTGTGAAACAATGCCAATGAAAGACTGTGGAGGGAAATTTCCAGGACATTTGCTACTGCTAGATTCAGTTCTTCGTGAGCCACCACCCTGAAACCCATCCAGCACAGGGCCAGGGGTTGCGTTAAAGGTTGCAAATGTACGGTGGCCCTGACGGGTCACAGCACGCGACAAAACACATGCAAAAAGACAAAACACAAGAAAAATTCAGAGAAACGACACAACACACAAAAAAAACTGCTGCAAATTGACCACAACACAACGTAAGTGTTTTTTTTCTGGGGACACTTATATGTGATGCACACGGCCGGACGTGCTTGTGGACACGGATTTTAAGTCACCGTCTCTGACCGTCAGTGGTGTTGGCAAACGAGATCTAAAGTAATTTAGATATTTTTTATTTTAATATTGTGATCGCATGATTCAGCCTATTGCAGTGATCTGGTGCTAAACCATCGTTAGCCCTTTACCTTGCCGATTCCAATAACCTGATCAAATAAATGTATGGTTAACTCATTTTGGAACCATAGCCTGTATGTAGTGTGAAACATTACATACAGGCCGTGTGCATCACATTTTAAGTGTCCCCTGAAAAAACACTTCAGTTGTGTTGTGGTCTATTTTCAGCGCATTTTTAACAATGTTTTGTGTCGTTTTTTTTACATTTTTCTTTTGCTTTGTCTTTTTGAAGGGCGGGTTGTTTTAATAATACGGTGAGCATACAGGAAACCTATTATGGTGCCACAAAAATCAGTACTGACATTGACCCAGGACCCCTTACATATTTATTGGAACCCGGACTTCTGGATGGCTCTGTATTGGGATTTGCCCAAAATGCAGAATCTTCTTGCATTGCATAATTTGTCTTTCTCACTTAATGACAAACATCGCCTGTTTCAGCATATGACAGGCCGGCTTCAAAACATTCTGTGAAATGCAGAATTGATCATTACCCTACTCCTACTTCTATCTGGAAATGTGCAGCCCAACCCTGGTCCCTGAAATGTGTCCTGACCCCTGCTGAATTTAAATCAATGCCTGGACTCAAATTTGTTCATCTTAATGTTCGTAGTTTACTATCCATAATGGACATGGTTAGAATCTGGATTGAATCTACAGATGCAGACATAGCGATAATCATTTACTAATGAAGATTTAAATGAGCATGGGTTAGGGCTGCACGATTTTGAGAAAAAACCTAATTGCGGTTTCTCTGACAAATATTCTATTTTTGCGTTCAGTACTTTTAACTGCATAAAACTGAAATTATTAATAAAATATGTTGTTGCTTTTACGACAAAAAGGGTTAAATAAACTACATACATAGGGATTGAGGTAATGAGATTGTTTGATGCTTCGTGATGATTAAATACCTGAAACTAAATATCAAAGAATAAGAAGACATAATGGAAATTAACTTAATTACTTGGTCATCTGTTTTTACATTGAGCAATCTTAAACACTGAAACATAGAAAATGAGTTCCTATTAGGTTTAGATTTAGAATTAGAAAACAAAATAATTCTGTAGTCCACTGCCATTTACTAAACATGAAACTATTATATTGCACACATTTTAAAATAAATAAACATAACAGTTTTAAAATAACACCTTATTCAGCTTTTTGAAAGATAAGGGAGTGCAAAATCAGAAACGGTTTTAATGCTTGGTGGCTTACTTTTTCCATGGCTAGTTGTGGCTTTATCTTCATCCACATTTTTGCGCATGCATCATATAGCTGTCGGTGGTGATTTTTTTAGATGCTGGTATAGATTGGTAGTGTTTCCTCTGGTTCTGGCCACGGCGCGTCGACATACTACAGATTTAGCAATCTTTTGTTCCACGTTGTTTGCGAATCCAAAATATGTCCAAACAGCTAAAGTGCCACCCTTCTTGTTAACCACGTGCTCCCCAGCTTCCTCTCCTGTCACCGAAGAAGTGCCCCTCGGCCATTTCTGTGCTTTTACAAGCTTTTTCTATTGGCACAACTCGAGCTACATGTTGTGTGTTAGCTGCTTTGATGCTGACAGAACGCCACAACCTTGTTTCCATTGCCATTTCCGATTGGCCAGCAAGCCAGGAACACGAGATCCGACCATTTTGATTTGTCACTCAAATGTCAAGGGAGGGGGAAAAACATCAGCCTCCTGAGGTTAGGTTATTGCGGGAGTTAAAACCTCAATATCGATGCGATAAAGGTTAATCGTTTAGCCCTAGCATGGGTATAAAGTTTTTTGTAGTGACAGACCAAAGAAAGGTGGTGGTGTAGCTATCTATGTTAAGTTAAGATTTGGTGCGTCAGTTGTTCAGTCTGAGTCTTTTTGTAGGCAAATGGAGTTTTTGGCCTTGAATATTGAAATATTTAAATCCCTTTCAATAACTGTTGTGGGGTGTTACAGACCTCCATCTGCCTCCAGGGAGGCTCTATCATCTTTAAAGCGCCTTTTGTCCGGATTAAACTATAGGGAACTTCTATTGGCCGGGGACTTGAATTGGGACTGGCTGTCAGCCAGTTGGTAAACGTACAATCTCAAAAACTCAGACAAATCTACTTTACTTGACTTGATTCTAACAAATGTCCCTCATAATTTTTAATCCATGGGTTTCTTCTGTAATGACTTGAGTGATCATTGTGTCATGGCTACTTTGAGAGGCAGTAAAATACCCAAATATAAACCGCGAATTATTAGACAGAGGAAGTTGAAAAACTTTAATGAACAAGCCTATCATCATGATCTATCCTTGATTAACTGGGGACAGCAAGGCCTTTTGCCTGGTGTTGAGCTTGCCTGGACACTTTTTCAATCAAAGTTTTGAGAAAATTGTAAATTAACATGCTCCTTTGAGAAAGCTCACAGTGAGGGGACGGGAAAAGCCTTGGTTTTGTCAAGCGTTGTCAGACACTATCCATCAGCGTAACGTGGCATGGGCTAAAGCTAGAAATGGTGATTCTGCCACCGACTGGTCCATCTCCAGACAACTAAGAAATAAATGTACCTCTCTTATCTAAATCAGAGTTATTTATCAGTCACAAGCGAAAACCTAAATAATCCACAGAAAGTCTCTCTCTGTGAATAAAAGTAATGAAGCCCTCCCAAAAATTTTTTCTAAAAGACTCATCGCAAGACTGTGTGTTTCAAAAGACCCTTTTGAAAAAGGCGGCTGATTTTGTTGCAAAGCCCCTTACAATTCTTTTTTAATGTCAATTCAAAACAATGAAATTCCATCAGTTTGGAAGTCAGCTTTTGTCACTTCCTTGTTTAAAGGAGTTGATCCAGCAGTTTTGATTGACTAACGCCTGATATCTAATTTGTGTGTTTCCTCAAAAATTCTAGAATCCCTGGTTTCTGACCAAATAAAATAGTTTTTCTATTCAAAAGAACTCCTTCCTAAACTACAATCAGGCTTCAGGAAAAAGCACAGTACCATCACTGCTGTTACAAGAGTAATTAATGACATACTTGCGATTCTGTGCATCACTTTTTCTTGATCTGTCGAATGCTTTTGACACGGTGGACCACGCTGTTCTAAAGCATAGGCTTCTTTGTCTGGGATTGTCTGATTGTGTATTCTCCTGGTTCATGAATTATCTGAGTGACAGGACTTGTTACATGTGATGGTCTATGCACTGCATTTGTGAAAGTCCACAAGGGGGTGCCACAGGCAAGGCCACCTTAATGCACGGGCAAACCGGGGCGGTGGCCAGGGGCCTACGACCATACACTGTTAAAAAGAATAGACAGCGCCTCCTCACTCCTCCACGTTTACCAGAATGACTTTCATGGGGGAATTCATGGCGGATTCACAGACTCCTCCTCCCCAGCTCTGACGAAGCATGTTCCTAAAAAGGGCATAGAGGCGGGATCTTCACTGTAGACTCTGCCATCGCGGGGCGTGTATGGGCGTGTAGTTCGGTCGTAATCGTGCCCATTCTGCTCCCGCATCGTTAGCTCTGATGCTAAACTTGGCTAGCTAAGCTAAAGGCTAATAGCCCCATGCCTGACTGCTGCCGTATCTGCGCTCCTCCGACGGTTCTCCTATTTCTGACACCTCAAAAGGTAAGAACTAGTAACTTGAAATAATTATTAAAATGTAGTGTTACTATAATTAAATTCAAGCAATCCAGCCTGTCAATCAAAGTCCGGCTCCCTCATTAATTATGCAAGATTTCAAAAAATTATCTTTCGAAAACAAGCCTGGTGCCTATGCTTTTGACGAGCCCGGCTTTATCTCAGGAAGAATATGTAGCCATAGAAAGTTTTTTTTAAAATGGGCACAGGCATTAAAGCTGTTTTTAACGTGTCTAAAGTCCAATGCTTTTCAATGGGGGCCTAGCGGCCAAATGGAGGTACTACAGCAATGGAGGAGCAATGGCGGCCTCCATGGTATGCGGTCACAAAGCAGAGCGGCCGTTGCCTACGAGGCTTAGGGGGCCTATCATTTCAGGTAAAAAAAAAAGAAACATCGTTTTACTTGTCAGGTTTTCTGTCAATAAGCTTAAATTCTAATTTAAGGGTTCTGATTGATCCGAATTACAAGTGACCTACTTCACCCACGTGGCCTCTAAAGTTCCCATTGCACCATGAGCTCACAAAGCAAACGATTTAGGGGCGTGGTCGTCTAGAAGCAGAGAAACTTGGAAAAATGTCGGAAGAAAATTGAGCGCGGTGCTCAGAAAAGGAAGGCGATTTGTGTGAAGGAGCTTCAAGACAAAAAAAAAAGTGAAAGAAAATTCCTAAACTGACAGAATTCTTTAAGTCAACCAAAGAAGTTGGACATAGCTCGCTCACTGACACACCGGGCAGAGAGGAGGATGATTGCAGCAAATGCAGGCACAGAGCAGCCTACGTAGCAGGGAAACTACAGGTGAGGAGGCGCAGCAGATAGGAGAGCTGGAGGAGTATGGAGGTAGATATGTGTCTTTATTATTCAATTAAAAAAAAGTTTATTCAATCACAAAATATATTTTCATTAAAAAAAAGCTTAACTTCAATTAAAGAGAAGATTTTCAATCAAAGATAAAAAGTGTTGGAGTGCTAAAATATAGTTGATAGGTATCTGAACAAAGTTTTCTTTGATTGAAAAGTTTTTTTATGATTGAAGTTAAGCTTTTTTGTTTGAAGCAACTTTTTTGATTTAAGTAATTTTTTTTTTAATGTTTGGGCCATATTAATGGGTAGGACATTTGTTACATTTGAACACTTGTCAATCAAACATGTCTGACCAATGGGGAAGCTTTGGGGATGTTTGTGTCAAAAGGCTTCAATCAAAAAATAAACTTTTTTTTAATCGAATAATAAAGACACCAATCTACCTCCATAGCGGAGGAGAGCAGACAGACAGGTGTGTTGTATGTGTGTGTGTGTGTGTGTGCATGACGCACAACTTGCACTGACTTGTTTGTTGCGGTCTTTTGTTTCTCCTGCCATCAGTGTTTGAAGTTTATGCAGAGGTGATGGTGGTATTCGTTACTTTGTCATATTTTTTATGGTGTTCAATAAAAAAAAAATGTTGGCTTTGATGATGTATTTTGAATTTTCAGCATATTATCTATTTATCTATTACATATAGATAGTCAGCCAGCCAGCCTGTTTGTCTGTATTTGATTTTAAATTTAAGGGTCACGATTCAATTCTGTATTTATTTATTTTTTATCTTACAGCACAGAGCCCAATGACATTTTAAGACTAGTCTGTGATCATTGGTTTCTTTCATTACATTTTGTAGAGTAAGTCTTATTTCGAAGGACTTCTAATGCGTTTTCCATTATTGTTGTGTAATGTATTATAGGCATTAATGGTCAAATTTAAAACATTTATTTAGAATATTGTTGTACATAAATTGTTACACTTATAAGTGTAATAATGTTGTTTAAATAAATAATAGAAATTTTTTTTGTAACAGAAGGTGACCGCCATCTAGTGATTCATTTCAGTTACTGCAGCTGAAATACTGAGCTCTGGCTGGCTCAAAGAAACGAGCTAACGTACAGCAAACAGTGGTCCTCTTGTTTACAACGAGAATGTCGACTTCACTCATGGGGAACTGAAAATGTCCTCACTGATGCTATGAGATTAGGAGTGGCTTTAGCTTTGGTCTTTCCAGCCATGGCTGGGAAAATGCGATGTGTGGTTCCTTGTGATGAGGAAATATCTGAGTAAATAGACGGTAGCCTGCTGATACAAACAAAAATCGAGATTGTGACACCCCTACTCTATCTATCTATCTATCTGTCTGTCTGTCTGTCTGTCTGTCTGTCTGTCTGTCTATCTATCTATCTATCTATCTATCTATCTATCTATCTATCTATGCACACATATATAGGAGCTGTATATATAACACACACACACACATATATATATATATATATATATAGGGGCCGGGGAGGCCCACTGAGCCTCACTGCCTCGGGGCCTATCAGCAGGTTAAGGTGGCCCTGGTCACAGGGCTCAATATTAGCTCCTCTTTTGTTTATTATATATATAAACGAATTAGGTCGCAATGTGTCGGATGCAAATATGCATTTCTATGCTGACGACACGATTATTTATAGTTTTGGATCATCCCCGACTAAAGCGGTTGAGTCCTCGCGGAAAGCTTTTGATGTGGTTCAACGCACGCTTCTGCAGCTTAAACTGCTTCTCAGTGCGATAAGACCAAAATGATGCTGTTTACTAACTCCAAAAAGGTTTGTCAAGCTCCTCCTCCAGTGTTCACGCTGGCTGGAAGTGTCATGGAGATGGTTCATTCTTATAAGTACCTTGGAATCTGGCTTGATGATGCTTTTAAAGCCCCATATAGACGATCTCATGAAGAAACTGAAACTTAAATTGTCTTTTTTCTTTCTAAATACTTTTTATTTTTAAGCAAAAAAAGCAGCTAGTCACTGCAACATTTGAATCTGTTTTAGATTATGGAGACCTGGTTTATAGGACTGTTTCAGCACAATGTCCGCATAAGATTGACACAGTTTTACACGCGTTTCTGAGATTTAGTACAAACTAATTTTTTTACAAACTTGACCCATCATTGTGAATTATACTCCAGAGTGGGATGGCCATCGTTGTCCAACAGGAGATCAGGGCACTGGCATATTTTTATTCATAAGGCCATTCTTGGTCTGTTGCCGTCCTACATCTGTAGTTTAATCACATGGAGAAGTTTTGGTTCTTATTCTTCGCGATCAAATGATCATTTGCTGCTCTTTGGTCCATTTGTCCGTACAGAACTGGGAAAAAGGGCTTTTATTTTACTACGCTCCTTCTCCCTGTAACTTTTTTCAAAAATACTTGAAATTATTAACCTTATTTCCTTAAATGCTTTTAAGTCGAGATTGAGAGAATCTTGAATGAGCTATTTTAATTGCAATAGTATCGTATAACTTTTATAAATGTAATTGACCGACATCTATTGTATCTAGGTCGTAGTTACAACAATAAAAACATCATTGCAACAGCAGTGTTGGGAGTAATGCATTACAAAAGTAATGAGTTACAGGAATAGATTACCTTTTTAGAAACGGAGTAATGTAATGCATTACAAAAATATACAGCAATATTTTACTAGTTGCAGTTTGCGTAACTCAAGTTACAAATGCATTTTAAATAGTTTTTCTGGTCAGCTAATGCAACAGACCAAATCCAGTTGGATACCATAGAACAAGATCCACTTCCTGTTGCTCAAAACTAAAACATCAGAGAATCAGGACGGCTGAGGAAAAGATGGACTGTACATTTAAACATTTTTCACACTGTTTTCCTAACCATCCGTTGTAAGACTTCAGACATCGGAGTCTCATCTTTGTCGACCATTTTATGTGTAGCACTTTCAGCACCTTCTTTTGATTAGATTTAACAAACATTACCATGAAATGTAAATTGATAAGTTACGGTGGTTAGAAGCCGTGTTAGATATTTAAGATATTTTGCCAAAAGTAACTTAAAGTAGTATAAGTCAGTTACATTTTTAAGTAAGTAATATGTAATGCAAACATATTACATTCTTGACATTGTAAGTAGTAATGTGAAATATATTACAATTTCTTTGTAACTTTCCCAACACTGTGCAGGTGTTGGGTTGCCAGGTATCTGCCGATATTCCGAGTGACCAACCTGAACCGTGTCCCAGTGAGGAATGTGCTTTAGAAGAGTTTAACGGACAGCTATGTTAGCAAAGTTAGCTAGTGAGTTAGCTTACCGATCCAGGAAAAAAAGTTGCAGTTTCCGCATGTGTGTTTGATGCCGTGGAGATGTTTTATGTGGGTCCATGTAGTGTAGGCTTCACCTACAACTACTCTTTTATGAAATTGTTCCATATTCAAACATTAACTATTATTTTCTGTATTTGACAGTTTTAGTTTTCACACCCCTAACCACTTGGTGCAGACATGTTCTGAACTTTACAAACTGATACTAGGTAACTAAATAATTGAACGGAAGAAAAGGATTCCTATGAGACCATCTGAGCATCATCTCAGACCTTGACACCGTTCTCAATCCATTTCATTTTCCTGAGAAACGGCTCATTCAGGGAGCCTTTCAGACTTCTGATCACTTCAGCTGGAGAAATGTTCCCTGATTTCTAAACTTTGTCTGAAGTGGAGCTTAATCCCAGTCTCCAGTCCGATTCAGCTTCCAAAACGACATTTAAACCCATATGAGAAGTAATCTGAAGCAAAAATCCAAAACCTCATGACAAAAACCTCTGCAGCAATTCCACTGTTTGATGACACACAATCAGGTGAGCATTTCATTTCCATGCAGAGCGGGAGGAAGTTGGGAGACGGAGTTCAGGCCAAAGAAGGTGAACTTTACGTATTTTAAGTGCAATAGTTTAATTTTGTTCTTTAGTAGTTCTCTATTCAGCTTGTTTGGTTTGAATATCATTTAAAGTGTAAAAACAAGTACAATTAAATGTGTTATGTTAAAAAAATGACAGTTAAAAAAGATTATTGCCTGATTTGTTTTAGCCCGTCGGTCAAAATGACTGATAATGTCTAGTGCGATCTCTGCACAGAGGTTACAGTCATTTTCCTTGTTAATGCATTTCTGAAGAGACTCCACATCAGGCAAGTCTTACCTGGACTCAGGAGAAAAAGGCAGAGATTTCTGCTCAGTGGTTCAAAGTCCTCTTTTTTAGAAGAAAGTCAGTTAATTATTTAAAAATCAAGGTCAGAGAGAGGAGTGGAAGAGTAGCGACGCACAGGGAATAAAGATATTCGTAAGGTCAGCGCAGCCAGTTTACGACAAATAAGAAGTTCTTTGGTGTCCCCAGATGACAAGTCTGGAGCTGAGTGCGAAGGAGGAGATGGTGGAGAAGTTTTTGGATGCCGCGGCGAGAGGAGACATGTCGCAGGTGTCCACCCTTCTGTCCCACATCCCTTCGCTCATCAACGAAACGGGATACAGCGGCTGGACGGCGCTGATGCTAGCAGCTCGCAACGGGCACCACCATGTGGTGGACAAGCTGCTGTCACTTGGGTAAAACTCTGCTTCTTCATCTGCAGTAATGATGAAGACTGAAGTTTGAGTTCAGAGATTGGTTTGCATTGCCGGTAGTAAGTCAGGCTCATTTCCGGTGAAAGTTGGACTTCGCCAAGGTTGGCCTTTGTCACCCATCCTGTTCATAACTTTTAGACAGGATTTCTAGGCGGGGAACTGATGATCTGGTCCTGTTGGCTTCATCAGAACGCGATCTACAGCTTTTACCGAAGCGGGTCGCAGCTGCCTGCAAAGCGGCTGGGATGAAAATCAGCTCCTCCAAATCAGAGACCATGGTCTTGAGCCAGAACAGGGTGGGGTGCCTTCTTTGGTTCGGGGATGGGGTCCTTCCTCAAGTGGAGAAGTTTACGAATCTGGGGGTCTTGTTCACGAATGAGGGAAAAATGGAGCGGGAGATCCATGGACGGATTGGTAAGGCGTCTGCAGTTATGCGGGCGCTGTACCGGTGTGTCATGGTGAGGAGAGAGCTGAGACGAAAGGCAAAGCTCTCGATTTACCGGGCAATCTACGTTCCTACCCTCATCTATGGACCGAATGGACCGAAAGAACAAGATCACGGATACAGACGGCTGAAATTAGTTTCCTCCGTAGGGTGGCTGGGCTCTCCCTTAGAGATAGGGTGAGAAGCTCGGTCATTCAGAGGGGGCTCAGAGTAGAGCCGCTGCTCCTCCACATCGAGAGGAGCCAGTTGAGGTGGCTCGGGCGTCTCGATGCCTCCTTGACGCCTCCCTGGTGAGGTGTTCCAGGCACGTCCCACCGGGAGGAGGCCCAGAGGAAGACCCAGGACTCGCTAGAGGGATTATGTCTCCCAGCTGGCCTATGAACGCCCAGGGATTCCTCCTGAGGAGCTGGCCCAAGTAGCCGGGGAGAGGGAAGTCTGGGTCTCTCTGCTTAAGCTACTGCCCCCGCGACCCGGATCAAGATAAGCGGAAGATGATGGATGGATGGATGGATAACAGTAAAAAGACTTCAATGAGTTTCTGAAATAAATCTAACTCCTTTCGTTTCTGTTCTTTAGTTGTGACAAGTTCTCGGTGAACAGTTCGTCCCAGACCGCCTACGATATTGCCAAGTTCTGGGGTCACAGACACATCGCCGGCCTCCTGAGCGGCTCAGCCAACGACTGCGGACGAATCTTGCCGAGCACCGGTGTCGCCCCGCAGGAAAACTACTTCGGCAGGGAGACGCTGGACCGGCTGAGCGCAAAGAGGACCGACAAGGTCTGGTTAGAGGCCAAACAAAGCGACTTGGACACCATCTACCTCCTTTTCTCCAACCTCAGCCCCATGGTCAGCACGTCCCAAGAGGACAGCAGTGAAAGGGTACGATCCTGGGACCTACTAGGAATGATTTGTAGCTAACACATCATCATATGTTGATGGGTAGAGCTGGATTTTTTTTCTTCTTCTTTCCTCTCTTTCTCATCCGTGCTTCAACCACTCTGTGATCTTTAAACTTTTTGGTAATTTCATTAGTGTCCAGTGTGAGCATCTTGAGACCCTGTAAAACTGGATAAACATTACATTTATTGTATATTAGTTGGAATCACCTAAAAATAATCTCAGCTGATTGAGGAAGCAAACACTAAAATAAAATTTCATAACTAACCCATACAGTAATTTTTATGTTTATTCAAAAGGATGAAACACAATAGTTCCCCAGATAACTTCTCCTGTCCTGCTCCAGCTTATTTGCTAGTCATGTAACTATCTAAATATATATATATATATAGATATATAGATATCATATCATATATCATAATTAAGGATGCTTTGATACCACTTTTTCAAACCAATACGATACCGATACTTGGATCTAAGTACTTGCCGATAGAGTACCAAAGCCGATACTTTTCAATTCAATTCACTATTATTTATATAGCACCAATTCACAACAAATGTCATCTCAATACAATTATACAAACGTTCCAATCAGCTAAAAGTTTTCTATGTAAGGAATCCCAGCAGATTGCGATGAGTCATTGATGTGAGGTTGTGCCCGAATCATGCAGACGCCAACCACAGCTATTCCTCAGCAATCCCTCAAACTGAGCAAGCATGTAGCGACAGTGGAGAGGAAAAACTCCCCTTTAACCTCCGGCAGAACCAGAACCTGGATCAGTACAAGTGGTCATATGCCACGACCGCCTGGGGGTCTGAGAAGACAGAGAAGAGACAGCATGGAGGATGCTCGGTGACTTTGAGCTTCATCTGGACCGATGTTCCCCATCCAGCAGGGGGCGTTATAGGTGAGCAGGGTACCACACCATGTGGAACTTCTATGGGGAGAAAAATACTGAAAGAAAACTGGGTTAACAATCACAATAACAGCAGAAAAAATATATCTGGAGAGTAGTAGGAGAGAAAAGTAGAAGAGTCAGTGTAAGCCTATAGCAGCATAACTACAAAAATAGCTCAGGATAACCTAAGCCATTCTAACTATAAGCTTTATCAAAAAGGAAGGTTTTAAGCCTAGTCTTAAAAACAGACAAAATTCTACGACCAAAAAAATGTAGTGAATTGGAAGACAGGTTTTATTTTCCGAAATCAACACAAAGCTGAAATGTCAAGTAAAAAAAAAAAAGAAGAAACATTTTCCGTGAAATTATTGCGGTGTTTCTACTTTTTAAGTATCGGTTCAAGGTTTCGGTTAACTAACCAATTCCCGTTAAGAGTCCATTAGAGTCAGTATCGGTGCATCAGAACTTTTTTGTCAAGTCTAAACAACTACTGCTAATGGTAACTAGCTGTCTGTTGGGTTAATGCAGGAAGTTAGCAGGATTTTGCCAACATTACGTGCTAATGACCACAGCTAATTATTGGAATTTTAAGATCATATCAAAGCACCCCATAACAATAAATCCTTATTGTTCTCCTCCGTTTTTCCTGAGCTGGAGTGACCTCAGAAATAATAAGCAATGTGAGCAAAAGCAACTAACTACCAGAGCGGGAAATAAATTCAGGAGCAGTTTGTTGCTTTAACAAGACAAATTACTTGTTCTAATGAGATGTAAAACTCGTTAAAGGAGCTCCTTATAACTCTTCCCCCTGATTCCTAGATGCCTAAACATCCCAAAGTGGTTTTTTTCTTTAACCGTTTCAATCTATCTTTGTAAAAAAAGAACATATTTTGGTCATAATGAGATATTAATTTTCTTATATGACTATATTTAACATATCTCAGTAAAAAGTAGTTTTTACTCATAAAAGTGTTAAAACGAGAAAATTTCTCCTGAATTTATTTCCCAGCTCTAGCATGTAAACACTTTCATAAAAACACCCTTTTGTCAGCCAACTTGGATGTATCGTACATGTATCAGGCAGCAAAGAAGTGTGGATAATTATGAATTAAAACTTAATTTTTTAGGCTATTTAAAACAATCGGCTTGACACTCTGGCTAGATGGTCTCTATGCAAGGTCTGGTGAATGTTTGAGTAAGTAAACATTTTGCACAAAAGCTTGGGTCAGGTTTTCGATTTCTAAGATGCTGAAATTCATCTTTGTTCAGAAGTAGAACAAGTCGGTGACTTTTCCTTTTACTACTGTACCTGTAGCAGGGGGACATCAAGCTTTGCCGGTTCAGGTACGCGGACGTTAAGGACCTCCTGCAGAAGCCTTCGTCGGTGACGATCTTCCTAGGAATGGAGAAGATGGAGGATCCCTCTTCTTCCTACTGCTCCCAGACAGCAGAGGGTCCCTCCGAGCCTCCGGTTTGGTTTGCCATCAACACAGACGAAGATGCTGCTGCCCTCCTGAAACGCTGCGGAGAAAAGAACTGTTTATTCCCAAGATCTCCGAACAGAGACCTCCTGAAGCTCAGTGAGGAAGAGGCAGGTGAGGAACAAACACTGTTAGCGGTTTTTTTATCTTCTTTCCTGCTTCCGTTTTACCCGAATGCTGATGCTTCCCTACTCTGCGGACCCCAGGCATCGTGGCGCAGGCTCGATCTGTGCTGGCCTGGCACAGCCGCTACAGTTTCTGCCCGACATGTGGCAGCAGCACCAAGCTGGAGGAGGGCGGATACAAAAGGAGCTGTTTGAACTCCGAATGCAGGAGCCTGCAGGGCGTCCACAACACATGCTATCCAAGAGTCGGTATGAATCTACCCTCATCCCAACCGCTATGATCTTAGCGTGGGGTGCTCTGATCCTCAAATATCAACATCAACACAAATCTTTAAATGCTACAAAGAAGGGAAAAAAAAACACACAAAGACTAATTCTTCACTGTTTTGTAAACTGTTTTCAAAGGCGTCATAAAAGCCAACAAATAATTCTTCAGAGTGTAGTAGAGAGATCAAATTTCAAGGGAAAGGACTTTATTTTTTAGCAAATATTAAACTCACATGCTTACACAGACAAGTTTGAAACCACTTTACATCATCCAGTCATGATCAGTGTATATCCATACCATGGGAGCCTCTAAATAAGGCCTTTCCTGCCACAAAACTCCCTCATTTAAAGTGGACCTGGCATGAAATTTATAGTTTTTGATCATATCTTTTAGTTCCCCCAGCCTGCCCACGGCCCCTAAGGGCTTAAAATTACTGATAAGTCTTTCCTTCGTCCCGGGTTATGTCTGCCTACATCATGAAATTAGCACTCAGAAACGGGCTGTTTGGCAGTTCGGCATATGGCGACACGTTTCGGCATATTATGTGTTGAGTTCCAGCTAACTAGCCAATTCCCCGAACTACACCCTGTAAGGCCCTCCCTTCGCGGCGCAGAGAGCTACGGTAACAGGCAAACAACAAACCAACAGCATGGAGTCCAGACCGCATCCAAACTGCTCTGTACCTGGGTATACAAAAGAGAACATAAATCTTTTTGTCCTCCCCACTTCTGAGCCACTGAAAAGCTTGTGTATAGATTTTATTTATGCAGGGAATGTGCCCGACCGACTGCCGAAGCGTGTGGTAGTTTGTGGCAAACATGCAGCAGTGGATTCACAGATCGTCTTAAACTTCTACCAGGCTTAATACCAACTCTCTGTAAACCAACAAATATCTCTGTACAAGTAAGCATATTTCCTCAATAATGTCCTCCAGCTGTTAGTACACATTGTGGCGTTATTTGTGTTGTTCACTTTACAATTAGCTTCATAGCTAACATTCAGAATTAGCTTTACAGCTAATACCCCAGTTTGTTTATGTAGCATTGGTGCTAGTATGCTTTTATTTGGAGGAAAAAAGATTATATATTATAGTTGAACATTCGAACTATCGTTAGATACTCGTTGACCACAGAAGCGCGTGGCCTAGGCCCCGCCCTCTGAAACCCGGTCGTTCTGCGCTAATGCTAACAGAAGGGCTACCTCGTCACACCTGCAATTCTACAACAAAGCTGAATTATGGCAAGCGATCCTTTGATATAGTATTAAGGTACTTAGAGTGTGGCTAAAAAAGGGCCCAAAAGTTGCATGGAATTTCATGAAAGTTCTACTTTAACCAATATTTTGTTATTCATAGCTATTACTATACCCTACAGAATTAGGAGCTTCAGGAAAGTGCTTCTTTGTGTTCTTCCGGCGTTATTTACAGGCTTTTCAATTCAACTTCGAACAAGCTGCCATTTCAGTTTCTGCAGTGCCCATTGGCTGTTTTAGTCTGAGCAGGACTTTTACTCCGTGCTATACGACGGTTTTAGTCCAACTGGCAATTTTGTATGCGCAACTTGGAAACACGCAAGTGCGAAACCGTGCAGATGTTTGCAGTAGGGCTGGGTGATTATGAAAATAAAATAACTGGTGTTGAAAAATCTTGATTTTCGATTCAATAATAATGAAAACAATTAAATGCAGCCTTCGCTATTAATGTCGCATACAGATCGTGCGTCCGCCCCCTGTTGTATTGCTAACATTATCACATCACTTGAAAGCTGCGCACTAAGGCTAAACGCTAACTGTGGTCAGTGTCATGGTGAGTAAACTATACCCGGCAATTATTCTGATCAAATGATTTAATATCGCGATTTCGATGCCCTAGTTTGCCGTAGAAAGTTCTGTCTACCCGTCTGTCGTCGTAAGTTTAAGTTAATTATGATAAATAAAGCACATTTTTAGCAACCGAAGCTACCTCAGTGTTGTACACACAAAAATATTATATGATGAAAATAGTCCTTCAGACTACAACAGTCATGGTGGACGGCAGCGACGTAACTGAGTAACTGTAGTTGGATTAAAAGCCTGAAGGCAATAAAGAGGCACTTCCGAGATGCCCCAAAGTTCCCGAACTCTGAAGGGGAATAATGTAGCGGTGAATAACAAAACATGGTTAAATGAAGACGTTTTGGGGAAGATAATGCCTTATTTAGAGGCGGCACTTCTTCTGCCCTCATTATTCCCGTTATATGGATATACACTGATCGCAACTGGACATAAACTTCTCCCAAAGGACTCCCAAGTGGCCCCAAACTTGTCTAGGTGAGCAGATGAATGTAATGCATGAAAAAAAAAAGTCGAGGTTTAAAACAAAAAAAAAGCGTCCCCTTCATACCTGAAAATTAGCAAAAGCTTGTCTTTTTTTTTTCATATTTTAACATAAATAATAATAATATAATAATTCAAAATGAGTTAGTTATAAACTACAACAACACTTAATTTCCCTCTGGGATTAATAAAGTATTTTTGATTTGAACTGATATTTAGATTGTCACACATTAGCAGATAGGGATGCAACGATACTAGGGACTTAAGAAAATATCGATATGTCAATATATCGCGGTATTTTATGTCACAATATTGTATCAATATTCAAGAGCAAAGAATCTACTTTTAATTTTTTTAAATTTCAATGAAATTCCGACACTACAATCATTTTGGCAGTAAAATTGAAAGTAGGACCGGCAGTTGGAGGCTTTTTTTATTTCCTTCTTTCAAGTGGGTCAACTGGAACTAGTGAACAAACTGGATAATTTATGGATGAAACAGATTGGACTGTTTATGATGCTGTGACAGGTTTTTTACAGTTAAATTCAGTTTTGAAAATCACAATATATAGTATTACTCATCGTGATATATCGTATCGTCGTCCATGTATCGTGATACATATTGTATCGCCAGATTCTTGCCATCCCTAATTTTCCGATACGATACCTATACTTTAAGTACTTGCTGATACAACGTACCAATAGCGACACTTCTACCACACAAAAAACACAATGAATTGAAAGACATATTTTATTTGCTACAACAAATGATGGTGAATTAGATTTAAAAAAAATATATATTTAAAGTGAAAAATAAAAATTTTCTATGAAATTATCACAGACTTTCCACATTTTAAGTATCAGTTCATGGTATCTGTTAACTAATGGTGCATTCACACCTCACAAAACTTCAATGTGAAGAGCAGCGAGATTACAGGTTAAGTTACGGTTGAAGCTGTCAGAGTTTCTGTGGTGCTTTGGCTGCGGTTATTTTTGAAACTTTTGCTGCTTTCCAAAGCAACAAAAGCTAGCAAGACAGAAGTTGAGCTAGCATAACTTTTGGCTGTGCCGCCGAAGCGTCAACCAATCAGAGCCTCTCACTGTAATGACGTCACTTGACGTTGTCTAGCTGTAAAGCCAAGGTACGATTCGCCGTTGTTTAAAACATCCGGCGGAAGAAGCGTCCCCCGACATGCTTTACAAGCTTCAACCTTAAAAATGTTTAGGCATCAAGCTAGTCGCTTTGTTAGCGTACAGCGTGAACGCTACGTAACAGATACCGGTACGTCCCCACTAACAGACGTGATTATTTGTTTTTGACAAGATGGCATAATGATTTGTATATTTGTCTTCAGATCCAGTGGTCATCATGTTGGTGATCCACCCCGATGGAAACCAGTGCTTACTGGGAAGAAAGAAGGTTTTCCCTGCAGGAATGTTTTCCTGTTTGGCTGGATTCGTAGAGCCCGGTGAGACGGTAGCACACGAACACGACCCGCCTGAACCGGTGGCCGTAGAGTCTTGAGGTCTGACGGCGTCTGACCCGCAGGGGAGACGACGGAGGCGGCGGTGAGGAGGGAGGTGGAGGAGGAGAGCGGCGTGAAGGTCGGCCCGGTTCAGTACGTCTCCTGCCAGCCGTGGCCCATGCCCTCCAACCTCATGATCGGCTGCCTCGCCGTCGCCGTATCCACCGACATCAAAGTGGACGAGAACGAGATCGAGGAGGCACGGTGGTTTCCACGGCAACAGGTCAACGACAAAAACTATTAAGATGTTAGAGATTTAAAAATGCTGTCTACCTGCTAACTGAACGGATAGATTGCATTTTTCTTACATAAGTGTCTGTTTTGAGTTTGAACTCTTTATTGTTGACCATTTTTAAACACTTCGTGGCGTACATTAACGTTTTCATTTAAATTACTTGGATAAAATCGTTTACATTGCTGTGAAAAACTATTCACCCCTTTAGATTTTTTCTGGGTTATTTTGTCAAATTATGACTCACTCTGCTTTAAAGAAAAGCATTAATTCAGCCACATTGGAAGATTATTCAGTAATAACAGCCTGTTTGAGTCCAGGTCTTAGTTGGAATGAAGTCCAAACTTTGATTTAGCCAATACTAACCCTCCTTCGGGTTCTGGGCTGAACGAACAGGTGATTTTGGATCACTCGCTTCAGATTAGCTGCAGACTCAAGAGGATTCCTCCAACTTCATCAGAATCACACCACTAGGTTCTGCCGGCAGAAGGTCCGGAAACCAGATGGATGTTTAGAAAAAGCGGATACAGTGGGGCAAAAAAGTATTTAGTCAGACCCCAATTGTGTAAGTTGTCCCATTTAAAGATGTAGATTGACTCTTTGAGATTTAGGACTGAGAGGTTCAGGAGAACATTTTTTTTCTTAAATTATTTTATTTATTTGTTTTTTTTCTCCCCCAATTTAAGATATATTTGTAAATATATGAGCACTGGACAAATGAAAGTTTTCCCTTTTTTGGTGGATAAATAAAGTATCTATCTATCTAAAATTAGAAAAAATCCAGAAAGTCACATGGTTTGATTTTTTTTCAAGACTTAATTTTCAAATTATGGTGGAAAATAAGTATTTTTTCATTAACAAAAGGTCATCTAATACTTTGTTACATACCTTTTGTTGGCAATGACAGAGGTAAAATGTTTTCTCTAAGTCTTCACCAGGTTTCCACACACTGTTGCTGGTATTTTGGCCCATTCCTCCATACAGATCTCCTCTACAGCAGTGATTTTTTTGGAGCTGACGCTGAGTAACACAGACTTTAAGCTCCTACCACAGATTTTCTATGGGGTTGAAATCTGCAGACTGGTTCGGCCTATCCAGGACCTTGAAATGTGTTCTTATGAAGCCCCTCCTTCGTTACCATGGTGATGTGTTTGGGATCATCATCATGCTGAAAGACCCAGCCATGTTTCATCTTCAATGCCCTCAATGATGGAAGGAGGTTTTCGTTCTAAATCTCACCATACATGCCCCCATTCATTCTTTCTGGTATTCCTGGTCCCTTTGCAGAAAAATAGCCCCAAAGCATGATGCTTCCACCCCCATGCTTCACAGTAGGTATGGTGTTTTTTGGATGCATGTCTGCATTCTTTCTCCTCTAAACATGACAAGTACCGTTTTTACCAAAAAGTTCTAGCTGGTTCCATCTGACCGTATGACATTCCCCCAATCCTCTTCTGGATCATCCAGATGCTCTCTAGTAAACTTCAGACAGGCCTGGACATGTACTGGCTTAAGCAGGGGGACACGTCTGGCGCTGCAGGCGGCATAGTGTGTTACTGATGGTAGCCTTTGTTACTTTGGTCCCAGCTCTCTGCAGGTCATTTACTAGGTTGCCCCGGTGGTTCTGGGATTGTTGCTCACCATATTTGTGATAATTTTGACCCCACAGGGTGAGATCTTGGTGGAACACCAGATGGAGGGAGATTATCAGCGGTCATATGTCTTCAATTTTCTGATAATCGCTCCCAGAGTTGGTTTCTTCACACCAAGCTGCTTACCTATCACAGAGTCAGTCTTCCCAGCCTGGTAAAGCTCTACAATTTTGTTTCTGGTGTCCTTTGACAGCTTTTCGGTCTATAGTGGAGTTTGAAGTGTGACTGTTTGAGGTGCTGGACAGGTGTCTTTTATACTCACAATGAGTTCCAACAATAGCCTTTACTACAGGTTACAAGTGGAGGACAGCGGAGCTTCTTACAGAAGACGTTACACGTCTGTAAGAGGCAGAAATCTGGCTTGTTTGTAGGTGACCAAATTGTTTTTTCTTCAACCATAGTTGTCAAATAAATAAATAAATACAATTCTCCAACTTTGTCTTTCATAGTTAAGGCATACGTATGATGACAATTACAGGCCTCTACCATCTTTTTAAGTCTGAGAACTTGTACAGTTGGTGCCTGACTAAATACTTTTTGCCCCACTGTATTTCTAATGGATGAGTTAAAACGGACCTGTATTCTTTCTAAGAAAAAAAAACGTCTTGTTTTCTGGACCCCAAATTCATCAGAGGAACTGCTAAAAGCTAAATTTGGGCACTTTGGAGAGCAAAGTTAGAAAGGCGAAGTTGAGATGGTTTGGACATATACTGAGGAGAGATGGTGGAAGACTCCAGAGACGATTGATAGTGGAAGATTCAACAGCTGAAGAGGCAAAGGATAGGATGAGATGGAGGCAAGCGATCTGCCAAGACGAAAGAAGAAATGAGGAGGAAGACTACAGCGAGGGTTTACAGATGCATAGTTTTAGGTTTCCTACTTTGTTCTCCTCACAAATAAAAAAAAAAAAAACAAGTTTCCATCTCCTTTTTTTAGGTGGTTGATTCTTTGTTCAGAGGAGATCGCTCGGCCTTCGTCTTCCCTCCGAGACAGACAATCGCTCATCAACTGATCAGACACTGGATCAGCATGAACTCCAACCTCTGATATGAAACCATCCGGACCTGACCTCCAGCTGAAAGCAACCTTCACATGGACAGAACATGCGATTTAAAAGACCACACCAGCTGCTGGAACGTAACGGTCGATCCTCCACACTGTGCTTTAGGTTTACCGTTTATTTTCTGGTAAATGAAGAGAAACTGCTGAGTCAGCATTACGCATAAACATAAGGAGGAAAAAAACTGCTGGAATAAAAAATATAAAAATAAAATTACAAAAGTTTGGATAAATTGTCTTTAATTTAGTTATTTACACTAATTTCATAATAGCTACACGTGGAAAAATAAAATATAATATTTGTGTCCTTTCAGCTTCTGCATCCATGTGTAAAAATGTTTTTACAGCAGTTTTCTGAAACTTTTACAAGAATTAAAGTCAATTACATCAACTTGAAACCAGTATTGAAGAACTTTGATCTCTAAACAATTAAAAAAGAGTTTACTATACATTTATTTTATTTACAGTGTCTCTTCTTTATTAGTGTACAATATATATATATTTTTATTCCCATTGAACAAATCCTGGTTTGATCGCTAAATTTCATAGATTTTTTTATTTTCACTTTTAGCACGTAGGTTTTCTTACATATCTATGTAGCGTCAGGTGCAGAAATCATCTTAGGCCGTAAGAATCCATACCCATAGTTTATTAAACGATGTGTGACTGTGTGTGTGTGTGTGGGGGGGTCCTGGCTGTCAGGGGGAGAATCACCCAAAAATCAAAGGATCAAATCCCGCCCGGGTCCTTGTTGTGCCCTTTTCCGAACATGCATTTTTTCGGGTTGCTAAAGGAAAGTAGGGCATGAACATCATTGTTGTTTAAACCGGGGACATGTCCCTGCATTATTTATAATTCACAGTTTTTTTTGCCCAACACTTAAAAACACTGATGTGGATTTTTTTTTTTTTTTACAGTGCAGGTCTAACATCCTCTTATGCTCACGGTGCGATTTTCATATCAGTATCTGAACTGACTGAAACTCTACAATCTTATACAGATTCTGTGCGAATGTTCGCGTTCTGGGCACACTTATGTTTCGTTCAAAAGAGACTCGCATTCAAAAGTGGGTACTTGAGGTGCAAGTAACTGGTTAAAACGATAAATTTGAGTTATGTTGCACAACAGGCGGCCAGGCGGGATGCGATCACCTGACTCAAGGGGGAAAGTGCGTTTTCGAGACAGCCAAAGGAGGGACTTGAAGACGGCCAGGGCGCATTATCAAATCGGAAATTTTCCGGACTTCGTCGGTTTTAACTTTTGAGTCTGAAAGCAAACTTCGGATAAACTTTACCGGTGTATTATCACCTGACGCCCTAGTGACAAGACCGAACTTGTTGAGGTAGCTTGTTTGCGTTCAGAATGTCAGGTACATTTCCGGATAAGGGGGGTGGGGGGTGAGGGTCGGGCACAGGATCCTCCGGTACATTTCTTGTTGTGTGTTATGTTCCAGTAAAAACAGTGGTGTACTTCAAAAGACAACTATGGTTAGCGACCGGATGTAATTGTCCATGAATATTCCAGAATGAAATCTGAAAACGGCTTTAGTTTAATAGACCGAGCGTATGGTTTACAAATCTGTGCACCAGAATATTTTTTGTCTGACGAGTTAATACCTATTTAACAGAATCCGATTTTCTTTCATTCATTTTATGTATTAGTCAATCAAAACAACCGGACCTGCACATAAAAATGAAATTAAACTTGTGTTTATTAAAAGAACACCTGATGCAGTTCCTGCACGACATGGAACGCAAATCATCCTTTTTTTTCTATGTAATAGTTGGATTGTTTCAGAAGTTATTGTAGTGAGGTTTTGGATTTTCGCCCTTCATGGGGCGTTAACTGTTGATATGCAGGCAGAATCTGCGCTTAAGTTAATCACTTCAGACAAAAAGGTTTAACATGAGGAACCATTTCTCCCATCGAAGCGACCAGAAGTTGAAGATGTTTCCTTACCTGTAAATTACGGCTGGAAAGCCAGCAGTTTAAGCAGTAGCCGGCACATCGGGCTCTATGGAGCGCGTCCAACTGGTCGCACTGGGATGGATGGACTAGTGATCTGTTTGGGGTGTACCCCCGCCTCTCTCGGCCTATAACCGCTGGAGACACGCACCAGACCCCCCGCAACCCTTCAGGGAGAATCTAAATAATGGATGGAATGTATTTATCCAGACCATGCACACAGTTGAAAAAAATCTGTGCATTTACTTCAACCGGTCAAAGGGTGGTTTGAATACCAATCTGTAAAAGTGATGAACAGCCTTGAGATTTTTTCCGTCCGCATTCTAAAAACGGTCAAATACGGAAAATATTCTGTTAACGCAACCCTTGCTGTGCGCACAGTTTAATAAACCAAGGTTATGGATTCTTACACCTCAAAAATTATTTCTGCACCTGACCCCTTCCGGGCTCCATATTTTTTAATTTATCCATTTAGGTTTAACGTTGGGTTTGTCATGGTTTTTACTGCCACTAGGGGTCCACCTCTAAGTTAATGTGGAGCTGATGCTACTCTCCTCTGGAGCTTTTGCTCTGATGCAGCCGTTTGTTAAATAGTCGGCCTCATAGATTGGATCGGAGCATTTGAACAGTTCGCTCTCTGGTTCCGACTGTCTCAGGAAGTCAGCCATAGTTTCTGGAAACTGAAGCGTGAAAGTGGACCGACCCTGATGATGCGGTGCTGAATAAACGCAGCTGCTCGGCTCCTGTTGATGCAGCAGCGGAAAGTCGGTGTCTTCCATTTCCTCTGATGGGAAAACTGCCTGGAGAGAGATCAGCTGCTGCTCTGTGATTGGCCTGCTGTCAGACATTTGTCCTGTGACTGGATGAGAACCAGTAACATCCGCAGCACCCAGTTTGACGGTTGACATCTGGACAAAGAGGCTGCTGATTGACTGCAGAGAAGTGTCCCTGTGTAGACCGTCTGATGAGAGCCGATTGTTCGGGCTGACCAGGAAAAGGTGCTTTTCGCCGAGAACATCCGTCACCTGGAAATCTGTAATGTCCAAGACGTTCCTCTCCGCACATTTCTGAGAAAGGGAATCACAAATAAATACATGATAAAGACCCAAACCATTTTTTATTCATTTCTTTATGATCAGTTTAATGTCTCTGAGAGAACAAATATTTATAAGGTTTTCTTGTTTATTGTAATCTTCCCCTTGAGCTCATTATCCTTACCTTTTAGGTTGGTTGGTTTATTGTTATATTAAATTATTAATGGTGTTTGTGTTGATTTGTGTATACTGTCCAAGCCAAACGGACAAACAATCACGCACACCCTAAAGTCCTGACTCAAAAAGCGCGTCAATAGTTCCACTTGGACTCGATACTTGTAACGTTGCCACCTTATCATAGTGAAGCGGCTTGAGTGCCCCAATGATCCTAGGAGCTAGTTTTTGAGGACTTTTTGCCCCTGGTAAGTTCACCAATGTCAAACAGGTCCTAGATGCGGGAACAAACGAAGTGCAGCCCAAAGACCCCATCCCACTAAACATTAGACGTCATATGAACATACAGATCATGTCTATATTGCGTCGGTCGGTCCAAGACCAATTCTGGACTACTAAATGACGTGCAAATTAGGTCCACTATTTGGACGTCTAGTCATGACCCCATTTGGACGTCAATATATAGTTTAACATTTTAACCGTGAACTATGTGAATGTTTTCAACGCCATGGAGACATCTTCACACAGGTACAGGAAAATGGTGTTGACACTTTTTATTCCATACCTGTCAACTGATACGGTTTGCCCGTATTTAATAAGTTTTTTGCTATCTTTTAAATGGATACGGCGTACTACAACATATAATACGGGAAAACACCCAGACCGAAACGGGGTATTTTTGCCGAATTAAGCTCCATCACGCATGCGTCGCTTTATAACTTCCGCTTCCTTCTTGATTGCAACACAACACGAGGAAATCGATATCATTTAAACACGAAACTCTCACCAGTGAAGATGTCTGAACCCTTGAAAAAGAAGTGGAAAGTTAAGTCAACTGGAAAGCATCAGAAAGTGTGGGAACATCTGCAAGGAGAGTATAGTGGATGGATAAAATCTTCGTCCAAAGGCCCGGAATATTCGTTTTGTGTACCGTGTAGGAAAGACGTGAAAGTTGCTGCCAGTGGTTTTTATGACTTGAAAAGCCATTTCAAAACATCGTCACACGTGGATAGTGTCGCAAGAAGTAAGACATACGTTCCTTTGAGTCAACAGTTTGCCAGTGCGAACCCTGCATCGTCACAAAGCAACAAGGTGCTCAAAGCAGAAATCCTCATGTGCCAGTTTTTTGCCGAGCACAACATTCCACTCGCCGCTGCAGATACATTCACCAAGTTGGTACCAGAAATGTTCATCGATTCACAAGTTGCAAAGGTATGTAAGACAGATTAAAATTTTCTTTGTCACTCAAGCAATTAATCTTTTTGAAAATAATGCAAACAATGTAGATCGAGATGATTTATATTAAAGACTGTAATCTTCAATGCAAACTGATAATATCATCAACAGATTATGATTCAAAGTGTGTTTGATGAAAAATATTCAGAGATGTTTACATGCGTTGAAGTTTTTAATGCTATGAAATTATACTCTGAACATCGATTCTTCAAACATCCACATGTAACGAATATAATCTCTATGTTGCAGGATTTTGCATGCAGAAGGACAAAGGCAACCATGATTATCGAGGAGTCTCTCGCACCAGCCTACACAGATCCTATCAGCTAAAACCAACAAGTGAGATGTTGCAATCAGCAAAGGCCGCAACTTCCAAGTACAACAACAATCACAAATGATGTCATTTAGGCTTTTAAGGGCATTGTGTGATATGTGAACACATCATTATATGGTAGTGATGTATTGATTAAAGAATTGAATAATGCAAATTGATGGTGCAGTTTTCCATGTTGTTCTTTGGTAAACACGGCATTTACGGCGCGAATACAGTTTTTGGTCATTGAGTAAGGGAAATTTAAATTGTTAGTAAGGGCAGTCATGGTTGATGGTTGACAGGTATGTTATTCATATGTCAGGAGGTATTCATTCCTATATCAAGATATTATAATTGTTAATATTTAATAATAATTTTGTTTCTTTGACTAATTATTTGTTTGAGTACATGCTGGTTTGTTATTTGTTTAAGTTTAGTTTAGTTGTTGTAGTCCGCAAAGACTTATGGGTAATGTGTTCATGTTAATTGTAGAATTCCTCCATTTCACATTATAATTAATGTTCCAAATGTAGTCATGTTCTTTAGTTATATTTTGAGTTATGTTGTTGTCGTCAGTGTTTGGTTGCGTTTTTCCCCGCACCGTCTTGGAGATGGTAGTTTACGGGAGTTAGGTGTCTGCATTGAGTGAACTAGGCTAATGTATACTGAGAGTGCATAAAACTCTGCCCCCTAGTGGGTGTGCAGAGTGAGAGATGACAGAAGTCATGTTTCAAGTTTAGTTGTTCAAACGGTCCTCCAGTCTCTTGAAAGTTATAGAAATGATACAAAACAATGTCTAAAATTTGTCTCAATTTGATGTTGAAAAGACGTCTAAAATAACCAGATTTGGACTATTAGACATGCAGTAGACGTCCAAAAAAGACGTCACCAGGCATTACAAAACAACCCCTTCAGTAGACCAAAATTGGACGTCCAAAAATGACATAAAAAAAGACGTCACTCTGACGTCTCATTGCTTAGTGGGCTAATGATAAGTACCATGAATGGACAAAGAGTTCCCTCCCCCAGTTGTGTAACTTTCACCTATGAGAATCAGGTGGGCTCAATGTGAAGAGGCAACATGGGCCCACATTCCCATGGGCTTACCATCTATGGGATGGGCCACGGGAGTCAGGGCGGTGTCCAAAGGCAGGGATCTTGGTGGTTCGATCCTTGGCTACACAAGCTGCCTCTCGGGACATAGAACTCTGGTTGGGAAGAAGCCTGAGTTGGTGCGCGAGGTTTAGAGGTTCCGACTGGACATAGTCGCCTCAAGAGGGGTTGGACTGTTTCCCACTCTGGAGTTGCCCATGCCGATTGTCGCATACTTGGTGTCCCCCATCTTGGTGCTGGGGTTTATCGGTTTACCCCGGTGAACGAGGGGGGTGGGTTTTGAGTTGTTTGTCCTTATGCGCCAAATGGCAGATCAGATTACCCACCCTTCTTGGAGTGCTTGGAAGGGGCACTGGAGAGTGCTCCTCCTGGGGGGCTCCCTCATTCTGCTGGGGGACCTAGAGAGGTGTGTTTAGAAGGAACAGCCCTCCGAGCGATGTTTTGTTCTCAGACTTCTTTGCTCCTTATTGTCTATAACAAACACCATGTTCCAACATAAGGGTGTCCAACTGTACCTTAGGTCAGAGCTCGATGTTTGACTTTGTTTAAGAGAGGGGCAGAGCTGTCCAAAACAACCAATACCTGGTGGTAAGTCAGCTCTGATGACGAGGGGAGACCCATAGACTCGATAGAGCAAACGTGTGAGGGTCTCCTGTCATAAGGAGCTTCGACTCTCACCTCTTGCAGAACTTCATACTAGTCCGGGGGACATTAAGCAAGAATGGGCCACGTTGCGCACCTCCATTGTTGAGGCAGCTGACTGGAGCTGTGTCTGAAGGTGGGTGGCGCTTGTTGCAGCAGGAGCCCTCAAACCCAGTGGTGAATCCCGCCTGTGAGGGAGGCTGTCATGCTAAAGGAGTCCTATTGGGTCTTTTAGGGGGTGGATGAGATTTGCCAGTAGTTACTCAAGCCTCTGGATGTTGTAGGGATGTGTCGGTTAACGCAGCTTTGCAATATTGCGTGGACATCAAGCACAGTTCCCTTGGATTGGCAGACCGGATGGTGTTTTCAACCATAGGGGGATCACACTTTTGAGTCTCCGACGGATCGACGAACCCTGGACCAGGGGAACAATGTGGTTTTCATTCTGGGGAGGAAAGCTGCTCTACACCTTTAGCAGGGTCCTGGAGAGTGCATGGGAGTTTGCCCAACCAGTCTACAAGCGTTTTATGGACTTGGAGAGGAATTCAACCATGTGGGGGGAACTTTGAGAGTATGGGGTACCAGACTGATTGGTAGGGACTGGGCTCCCTGTTTGGTTCGCATTGCTGGTAGTAAGTCGGCTTGTTAATTAAATCTGTGTTTTTGTGCCCATGTTGTATCTTGGAGTTTTTCCACCACGGTTTTTTTCTGGTTTTTTTTGACTGATCTGAGTCAGTTTGTTGGTAGAGTTCAGTTTCTCCTGTCAGTTTTGGTATTTGTGGATACACGGTCTGCAACGTTGCATGTTTTTGTAGATCTGTATCGTCATTTTGAGCCTCTTTTTTTTCCCCTTCCTGTGCAGATGTTTGTTCAATGGTAATCGTTTAGTCATCTTTTAAAATCTTTCCTGCTTACTTTGCACATTTCACAGTTTCTCACACATTAGAATCACGATTTCATTTAATTTTAATGTTGCTCATTTTGTATTGCAACTAGTCTCTGAACTTGGGGATTTTTTCCTTTTATTTTATGATTAGCAGCCATTGTAGCGGCTACACCCCCCCACCCCCAATTTCCCTTATTTTTCTGCACCCCAACACACCTGTGCATCTCTTTGCTTCATTTGTTTGTACAACCTTTTTATGTTGTGTATTTTTTATGGGACTGCATATGTTTGATTATTAAAACATCTTCTATAAGTTAGAGGAAGAAATCTCACCCAAACTGAGAAATGACTCATGAATAAACACCTACTTACCTTCAGGTTTGGATTCAGTAGCCACTGACCTGCTGTGCTTCTTCGGGGGCTGGAGATCGGAGGGAAGAAGTACGACTTCAATCTGCACAGAAATGCAATTTATGTACATCAGAATCTGACGGCAGCAGGAAGTGATTAAACAGCTGGTTAGTCTTATTTTGTAGTATATTTAATATGTTCATTTTAGTTTGGAAGAGACCTTTTACCACTTTGCAAACAAAACAAGAATCCACCCTGTGTTTATCTTTTTGTCATCGTAACACGATCGTTTGTAACCTTTTTGGGGCAATCAAGTGCTCAAGTCACAGGAAATCCTCAGGAAGGCTGAATTATCTTATCACCTCAACATCTGAACATCCTTTCTCAGAAAAGTGAAAAATAACAACCTAACCCAGTGATTGCAGATGCCAGTGTGCTACAAGTTTTAGATGTTTCTGAAGCAAATAAATGGCTCATCAGCCGGTCTCTGATCCATGTGCTCTCTTCACCCCTAAAGTCAGGACACACCCTCACAATGAGGCGTCTTCCCATTGATATGGGTCTAGTTTACCAATCATCCCTAGAACAGGAACCACACATGGAGAGGCTGATTTCAGTTTCTATGCTCCTCATATCTGGAACAAAATTTCAGATAACTTCAAAGATGCTGAAACAATGAGCTGCTTTAAATCTAAGTTTAGAACTCATCCGTTTAAAGCTGCCTCTGAGCAAAGGATTACGATGTTTAATTGCTGTTTTTTTTGTTTTGTCTAATGTATTTTTATGCTTTTCATGTTTTATTTTTAATTTCTGTTTTTACTTTCCATGCTTTTTTTCACGTTTTGTTTGTTTCTTTTCTTTTATAAGCACCTTGAATGACGTTTTTATTGAAAAGTGTGCTAAACAAATAAAATTGTCTAGTTTATGATACTTGGTTCACTTCTACCTCCATGTTAGCAGTGAGGAGGAGTTTGAATATTTTTTAGTTTTCAACTAAACATTTAGCTTCTACTTAGCTAAATATTTGGGTAGCAAGTTAAACATTTAGTTTTTAACTTAACTTTATCTTCGAAACACAGTTAGCTGGATATTTGGCTCACAAGCTGAACATTTATATTCGAAATAAACATTTAGCTTCAAAATACCTAGTAAGCTAAATATTTAGCTAGCTAGCGAAATTTGCATGGTAAATATTTCATTTTGAACTAAACATTTAGCTCAGAGCTAAAGATTTTTCTTCTGAACTTGGTGATATCTGAAAATGAATTTGTATATTAACGTTTAGCTGAGTGAACTATTTACTTAAAAATTAGATATTTGGCTAGCTAGTTTGGTTTCCTAGCTAAATCTGTTGTTTCCAATATATATTTAGCTCGCTAACTACATATTTAGTTGGAAACAGAGAAAATTATTAATGAATGAATGAATAAAAGGGATGCAAATGTGACTTTGAAAAATGAAACCCTCCCATTTTTTCTCATATAAGAGGCTGACATTATTTCTGTTAAGTTTTGACAGTTTACGACCTCATTTCCAACCAAAATATGCTAAATATTATCCTTGAATTTGAACTGATGAGGTCACAATGTGAAGCTTAAAGCATGAACACATGGATTCATGTTGTCTTGCTTCATTGCTCCATCTGGTGGAGGATATTTTCTTAACCCACTTTGGGCCACTTAGTACCAGCTGAGCATTTGTTAAATGTCCCCTGCTTCAATCTCGTTGCCGACATCAGTTCCTTTATGACCACACAAAGTAAAAAAGACGCACAAAAAAATTGTAATCAGCGCTAACGAGGGGGGTTTCTTCAATCTGGTGCGGAAGGAGCCAGGGTTAAAGGTGATCATCTGGATTTAGTCGTGGCCCATGCTTTGGCCCCGAGAACGAGAAGATTCCAGAGAGAGGACGAGATCATGGATAGAAGCAGCTGTAAAGAGATGGTCTAAACCTCTAATCAGGACTCTTCCTGCACTACCTCCGTCTGAATTACTAGGAGTTTGACTGGGAAGAGATCAGGGGACAGATCGAAAATACCCTGAGATCCACCTGGAGAAGCTGGATGAATGGACGGATGGATGCGTTGGGGAGAAGTCATTTTCCCCAGATGGCTTAAGTAGACAGCATTTCCCAGCATGCTTCGCTGCAGCCCAGAAGCTCTCCCATTGGTTGTCCTCTTGGTCAACAAAAGTGACATCACAGATGACCTCACAAACAAGTCTATAAAGGAAGGTGGGATAGGCGGCAAACTTTGTTCTCGGCAGGACGTCTTATGCCCCTGGAACTGGTCGGTTCTGCCCCGATTTGGTGGTTAATATTACCTTTATCGGGTTTTTCTGGACTACCTCTGCCTTGGTCTGAAGCGTGCCAAAGCTACCCAACATACCTACCTATGGAGTGATGGTCCGGTAATGTGATATCACTCTCACTCCTACCTAGCAGTGGTGGCCACTGATTGGCCTGCCGTTGTTTGTTTGAAGTGATGTCACAGAATGGCGAAGCATTGCTTCCAGCGAGTTCAAAGCATTGCTGGGGGAAACTAAAGAAATTAAGATGCAAATGAAGGGCCATGAAAGCGCACAGCGGCAGGAGATGGGCAGACTGCATGAAGTCCTTTTCAGAAATGGACGGTGTGCACGATGAAAGGGCAGCAAGCAGCGGAGAGAGAGTGGGATAGATGCCGTCTGCAGCTTTGGCATCTGTGAATGATGGCGGATTTTTGTCAGTTTACCAGGAAGAATAGACCTGCTGTCGATTATGTCATCCTGTTCCACACACGTGTTAGAGCACTTCCGGTCGGGAAGCGGTAGAGCAGACGAATTCGACAGTACGGAGAAGGCACGGCGAGCCGCAGTGTCAGGGAGGAAGGAGGCTGGTAGCCAATAGCAGCAGAGAACAAGGACGTCTCTGTTGATCAGAGCGCAGGAGTCAGCTGAATCAGACTGGAAGGCTGCAGCTGAACAATAATTTGATGACAGTGTTCCCCGATCGACCAAATCATAAAGATGTCTTTATTTACAAACCTTATCCTTCAAATGAGACTGGAGTGTCTGATAAAATTAAGTTATTCTTCTAAAGACGGAAGTTGTGCCCCGATCATCTGATTAATAACTCAGACTTAACCACTGATAAAAAAGATGGATGGCTGGACGGACGGACGGAGGAATGAAATGGTGGATGGATGTATAAACAGATGGAAAAAATAAATGGATGGATTGATGAATGGGTAAATTTATGAATTAAATGATGGATGGATGAAAGAGGATGGATTGATGGATGGATAAATGGTGGATGGATGGATTAAATAATGAATGAATGTTTGAATAAATGGATAGATGTTTGTATGGATGGATGGATGTGTAAATTTATGAATTAAATGATGGATGGATGATGGCTGGATGGATAAATGGATGGACTAAATGATGGATGAATATATAAATAAATGGATGGATGGGCAAATTTATGGATTAAATGATGGATGGATGAATAAATGGATGGATGGATGGATGGATGGATGAAAGAGGATGGATGGATGGATGGATGGATGGATGGATGGATGGATGAAAGAGGATGGATGAATATATAAATAAATGGATGGATGGGCAAATTTATGAATTAAATGATGGATGGATGAATAAATGGATGGATGGATGGAGGAATGAAATGGTGGATGGATGTATAAAGAGATGGAAAAAATAAATGGATGGATTGATGAATGGGTAAATTTATGAATTAAATGATGGATGGATGAAAGAGGATGGATGGATGGATGAAAGAGGATGGATGGGTAAATGGCTGGATTAAATGGTGGATGGATGGATTAAATAATGAATGAATGTTTGAATAAATGGATAGATGTTTGTATGGATGGATGGATGTGTAAATTTATGAATTAAATGATGGATGGATGATGGCTGGATGGATAAATGGATTGACTAAATGATGGATGAATATATAAATAAATGGATGGATGGGCAAATTTATGGATTAAATGATGGATGGATGAATAAATGGATGGATGGATGGATGGATGGATGGATGAAAGAGGATGGATGGATGGATGGATGGATGAAAGAGGATGGATGAATATATAAATAAATGGATGGATGGGCAAATTTATGAATTAAATGATGGATGGATGAATAAATGGATGGATGGATGGATGGATGAAAGAGGATGGATGGATGGATGGATGGATGAAAGAGGATGGATGAATATATAAATAAATGGATGGATGGGCAAATTTATGGATTAAATGATGGATGGATGAATAGATGGATGGATGGATGGAGGAATGAAATGGTGGATGGATGTATAAAGAGATGGAAAAAATAAATGGATGGATTGATGAATGGGTAAATTTATGAATTAAATGATGGATGGATGAAAGAGGATGGATGGGTAAATGGCTGGATTAAATGGTGGATGGATGGATTAAATAATGAATGAATGTTTGAATAAATGGATAGATGTTTGTATGGATGGATGGATGTGTAAATTTATGAATTAAATGATGGATGGATGATGGCTGGATGGATAAATGGATGGACTAAATGATGGATGAATATATAAATAAATGGATGGATGGGCAAATTTATGGATTAAATGATGGATGGATGAATAGATGGATGGGTAAATGGATGGATGGATACATTTATGGATTAAATGATGGATGGATGAATAGATGGTTGGGTAAATGGATGGATGGATACATTTATGGATATAATAATGGATGGATAAATTTATGGATGGATGGGTAAATGGATTAAATGATGGATGGATAGATGGATGAACTCATTAAGAGGTTTCAGGTTTTGACTCACAGAGTCCTGGACAGGATGGAAATGATCGTCACCATGACGAACAGAAGCAGCAGAGGAGTTGCCGTCGCCACTGCTGGAACTTTATCTGAGGAAGAGAAGAATCCCAAACTTTGAAACATCTCCAGAATCTTCATTCCTGAGACTATGACACTGGTTAGTTTGGTTTAGTTTAGTCTGCCTCAGTTTGTGGCTCCATGACAGAAAATATCATTGCTTTTTTAAAATATTTATACTTTAAATAAAAACCAAAGCGGAGAATCTCACCATAAGACGTGGCCACAGGTATGATGGATGTGGTAACATCATCAGCCAATAGGACCAGAGAATACTCTGTGCTGGGGGTCAGGTTGGAGAAGGTGTGCTGCTGCTGGTCCGGCCACAAACACACAGCTGCTGCAAGACACCAAAGTCACAGCTTTTACTAACCTCCATAGCTTAAAAATATGCCACCAGAGTCTTCGTGAGCTGATTTAGCGGAAGCTGTTTGAGTCTCAGAGGCGCTAGAGGGCTTCATTGGATCCACCAGACAAAAGTCATTAATTAAAGTTTGGAGACATAAAAACTGGACCAAAACTTGTGGTCAAAGAACCACTTCTTTAGGGTTAAAACCGACTCTTTGTGTCAGCGTCTCTCCTCAGCATGGCTCTGTATCTGCCCACACTCCTCGCTGCAGACTTCCTCTGCCACCCCCACATGATGGTCGCTGTGGTTTCAGTGACTCTGACGACCTTCAGTCCCACGGCTTCTATCAGAGCTGACAGAAAACAGAAGAAAATGACCTTTCTTCCTCCTCCTCCTCTTTAGTAAAAACACACTTTCTGTCCGTCTGCCATGTTTACCTCCGAGCTGCAGGCTGGCTGCCAGAGACTGAGGAGCTCCACACCACTGGTTGTGGACAGGCACCACACTGACCAGGTAGGAACCATCAGGGTCAACACCTGGAGACACCACCCGGTTAAAAGCTCTGATCGAGCTGGGAAAATATCTTAAAACTGCCTAAAAAATGCAAGCAAACCAACATGTCCTAACACTGAACTCGACCTGCTCCCTAAAATCGTCATTTCAAAAAAATCTGGAGAAACCAAAGCACCAGCTGTTCAACATCTTTCTGTTAGTTTGGGAATTTTAATTACATTCAGTGAAATGGTAAAAATTGACTGCCTCTGTGGATAGAAGCACAGTTATTGGTTGCTATGGTGATTCACACTTTTCATCAGATGGATGGATGGACAGAATGATGAACGGATCTTCTCTTCCTTCTCTACCTAAATCCTCCAATCTCTGTTGGTGGAGTTATTAGTGGAGCTGCTGAGCTGACTCAGCTCCATGGATCTTCATTGATCAATATTATAATTATTGATTAAAATGATCTCAGAGGACCTGTGATGGTGGCAGAAGGAGTGGAAACATCAACTCTGAGCCATTGGTTGGTGGACGGATTCTTCTCGGAGTGCCACCGGACGGCAGCGTGAGTGGAGGAGGGAGCCGTGTGGAACGTCCACCGGACATGGAGCTCCGCCTTCTCAGGATAACCGCTGGAAATCCACAAGTTCCTCACAGAGAGCTGAGCTGCAGGAAGACGTTTTCATTGAACGATGAAACCGTTAGCTTTAGCTGCAGGAAGACGTCATGGAACAATGAAACCGTTAGCTTTAGCTGCAGGAAGACATTTTCATGGAATGATGAAACCGTTAGCTTTAGCTGCAGGAAGACGTTTTCATGGAATGATGAAACCGTTAGCTTTAGCTGCAGGAAGACGTTTTCATGGAATGATGAAAACGTTAGCTTTAGCTGCAGGAAGACGTTTTCATGGAATGATGAAACCGTTAGCTTTAGCTGCAGGAAGACGTTTTCATGGAATGATGAAACCGTTAGCTTTAGCTGCAGGAAGACGTCATGGAACAATGAAAACGTTAGCTTCAGCTGCAGGAAGACGTATTCATGGAACAATGAAACCGTTAGCTTTAGCTGCAGGAAGACGTTTTCATTGAACGATGATACCGTTAGCTTTAGCTGCAGGAAGACGTTTTCATTGAACGATGATACCGTTAGCTTTAGCTGCAGGAAGACGTTTTCATGGAACGATGATACCGTTAGCTTTAGCTGCAGGAAGACGTTTTCATTGAACGATGATACCGTTAGCTTTAGCTGCAGGAAGACGTTTTCATGGAACAATGAAACCGTTAGCTTTAGCTGCAGGAAGACGTATTCATGGAACAATGAAACCGTTAGCTTTAGCTACAGGAAGACGTCATGCAACAATGAAACCGTTAGTTTTAGCTGCAGGAAGACGTCATGGAACAATGAAACCGTTAGCTTTAGCTGCAGGAAGACGTTTTCATGGAACAATGAAACCGTTAGCTTTACCTGCAGGAAGACATTTTCCTGGAACAATGAACCCGTTAGCTTTAGCTGCAGTAAGACGTCATGGAGCAATGAAACATTTAGCTTAAGCAGCAGGAAGACGTTTTCATGGAACAATGAAACCGTTAGCTTTAGCTGCAGGAAGACATTTTCCTGGAACAATGAAACCGTTAGCTTTAGCTGCAGGAAGACGTTTTTTATTGAACGATAAAACCGTTAGCTTTAGCTGCAGGAAGACGTCATGGAACAATGAAACCGTTAGCTTTAGCTGCAGGAAGACGTCATGGAACAATGAAACCGTTAGCTTTAGCTGCAGGAAGACGTTTTCATGGAACGATGAAACGGTAGCTTTAGCTGCAGGAAGACATCATGGAACAATTAATCCATTAGCTTTAGCTGCAGGAAGACGTTTTCATGGAATGATGAAACCGTTAGCTTTAGCTGCAGGAAGATGTCATGGAACAATGAAACCGTTAGCTTTAGCTGCAGGAAGACGTTTTCATGGAACAATGAAACCGTTAGCTTTAGCTGCAGGAAGACATTTTCCTGGAACAATGAAACCGTTAGCTTTAGTTGCAGGAAGACGTACTGGAACAATGAAACCGTTAGCTTTAGCCGCAGGAAGACGTTTTCATGCAAGAATGAAACCGTTAGCTTTAGCTGCAGGAAGACATTTTCCTGGAACAATGAAACCATTAGCTTTAGCTGCAGGAAGACGTTTTCATGGAACAATGAAACCATTAGCTTTAGCTGCAGGAAGACGTCATGCAACAATGAAACCGTTAGTTTTAGCTGCAGGAAGACGTCATGGAACAATGAAACCGTTAGTTTTAGCTGCAGGAAGACGTCATGGAACAATGAAACCGTTAGCGTTAGCTGCAGGAAGACGTTTTCATGGAACAATGAAACCGTTAGCTTTAGCTGCAGGAAGACATTTTCCTGGAACAATGAAACCGTTAGCTTTAGCTGCAGGAAGAGATTTTCCTGGAACAATGAAACCATTAGCTTTAGCTGCAGTAAGACGTCATGGAACAATGAAACCGTTAGCTTTAGCTGCAGGAAGACGTCATGGAACAATGAAACCGTTAGCTTTAGCTGCAGGAAGACGTCATGGAACAATGAAACCGTTAGCTTTAGCTGCAGGAAGAGATTTTCCTGGAACAAAGAAACCATTAGCTTTAGCTGCAGTAAGACGTCATGGAACAATGAAACAGTTAGCTTTAGCCGCAGGAAGACGTTTTCATGGAATAATGAAACAGTTAGCTTTAGCTGCAGGAAGACATTTCATAGGACATTGACAAAGTTAGCTTTAGCTGCAGGAAGACGTTTTCATGGAACAAAGAAACAGTTAGCTTCAGCCGCAGGAAGACGTTTTCATTGAATAATGAAACAGTTAGCTTTAGCCGCAGGAAGACGTTTTCACGGAATAATGAAACAGTTAGCTTTAGCTGCAGGAAGAAGTTTTCATGGAACAATGAAACAGTTAGCTCTAGCCGCAGGAAGACGTTTTCACGGAATAATGAAACAGTTGGCTTTAGCTGCCGGAAGATGTTTTCATGGAACAATGAAACAGTTAGCATTAGCTGCAGGAAGACATTTCATAGGACATTGACAAAGTTAGCTTTAGCTGCAGGAAGACGTTTTCATGGAACAAAGAAACTGTTAGCTTCAGCCGCAGGAAGACGTTTTCATGGAACAATGAAGCAGTTTGCTTCAGCTGCAGGAAGACGTTTTCATTGAACAAGGAAACAGTTAGCTTTAGCTGCAGGAAGGCGTTTTCATGGAACAAGCGTCCCTTAAAAGAGATAAGCTCAAAAGAGAAAACCCAACATTTTTTGATAAAATTTATCTCTTTTGAAGCTCGAAAAAGAAAAATGTGATGCTCGTTTGAGTCTCGATCTGATTTTATTTTTGTCTGATTTCTTTCTCGCATGTTTCTCCTAAAATTCACTAAGGAGCAATAATTAACTTGGAATCTTCTAGAGACCTTAGTCAGAAACTGTTGACAATGAGGACAAAAAATTGCATACAATCATACCTGAGGACAACTTAGCACACGTGGATCTCTCCTGGGCCAAGATTCGAAACAAGGTCAACTGAGTGAAAGGTAACATTGCTACAAATTGAGCTACAGGGAAACCCTACTAAAATACCAACCAGGGTATAACATGTGCAAAAGTGAATTGAGCTATCATTTTATTCAGTATTTATACTTTAAACCCGTATAATTCAGGGAAATAAATACTCTTAATTTATTTTAAAAAACGACTTGATGACAATTTTGTTTTTTTACTTGCAGTAAAATTATTTTTTTATTTTGGTTTAAGAAAAATAGGAGCAACGAGCAAACTTCTGTATTTCTAAAAACAAAATCAAGCAACTATTTGAACAATAAACACATTTTTCCTGGTAGTTTTTTATAACAGGTGGGTACGGGCACTCTGAATGACTTTGAATAAAATTTAAATAAACAAAAGCAAACCCTTTCAACTTGTCTTTGTGTTTCTTCACACTTTACATAAAATCCCTAAAATGAGAATAGTTTAAGTTTACAACAAGGTCTCTTGATTTTTTACTGAGATGCAAAGAAGAGAAATAAGTATGAGGATAAACTTGAGACTTCAGATTAGAGCAAACATCACTAAGACAAATGAGGCCGAGTCGAGATAACTTTTGGTAAAATTTCAAAGGTGGAAAAAAAAACAGAAAAATTCTCATAATACCATGGCCCTCATCTCAATTATGTCTGTTATATTGAAGAAATAAAGAGAATAACCAGACAAATCTGAGATCTAAATTACTGAGAAATGAGAGACAGAACATGCATATTCTTTTTTCTGAGATAAGAGACTAATCTCAGATCTAATTTGGTGAGAAATGAGAGACAACATGCATGCTGCTTATGTGAGATATAACTGAGATAGGAGTTTGAAGTAAGGATATCAAACTGAGACATACCTGAGAGCGGAACAATATTGTCTCATTTTTTCTCTTATCTGAGATCAGGACAAGAGAGTTTAGAGACTTGATATTGCCCACTGTGAGACTTATTTCTCAGGAGAGACATTTGAGCAGAATGAGAAAACCACTTTAGTCTCGAGTAGTACTCATTTATTTCTAGGAGATATAAATGTGAAAAGAAATGAGATCTCATCTTCAATTTTGCTTTGCTATGGGAGCCGTTGTCGAGCTGTAGCTTGGCTAATAGCTACTTGCTAGCGTCAGCTAATGCCCTCTGTAGACGTGCGCTCTGATCACGGGGGATGTGATACAGGCAGTTAAAATGTTACCAGGTGTTGTTGTGAGTATGAGAACTGGTGAGAGTTACTTGTTAGGGAACATGCAATGTGTGGTTCCTTGTGATGAGGAAATCTGAGTAAATAGATGGCTGCCTGCTAACTGTTGCTATGGAGTCCGAGTGGGACGCACAGTGAGTAAACATGAGGGGGGTCGCAATCCTCTTTTGGATTTGGAGGCGCAAAGTCAGAACGGAATTTCGATCGATTTCGATACAAAATTAAGATTGTGACACCCCTAAGGAAGACGTCTTAATGGAACAATGAGATGTGCTAGCCTCAGCTGCAGAAAGAAATATGGTGCGTTCTGTTTGTACTTGGAAATTCTGACTTCCGAGTGGAAAAAATCATCTGGAACGCCCTCTGAACTCAGACTTCCTGCTCAGAAAGTCGTGAGATTCTTTTTTGCTACGACTTTGACTTTCAAAATGGCCGCTCCTCACAACAATAGTAGCTGTGGTGGAAAAATGTTGCATCCAACATCCATCTTACATGTAGGGCCCACAACTCTAATCTTAACAAATTAAAAGGGGAGTTTGTATATGGAAATACTTCTTAAAACGACATTTGTAAGAGGTACTGCAACTACGGCTACTTGGGTGTCACCATATTGGAATCCCGATTTATCCGACAACGTTACCTGAACGCTGTTTAGTCGGACGTGATGCCGAACCCAGCTCCCAGTTCCGACTTCTGAGGTAAATAGAACGCACCATTTTTCATGGAACAATGAAGCAGTTAGCTTTAGCTGCAGGAAAAAGTTTTCATGGAACAATGAAAAATCTTCACGGAGAAAAATCACAAGGATAAAGGAAATGATGATACGTGTCAGGGTGGAGCTAGTTAGTAGGCTTGAACGTTTTTTAATGTTTGCAGCATAAACATTCCAGGTAAAAAACAATCTGACTGGTTCTGTCAGATATTCTGAATATTGTCTGTTCATAAATTCAACATGTTTAAAGTTAACTCAGGAAAAGGTTTTATCCACCATCAGTTCACATCGTCAACTCTCGCTTCCTCCTTTGATAAGAAACCCAAACTCACTCAGGATGTTGCAAAACTGAAGAAAACCAGAGATAAAAATCTGACATAATTTCTGTTTAATAGAGTTTATTTAACTCTGAACTGAATCTTCCTGATGAGTTGATCCGATCAGTCAACACTAATAGCTGACAGTATATGGAAATATGCAGGCACAACTAATTAATGTCATGAAAACATTCACTATTTCATCTCCCTACTTCCAGAAAACAAAATTATTGTTTTCTGTAGACCTAGCACACATAGAGTGAAACATTTGCGGTGCTAATTGCTGGTAATTCTGGCTCACAAAGAATGAATCCTAAGGACTTTCCACCCTTCAGCAATGTGTATTCTGGTCCTCTCCACTCTTCCTCTAGACCCGGGTTCGGCAACCTTTTCCATCCAAAGAGCTGTTTTGCGTTCAATTCAGCGAAATAAAACTAATTTAGAGCCATGACCGTTGGCAAAAAGCTTTACATTTTTGATAAGCAAAATGTGTTTCTTTAGCAAAAAGTGAATCAAATTAATTTTCTTCTATGAGTTTTTACCTTTTTGCCAAATTATGTAGGCATTCACTTTTAGTATCATTCTTTCATGGAAATTACATTTCAATTATCCAATGAAAAACACAAAACACCTGCAAAAATCTTAATACTTTATATCTAAAACATAATTTGGTTGGTTATTATTTTTTTTCAGCCAAAGTGCTTGAGAAACATTTGTAGAAGGTCTAAAAAGCCACCCCAGAGCCACAGGTTGCAGACCCCTGCTCTAAACTCTGGGATCTTGGTTTTGATTTTACTTTCTTCCAAAAAAGTAGACCACAGTGCAAAGGCCCAGTTCTGGTTCTCCTCAGCCCAGGTAAACGTAGTGGCTCTAGATGTTCTGGCTCTATCATCAGTCCTCATCCAGTGAAGCTCCTCCAGGTTTCTGCTTGGATACGGCACACTGTTAACAACCAGCTTCTTCACTAATGAAGTTAACTCTTGTGTCTCGTCTTCCCCTCCCTGTGTCCACAACTGTCCTCTGGAGTCTGTCCAATTATTCTGTCCTTCTGACCTAGACTGAATGCTTTAGAAGCTCAGGAAACCTCTGCAGGTGTTTTGAGATGATCAGCTGATTAAGGTGGCACTACATGTTTCCAATATTTATCTTTGACACAATATTCTAATTTTCTGAGACTGAATTTTGGATTTAGGTAAATCTCAAGAGGAAGGAATCCAGGAGGCACGCTGAGATAAACCCATCTCAGCTGATTTCTTTCTGTACGGAGGAACAGTTTGGGCCTGATTTATTAAGGTTCCTGATACTGAGCGCAAAATTGCGTGCGGCGCTAAAAAAGTGGGTGAGTGGGTTGTCCTTAAAGGAGCAGGGGGCAGGATGGAAGAAATTAAACTCGTAACTGCAGCGACCGCGGGAGTGTGCAACTAAAAAAAGTAAATAAATCAGTGACGTGGCGTACTTTCAGGCCACCGCCAGCTGTGAAACAACAAGCGACATGTCTAGAAACAAAGTGAGTAATAGTGTTTAATCGATCGCGTCTGAAGTCCGGGTTCTTTCTCTTCCTTCTTCTTGTTAAATCCAGAATGCACAAGAATTGTAGGTTGATGTCGCATCCGCGTGTAAGCGCGGGAATATTCGGCCACCGAATCGCAGACCATTTTGCAGCACACAGGCTGTGCAAGATAATGGGATTACCCATTTAAAACGCTTCGTTACCCAATACAATTACTAAACTGAACATGAATATAATTGATCAAAAAGGACAAATCCAAGGCACTCTTCTTTAAATTTAAACAAGCCTTTATTTTAGATGGCTATATGATAAGGATAACATCCCAAGCGTGTCGGCCTCTGCCTTCATCAGGGCATGAATATAATTTATTTTAGAAATCCAGCCCCCTGCCCCTTTAATTTGCGGGTGATTTACTGAGATTGCGTGAGCAATTCATATTGGGCTCAAGCTGCGGTATTCAAATCAGTGCATTTCCATCCCTATCCTTGATCACCCTTACCTGTTGCACATCCTTTCCATCTCGGTCTCTCTGCCTCACCAACCTATACAAATAATTCTCTCCCTCCTTACTATCAAACCTAGCATACAGGTCATCATACGCCCTTTGTTTGGCCTTTGCCACCTCTACCTTCACCATGCGCTGCATCTCCCTGTACTCAGTGTTCCTCTACTTCTTAGCTAACTTCTTTCTCTGTATCCGTTCCTGGACTTCATCGTTCCACCACCAAGTCTCCTTATCTACTTTCCTCCTTCCAGATACCCTCCTACCCGTCTCTCTAATCACATCAGCTGTCGCTGTCCAGTCATCAGGTAGAACCTCCTGGCCACCAAGAGTCTGTCTCAACTCCTCCATGAAAACCTCACGGCACTCATCTTTTTTCAGTTTCCACCACTTGGTCTTCTGCTCTGTCTTTGTTTTCTTCACCTTCCTCACCATCAGTTTCATCCTACAGACCATCACCCTATGCTATCTAGCTACGCCCTATGTTCCTGAAGAAAGTATCTACAACAGCCATTTCCATCCTTTTAACAAAGTCTACCACCATCTATCCTTCGTTCCTATCCTGGATGCCAAACCTGCCCATCACTTCCTCATCACCAACATGTCCGTTAAAGTCTGCACCATTCTCAGGGTACTCTGCATCGAATCATCTAGTTCACTCCTTACACCATAACTTACATCGTACCTGTGGGGCGAAACCACTAACAGCATTAATCATTATTCACTCCAGTTCAAGCTTCAGACTCATCAGCCTATCTGAGATTATTTTCACTTCCAGAACATTCCTAGCAACTTCCTCCCTCAAGATAACTCCTAATCCATTTCTCTTTCCATCTACCCCGTGGTAGAACAACTTGAATCCGTCTCCTAAGCTTCTAGCCTTGCTACCTTTCCATCCAATCTCCTGAACACATAGAATAACTTTCCTTCTCTGCATCATGTCCACCAGCTCTCTAGCTCTACCCGTCACAGTCCCAACATTCAAAGTCCCTACTCTTAACTCCATATCCTTAAATTTCCTTTTTTCTGTCTCATCCTACCAACACGCCTTCCTCCTCTCCTCCTTCAACCAACAGTCGTCCAATTTCCCCCGGCGCCCTCTGGGTCAAAAGCACCGGTGCCGGTCGTCGTTGACCCGGGCCTCGACTGATCCGGTTTGGTTCATGTTTGTGATTCGCACATTTGGTTTGGCTTAGGTTTTACTTTGGATGCCCTTCCTGACACATAATCACTGCATATTTATAATTCATGATAAAGTCAGCAGGTTTTCAAGTGAATCTCAAGCTGCACCATTTCTCCTGATACACAATGTTGGTACGAGAAGCATCAAATCTGATTCCGCCGCCACTCGGTGAAACACTCACGGATCTGAGTTTGTGTGTCGACTTGAAGTCGGGCTGCAGGTCCGAAACCCGCGGTGTTGAAGGCCCGGACGGTGACGCTGTAGTTCCCCTCCTTCACCACCAGGAGCGACGTCGTCTCTGTGACGTTGTGAACGCTTCCATGCGGGTCGATGCTGACCTGGTATCCGAGGACGCGACTCGCATTCTTACCAGGATCAAACGTCTAAAACAAAGAGAGGAGACAGAACAGCTGATGAGTAGCTTGGCAGGGGAACTTTGACATAATAAAACTTTTTCTCTCCTTTTAAAATTGATACATTTTTTTTTACTAATCAACATGATTGCCCTCAGGTAAGCCGGTGTAGACGTTTCACTGGGCGTCGATTGTTTTTGTCATATTTTTGCCCTGATATTTAACAAATTTCTAAATGTTTCAATTTATATGTAAATATTTATTTAGCAACCTAAGTATCTAGTTTACAAACTAAAGATTTAGTTAGTTAGGTTAGGTTTTATACCATTATATTTTACCTTAGTTCTTCTTTTAAATTTTTATACTGTATTTTCCCTGCATGCCCCTGTGTTCCCGTAAGCTGCTGGAACTGTGAATTTCTCTTGGAGATGAATAAAGTATCTATCTATCTATCTATCTATCTATCTATCTATCTATCTAGCAAACTAAATATTTAGATTTAAACAAAATTAGAAAGGATGCTAACTAAATATTTTGCCTACATCTCAGTATTTTGGAAGTATGCTAAATATTTATCTCCAAGCTAAATATTTAGTTAACAAGCTAGATATTTAGCATCTAACTAAATATTCTGCATGCATATTAAGTATTTCACATGTAAACTAAATATTAAGCATGCTAACTAAATTCTTAGCTTGTTGACTGAATGTTTAATTTACAAAAATAAATTAGTTTGTAGGCTAGGTAAACAGTTAGCTCCAAACTAAATATTTAGCAATCCAGTTTAATATTTAGTTCCAAAGTAAATATTTAGACTATTTTAGAGCATGCTAACTATATTATTAGATTAAGTAAATATTTAGTTCACAAAAAATAAATATTTTGGATGCTTGCTAAACATTTAGATCTAAACAAAATTATATATTTAATAAAAAATGATATTTTGTAAGCTAACTAAATATTTAGCTCAAAACTATATATTTAGCATGCCAGCTAAATATTTACTTTGGACCTTAATATTTAGGATGCTAACTAAATATCTAGCTAGTTAACTAAATATTTAGTGTATTAAAAAAATGTAAGCTAGCTAAATATTTCGCACTAAATAAATATTTAGCACGCTAACCAAAATAATTAGCTTGTTAACTAATTATTTCGTTTACAAACTAAACTTTATTGTAAGCTAAATATTTAGCTCCAAACCAAATATTTAGTATGCCAGCAAAATATTTAGCTTTCAACTAATTATTTAGCATGCTAAATATTTAGTTTTTTGACAGTATATATACGAATGGATAACATTGCAATAATTTGACTGAAAAACAAACCAACTTTTATTTACTCATGTCAAGCCAAATATCCAAGATTACTGCAGGTAAATGTTTACAAACAACAACCCACCATCCATAGGAGATCTGATCTGAGCATCTTTTATCATGTAAAACAGAAACTTAGAGTTTCTGTTATTTTTGTTTTAATATTTTCAAACATCTGATGGTGGAACAGAGGCTTTGTTTGATAATCAAATTTATATAGCAGGGATAGAGTTTTTTTACCATCCAGATGAGATGAAGAAGAAGAGACTCATCGTCGCCTGCTTTCTCCACCCTGTAACACATCTCCGCAGGTTTGGAGGGCACTGGGCAGATAACGGTAAAACATTTTTTGAAAGATTATTTTCACAAGCATAATTAATTTTGTATGAAGTAAAATGTAAAAGATTAAGATAACAGGATGTTTTATTTATCTACAAGTAATAAAAGAACTGCAGGAATAAATCTTTTACAAATTAAATCACAAAACATCCAGATTATGTAACACAAAATAACATTTTAAAAGAAAAGCAAATTTGAACGACCCTGTACGGTAAAATATGATTCTACAAATTTTCCGGTTCCCATTTGGCCTTGCAACCACTTAAGTATTGTTTATCTTTGCAGGTGCCTGGTTGTGGTAAAAACAAAGTTTCCATATTCAGTCCAAATTGCCCCAAAATTCAATCAGCTCGCCGATTTCTTGGGGGCTCGTCCGGGATTCTTTCCTTGGGTCTGCGGTCGAGTGGAGAACTATCCCTCTCTATGGCCACAGCATTACAATGAAGCATGTATAGACTATATAAAGCGCTATACAAGTACAGGGCACTTCTGTACTGTTGGGATACATGATGAGCATTTTGGTTCAGGGCTTTGGTTCTAAACAGATTTATGGTTAGCTGTTGTTGACGTGCTCGGGGCGCAAGTCTGATGATTCAGACCTGATTATTTTTAGGGAGCCAGTTCTGTCCTGTGGTAAATGCTGGTGTTGAGAACTCAGGTTGATAAAGTCAACAAAATGTTACAACAGTCAGAGTAAAACGCTCATATTATTATTGTGAAATAAATGTTTCAAAAGATTTTAAAGAGCTACATTCTGGTATTCTGGCTTTCATGGTCACAGACCCAATGAGACTTAAGTCTGCGGTTCTGTGTGTGTGCAGAGGTTTTACCTCTATCCAGGGTTTGCATGGTTGTGTCTGAGCTCCAGTCGCTCCATATGCCGGACTGCTTCCTGCAGGCCACAGCAGCTTTATACGGCGTAAAAGGCATGAGGTTTGAGATCGTGTAGTGCAGATTCTGATATTCATGTGCAGGAATGAGTTCTGAAACCTACAATAAAAACAACAACAAAAGTGTATTTAGGAGCCTTAACAGTCCAGTCCCAACCAGGCATCATTGGGACTAGAATCGTTGAGGAACAGAATCATCAAAGTGCAAAACACTATTTTAAAGATAGACAATTTGTCTATCTTTAAAACTAGGCTAAAAACTTTCCTCTTTGACAAAGCTTACAGTTAGAGATATGTTTATAGGTATAGAGTCAGGTCAGACAGGTAGATAGGAAGAGACAGGTTAATGTTAGTAGTCAGGCAGAGTGTCAAAAGTTAGGAAGAGATAGGAAGAGGTAGAGTAGCTAGGTAGAGATAGATTAATGTAAGCCAGGTAAAGATCCGGAGCCGGTCGCGGCTTACCGCCGCGGAAGAAATGTGCCCCACAGGGGCCAGCCAGCGCCGGAGAGAGGTCCCTCAAGGGGATCCTCCCGCACAGTGCGGCCGCCCATTACCTGCCGGGTTGAATCCCCCGGGCAGACTGTGCGGACCCCACCCGTTTATCTCTTAAACGTTTCTCGCCCTCTTCAACTCTGTCCTCTCAGTTCTGTCTATTTTTCCTTAAGATAGTTGTCGACTATCGGTCTCGTGCCGGTATTTAGCCTTAGATGGAGTTTACCACCCACTTTGGGCTGCATTCTCAAACAACCCGACTCCGAGAAGACCCCGGCATGACGGGGGCCGTTACCGGCCCTACACCGTCCACGGGTCAGGAGGACTCAGACAGAGTGTTGGTAGCCAGGTCTCCTAGTAGCTAGGAGACAGGTTAATGTTAGTAGCTATGCTGCTTTAGGCTGTTGGAGGACATTATTAGGGTCTGTTCCTACTTTCTCTCCTACTTCTCCCCAACTGCATGATGTGCTGTCAATTCAAGCACTAACCTGTTTTCTATTATAGTAGGTGCTCCGGATTAGCCCTGCTTGACGACCCTGACTAAGATGGCATTGCAGTGACGGAAAATTCTCCACGTCCTGCAACAAACTTGTGCATCGGTTCTGTTGCTCTTTCTGTGTCTCTGTTATGTATTCTCCAAGCCACAGACGGTCGCGGCAGATAACCGCTTGTGCTGAGCCTGGTTCTGCCGGAGGTTTCTTCCTGTTAAAAGGGAGTTTTTCCTTCCCACTGTCGCTGCATGCTTGCTCAGTATGAGGGATTGCTGAGAATTCCACGACGCAATCTTCTGTGGTTCTGTAATTTCTACACTAAACATTGTATTGTAATAACTCTTTTTGTAAAGTGCCTTGAGATGACATCTGTTGTGAAATGGCGCTATATAAATAAACTGAATTGAATTGAATTGAATGTCGCAGTCAACACATAGTTTGCAAAGTTTTCAACCCTCATTGCGTGAACAAATGAACTTCTAAAATCTGAAATTATTTCAGTTTTTGATCAGGAATCTGATAGTGTTTGATCAGCAGAGCCGGCCAAAGGCACAAGCTATCTAAGCAGTAGTTTAGGGCCCCCCATAAATGCTGAAATTGAGACTTCAGATGTTAAAATGTATGAAAATGTGAATATTACTCCATTTGATTTGATTTTGTTTCAGTCTAGGCAAGTTTCTTTGTAACTAATCATCGTTCAGCTTCAGATTGTCTCACCTAATATTCATATTTACATCTGATTGACTTTTAGGATATACCAAATAAACTCTGCCTACTTTCCCAGATAGACCAAATCTGGATTGAAACGCCGTTGTCGTTGGTAGTGGTTTTAACAGAAAGGGGGCGCCCGTAATCTACCTAACCTCTTAAGCCCTATGGGCCCTTCTGTGAATGAGTTACAGACATATTCATCTGCAATTAAAGGATAATAAAACAGGACAAATCTGTTGATTTCCAACATGAATGTTTAGAAATGATTCATAACATATCAGGGCTAAATAGACAAAAGAGAGAAATAAGTCATTTATATTATTGTAAATCCAACCGCTGGGCGGCCATGTTTTTATTCTAATGCAAGGGTAGAAGCTGAATGATGGTCAACATTCAATGTGGTTTCTGTGGTTATTTTGAACTATTTGTTGTTGGTCATAGAACAAGAAAAAGCAAAATATTACCTATTTTACCGTATTTCCATCTTCTCCATTTGGAAACAAAATTCTATGGTTTGATGTGTTTTGAATAGATTTATTGATTTTATATTGTGCACAATATCAGAAATTGATAAAGCACTAGTTACCTTTCATATCCAAAAGCTTCAGTATATTGTTTTTGACTCCAATAATGGAAATAAGTTGTATTTTCCAGCCAGTTTTTATTTGAAGTGGAAAGTGCGAAATTCAGTTTCTGGCTGGTGGTGTCTTTACTAAAACCTTTCTGCTGAGTTTTGCCTTTGCTCGATTTCTTTTAAATTTGGTATACATATGGTGAAAGAGTTGCTGAATGTGTTCGGTGGCATTATCATGCATGAAAACATTGTCAGCATGGCGTTTTTTTGTGTCAAACATGAAAACATAAAAAAGTGAGAAGAGAAATGTCACATTTCACCTTCGGTTTATTCTAATTTACTCAGGCATAGTATGAGACATCATATTTTTGACACTTGGAATACATTCTCGAAGTTCTGTAGATGTTCCTAGAAACCAAGAACATGCATTTTCACCTTATTGATGTGGTGCAATTCTTCATTTACTTTGGGTGTCTTTTAGGCAATTTTTTTCCTGGAAATGGGGTCGGTCCAGTTGATCAGTTTTAAACCCATATGAGCCCAGCTTTCTCTAATGCAATGAGGTCCATAAAGTTGCAGAGGATTTTTGCCCCCAAAGGTGTGTTTGGTGCTGTTTAACCCAAATGTTCTCGTGTGCTGCTAACCTCAGTCCATGCGCGAGTGTCGTTGGGTCTGTAACGAAGTCGACAGCTGCCTTCAACGCTGCTCTTCCACGACACAACAAGTGAGTCGGCATCGGCACCACTGAGAGCTAAAGAAGGCCGAGACGGTTTGACTGCAGAGACGAAATAAGAATTTCATCAGTTTTACTGCAGTCGGCCGACTTTCTGAGGAGCTACAGAAAGAAAAAAAACCACATTCACGCATCCAAGACGAGATTTTACCATGCAGCTGTACGTTTACACAAGACAACCAATCAATATCGTAACATGTGCATATTGTTACGTTTGCAAAAGTACTATAAAAGTGTGTAAAAAGAAATGACACACATATATGCAAAAAAAAAAAAAAAAAGCTATTAGACTAAACAGTTGCAAAAAAAACTAAGCACAATTGAACAAGTTGATTTATAAAGCAGCACATTCTGATGACGCACCAACACCTATGGAGCGAATATTGAGACAGAGGAATTGATTGTGAAGTGCAAAGGAGTTCAATTCAATTCAGTTTATTTATATAGCGCCATTTCACAACAGATGTCATCTCAAGGCACTTTACAAAAAGAGTTATTACAATACAATGTTTAGTGTAGAAATTACAGAACCACAGAAGATTGCGTCGTGGAATTCTCAGCAATCCCTCATACTGAGCAAGCATGCAGCGACAGTGGGAAGGAAAAACTCCCTTTTAACAGGAAGAAACCTCCGGCAGAACCAGGCTCAGCACAAGCGGTTATCTGCCGCGACCGTCTGTGGCTTGGAGAATACACAACAGAGACACAGAAAGAGCAACAGAACCGATGCACAAGTTTGTTGCAGGACGTGGAGAATTTTCCGTCACTGCAATGCCATCTTAGTCAGGGTCGTCAAGCAGGGCTAATCCGGAGCACCTACTATAATAGAAAACAGGTTAGTGCTTGAATTGACAGCACATCATGCAGTTGGGGAGAAGTAGGAGAGAAAGTAGGAACAGACCCTAATAATGTCCTCCAACAGCCTAGCCTAAAGCAGCATAGCTACTAACATTAACCTGTCTCCTAGCTACTAGGAGACCTGGCTACCAACACTCTGTCTGAGTCCTCATGACCCGTGGACGGTGTAGGGCCGGTAACGGCCCCCGTCATGCCGGGGTCTTCTCGGAGTCGGGTTGTTTGAGAATGCAGCCCAAAGTGGGTGGTAAACTCCATCTAAGGCTAAATACCGGCACGAGACCGATAGTCGACAACTATCTTAAGGAAAAATAGACAGAACTGAGAGGACAGAGTTGAAGAGGGCGAGAAACGTTTAAGAGATAAACGGGTGGGGTCCGCACAGTCTGCCCGGGGGATTCAACCCGGCAGGTAATGGGCGGCCGCACTGTGCGGGAGGATCCCCTTGAGGGACCTCTCTCCGGCGCTGGCTGGCCCCTGTGGGGCACATTTCTTCCGCGGCGGTAAGCCGCGACCGGCTCCGGATCTTTACCTGGCTTACATTAATCTATCTCTACCTAGCTACTCTACCTCTTCCTATCTCTTCCTAACTTTTGACACTCTGCCTGACTACTAACATTAACCTGTCTCTTCCTATCTACCTGTCTGACCTGACTCTAACTACCTATAAACATATCTCTAACTGTAAGCTTTGTCAAAGAGGAAAGTTTTTAGCCTAGTTTTAAAGATAGACAAATTGTCTGCTTCACGAACCAACCCTGGGAGCCGGTTCCATAGGAGGGGAGCCTGATAGCTGAAAGATCTGCCACCCATTCTACTTTTAGAAATCCTAGGAACTACCAGTAAACCTGCAGTCTGAGAGCGAAGGTCTCTGTTAGGAACATATGGAACAATCAGGTCTCTTATGTATGATGGAGCTAGATTATTAAGGGCTTTATATGTCAGAAGGAGGATCTTGAATTCTATTCTAGATTTTACTGGGAGCCAGTGAAGAGAAGCTAAAACAGGGGAAATGTGATCTCTTCTTTTAATATTCATCAGAATCCTAGCAGCAGCATTTTGAACTAACTGAAGACTTTTAATTGTATTCTGTGGACTACCTGATAATAGACAGTTACAGTAATCCAGCCTTGAAGTAACAAAGGCATGGACTAGTTTTTCAGCATCATTCCTGGACAGGATGGTTCTAATTTTTGCAATATTCCTAAGGTGAAAAAAGGAAATCCTACAGACTTCTTTAATGTAAGTTCTAAATGACATATCTTGGTCAAAAATGACACCGAGGTTTTTTGCTTTATTACTGGAGGCTAATTTAATGCCGTCCAGGTGAAGGGGCTGACTAAGTAGTTTCTTTTTCAGAGCTTCTGGTCCAAAGACGACAACTTCTGTTTTATCAGAATTTAGAAGCAAGAAGTTTAGAGTCATCCAAGTTTTTATGTCTTCCAGACATGCCTGTAGTCTACCTAACTGATTGGATTCATCAGGATTTATGGATAGATATAGCTGTGTATCATCTGCGTAACTATGGAATTTTATCCCATGCTGCCTAATTATTTTACCAATAGGAAGCATATATATAGTAAAGAGAATCGGCCCAAGCACTGAACCCTGTGGTACTCCGCAAGTAACTATTGAGGTTGAGGAAGATCTATTGTTTACCTGAACAAACTGAAATCTGTTAGACAAATAAGATTTAAACCAACCTAGTGCTGTTCCTATTATACCGACACTTTGAAGCCTTTCTATGAGAATATTGTGGTCAACAGTGTCAAAGGCAGCACTGAGATCTAACAGGACCAGAATGGTCACCAGTCCATTGTCTGAGGCTATGAGAATATCATTAGTAACCTTCACCAGAGCTGTTTCAGTGCTGTGATGAGCTCTAAAGCCTGACTGAAACTTCTCAAACAGCTCATTATTGTTTAAATGCTCACATATCTGGTGTGCAACTATTTTCTCAAGAATTTTAGATAAGAAGGGAAGATTAGATATCGGTCTATAGTTAATTAAGTCGTTTTGATCAAGAGAGGGTTTCTTAAGTAGAGGTTTAATTACAGCAATCTTAAACTCCTGTGGTACATATCCATTGACTAAGGATAGATTCATTATATTTAAAATTGGAGCAGCGATCAGAGGGAAAACTTCTTTTAAGAGTTTAGTTGGGATTGGGTCTAAAACGCAAGTTGAAGGTTTAGATGAAGCTAATAATTTTAGTACATCACAAAGTTCGGCTGCATTAAAGCAGTTTAAGCATATATTAGGTTCCACCATTTTTGAGGCTGCCTCATTAACTAAGGAGGAAGCAAGCATATTGGGAAGGTTCCCAATTATCTTATTCTTTATGGAGTCTATTTTATTTATAAAGAATTGCATGAAGTCGTCACTGCTTAGAGCTTGGGGAATGGTTGGCTCGATAGAGCTATGATCCTGTGTGAGTTTGGCAACTGTATTAAAAAGAAACCTAGGATTATTTTTATTCTCCTCGATTAAAGATGAATAATATGCTGTTCTAGCTGTGTGAAGGCTCTTTTTATATAGCAATAAACTATTTTTCCATATTAAAAAGGAATCATGTAAATGCGTGGAGCGCCATTTTCTCTCTAGTTTTCTAACATTCTGCTTTAGGGTACGTAGCTCTAAATTAAACCAGGGAGTTAATCTTCTATGGCTAGCCACCTTCCTTTTCAAGGGGGCAACTTTGTCTATTGCCCGACGCAGGGAGGAATTAACGCTATGAACTAAAATGTCAAGTTGTGAGGGGTCACGAGTTAAATCACTGTTTTCTGTTCTGCATTTATAAACTGAGGAAATTAAAGTTGGAAGAGCTTCTTTAAAATTTGCTACAGCGTTGTCTGATAACGTTCTGGTATAATGAAGTTTTCTTTCAGGTTTGATATGATCCATTAGAGTAAGTTTAAAAGTGATAAGGAAATGATCAGACAGGATAGGGTTATGTGGAAAGACTGTTATTTCTTCACAGTCAATGCCATAAGTCAGCACAAGATCTAAAGTGTGGTGACAAGAATGTGTTGGTCCCTGCACATTTTGAGTAAAGCCTATTGAGTCTAGGATAGTGTGAAAAGCTGTATTTAGACTATCACTTTCATTATCAACATGAATATTGAAGTCTCCGACTATAATGACTTTATCAGTGTTTAAAACTAAGTCAGATAGAAAATCTGAAATCTGATCTAAAAATTGAGAATAAGGTCCTGGTGGACGATATAAGACCACAAACAAAAGTGGCTTTACTGCTTTGTTATGTGTATGAGGAAAGCTAAAAACTAGATGCTCAAAGGAACTGTAACTATTATTTTTTTGGAGATTAATTAGTAAATCGGAATGAAAGATAGTTGCTACTCCACCTCCTCGACCAGTACTTCGAGGGACACTAAAGTTTAAGTAGCTAGGGGGAGTTGACTCATTTATTGTGACATGGTCCTCTTCCTGCAACCATGTCTCTGCAAGACAAAACAAATCAATATTATTTTCACAAATTAAGTCATTTACCAAGAGTGTTTTTGAGGGGAGAGATCTTATGTTTAGTAAACCACATTTAATTGATTTGTTTTTATGTTCAGTCCGAGTTTTATTTATCTTTATGAGATTTTTATACTTTGCTCTAGTAGCATTAACTTTTAATTCATTAGTTTTGGGTAGTGGACGGGAAACTATCTCTATAGGGTAGTGGGTGGGTGGCAGTCCCTGTTCCTTGACCTGGACTCTGGGTTCCCTGAGCTGGACTCTGGGTTGTCACGGCTTTGGGGAACTAGAGATAACCCTATCAATGTTCCTGGAAAGAAGCGAAGCTCCGTCCTCGGTGGGATGGATGCCGTCTCTACGTAACAGTCCAGGTTTTCCCCAGAAGGCCCCCCAGTTATCAATGTAGCCCACATCGTTTTCTGGACACCACCTTGACAACCAAAGGTGGAACGAAAGCATACGGCTGTACATGTCATCGCTAGTACGATCAGGCAGGGGACCAGAAAAAATTACAGAGTCAGACATCTTTTTGGCAGCCCTACACACCGAAGCTACGCTAATTTTAGTGACCTCCGACTGCCGTCGCCGGGTGTCGTTGCCACCAGCATGGATAACGATCCTGCTATACCGCCGTTTGTCCTTGGCCAAAAGCTTCAGATGGGACCTAATGTCCGCAGCCCTGGCCCCTGGAAGGCATTTGACGGTGGTCTTTCGTGTCTCTGGAGCCACATTCCTAACTATGGAGCTGCCAATTACAAGAATCGGCCTCTCCTGCTCGGCGGGTGCGTCGCTGAGCGGGGCGAACCTATTGTTCAGAGAAAGGGGCTGGAGGTTGGCCGCGGACTGGGGTCTGGCGCTAATCTTCCTACGAACCGTCACCCAGCTCGCCTGAGGTCCCGGCTGCACGGGAGCTGTTGAAGGACGGCTAGGTCCTGTCCTAGTTGACTCCGCGCTAGCTACTGCTGGGCCTGGCTGTTCTACAGCGCGGAGCCGGGCCTCTAGCTCAGAAACCCTCGCCTCCAAAGCTACAAAAATGCTGCACTTATTACACCTACCAACTTCACTAAATGAGGCGGAGGAGTAACTAAACATCTGACAGAGAGAGCAGGAAAGAGGAGGAGGTGTAGAGAGAGATGGAGGGACAAGAGAGAAAGCTGCCGAAGCCATGCTAGCCGTAAAGCTAAGCTAACCAAGCGGTACCTTACCTTACCTAAAAACAAAGTAATTAACCCAGTAAAACGCTTAAAGAGTCCTAAACCGTGAAGAAACTTAACGTTTTAATGTGTTTGTGTGTTAAGCAACTCAGAAAAAACTTATTGACAGAGAAAGTTAGATCAGTTCAAGAGAGAGAGAAACACCGACTTGCTACAAACGAGTTAGTCACAAAACAGGAAATGACGCGATACGTCTTACCAACGCGATACGTCTCCACCATTAACTGTGCCATTAACTCCACGAGTTAATGGCACAGTCAAAAAAAAGATTACAGCACACAAGAGAACGTGTACATCATCAGGTAACCTTTACGCAGTGGAACGCAGCGTGCAGACAAGGCATCAATGAGTGCACCACAAAACAGGTAAACATATGCAAAAATATAAATGCCTTTAATACAGAGTACCATGTGTAACATAAAAAAATAACTTCACATACGTTTTTGCAGATATGTTTGCATGGTGCACACAACAAAACATGGAATATAAATTTGGTGATATTTCACTTTCCGTTTTTAAAAAGGTGTCTGATTCCACAAACGGTTCATACTAATACTACAACTCCTCCTCCATGTGATTCTCACCCATGTTAAACTGTATCTGAAGTGGGATTTCTAAATAAAACACCCGCAGAAAGACGATATCAAGCAAATTTATGTGATATTGTGGCTTCTGTATTTTAATAAAACATTGGATTCCACATACTAATTCCCTTCACACTTTTGCCACGCCTTCTCCACTTGAAACTCACCATCTAACCAGATCTGAAGTATGATTTCGAAATTAACCCCCCCCACTCCCAAAGACTCAATATCAAGAGCATGGGCGGATATAGGGATGAAGAGGATCGGGGTCTTAGCCCAGATGCCTGAATGGGAAAAATTGTTGCTTTAAATGACACGGCAACTCAACTTTTGAATTCTGATCACTTTTAAGTAGACAAAAAAAAAACAAACTCTGGACTACACTTACTATGCTTTAATGAAGCAAAACAAGACTCAAACAATATTAACCAGCAACAAGATCACAGTTAGCCGCTAACTGAAGTCAACCCAGATCACTGATCCAGGGAATATAGTTTACATCCATTAAGATGAGAAAATATAAAGCAATAAAGTTACTAGGTTCTTACTGTCTTAGACATGAACCTGTTTTTACGCTTCAATTAATCACATAGACACAAAAATAGTTATATATATATATATATATATATAATAAGCTTCACATTCCTTACCACTTTGATGCAGATGTGGCATTTCAAAATAAAACACCCACAAAAAGGCAGTATCAAGTCAATTTTATTGACGTTTAGGCTTTTGTTTAGCAATTATTCAACAGACTAACTCACTTCAGACTAAACGCTACACCTCCTCCACTCTACCCTCACTCACTTTCAAATGGATCTGAATAAAAACTATTCTGCAACCCCTTAGGAGTTCATTCGTTCTGAAACATCAAATCATAGGGAGTGTGTTGGTGTTTTAACCTGCATCAAACAGATCCACAGTATGAGGCCGAGACCAGTACTCCCTCCCAGTCAGGAAACTCCTGATCCTGGCTGTCACGTTGAGGATGGCTGCTGGGTTAAAGATGCCCCAACAGGAAAGGATTTTATCGCCACTGTGGAAGAAGACGGACATGAATTAACCGAAGCTGGAGAAGACTTTTAAAGACTTCATCGTGGAGCTACGCTCACCTGGTGAAAACCAGAGAGGCCTCAGACTGGGGGTCCTGGCTCCAGCTGCAGGTCATAGATCTGATTCTGTCTTCAGTTACCTGGTAGTAACAGGACATGTTCAGCGTCTCTGTAGCAAGGAGACAAAAACCCTCTTGAATTTCACCCTTTTCTTATTTCTCTCTGCTGCTGCTATATCAGTTTGATTTCTATGTTTATAGGAAAAAAAAGTCACATTCATCACAAGGTGTCAGCTTGGACAGACATGTAGACACAAGAGAGCAAAAAGTAGAAGGGGAGGAAAGTCATTGTGGAGCCCAGTTAGTTGTTACTTTTGCATGTGTCTCTGACTCCTGGCTGTAAATTTATCAGTTTAACAGTCCCCACTGATCTTTGTTGCTGTCACCAACAGAAAAAAAAGAAAATACAAATATGTGCAAACTTTACATCATCCAACAATTCGTCATATTCGGTAAATCAAAATGTGCAACAGATTATGGGTGCCGTTTGTAAAAGTTAAGAGCAATAATTTAGCCTGTCATAAGATAAATAAATACGTGTTCATTTCTCAAAGTCATATTGAATTCATGTTATTTATTTATAACTGTCACAGTTTAGAAATACATATTTAGGGGACAAATAAAGTGTTTAGCTTCAAACTAAATATTTAGTTAGCAAGCTACACTGGCCAACTTTAGCTTGAAACTAAATATTTAGTTCAGACCTAAATATTTAGTTAGCAGGCTAAACTAGCTAACTTTAGCTTCAAACTAAACATTTAGATCAGAGTTAACTATCTAGCTAACAGGCTACACTAGCTAACTTTAGCTTCAAACTAAACATGTAGATCAGAGTTAACTATCTAGCTAACATGCTACACTAGCTAACTTTAGCTTCAAACTAAATATTTAGATCAGAGTCAACTATCTAGCTAACAGGATACACTGCCTAACTTTAGCTTCAAACTAAATGTTTAGATCAAAGTTAACTATCTAACTAGCAGGCTACACTAGGTAACTTTAGCTTCAAACTAAACATTTAGATCAGAGTTAACTATCTAACTAGCAGGCTACACTAGCTAACTTTAGCTTCAAACTAAACATGTAGATCAGAGTTAACTATCTAGCTAACAGGATACACTGCCTAACTTTAGCTTCAAACTAAACATTTAGATCAAAGTTAACTATCTAACTAGCAGGCTACACTAGCTAACTTTAGCTTCAAACTAAACATGTAGATCAGAGTTAACTATCTAGCTAACAGGATACACTACCTAACTTTAGCTTCAAACTAAACATTTAGATCAAAGTTAACTATCTAACTAGCAGGCTACACTAGCTAACTTTAGCTTCAAACTAAGCAGGCTAAACTGGATAGCTAAATATTTAGCTCAGATCTGAATTAGCTAATTTGCAATTTTACTTGATAAGCAAAAAGGTACAGTCATAATAAAAGCTTGTTCTTGGAACCTCTATATTAACTGCTGGTGAGACTCAATATAACATTGTAATCTTTGTTAATTTTCCTCCCAACAAGTCCAACATTTCCTCTTAAAACATAAAGGTGAGCGGTTTTGATGAAAATACAGACGTACACCAATGGATTTACAATGATTCACCCACAGCAGGATTTTATATAGAGGACCCAGCTTTAATTTTGAGAGTCAATTTCGAATTGTCAGCAAATAATTTAGCATATAAGCTAAATATTTAGCTCAGAGGTAAATATTTCCTTTGGAGCTACTTGTTTAGTTAGCCAGTTTAGCTTGCTAACTATATGTTTAGTGTGGAGCTAAGTATTTAATTTGCAAACTGAATATTTAGTTCTAAACTGATGTAGCCTATATAAATTAATAACATGGAGGAAAATATGATCAAATAATGAACAATCATTTTTTTCCTCTTCTGACGGGCTAAATGACTTAAATGATTGCTGGTAATTTTTAACAGTGTAACTTTACAAACGACACTTCATACCAGAAGAGGCTTTTTCCGATCAAAAGTAGCTTTTCAAAATGTTTTTTAAGCAGAAACATACAGTTCATTTTTAAAAACCAAACTGTGCCTTTAACATTCAGCAGGGTGCCTCTAAAGTAGCGCCTCTACAGGCGGCTGGTGGTATGTCACTTCAGACAGGATGCTGGTTTACTCCCGTCAGCACGTCCTACTAACATCTTATCCTATTTTTAAAGTACATGTGAGGTAATTCTTCAGACTGCGTTGTGTTTCATCATAAATTCTGTTAATATGTGATTTTATCAGGTTTTTAAGGCTTTTTCCATGAGCTCCAGGGCTTCTCTCACTCTGTGGAGATGTAGGCGACAGAGGCTTGCAGTCTCTTGGGTCGGTGACACAGACACGATCATTTCCCTCACATGGTTGCAGCTCAGAGTCTTCTACTGATATTTCTGTTAGAGAGAAAAACACAAACAGATCCCCTTAATCCGCAATAATTTAAGAGAAACGAATTCAACCCCAGCAGCTGGTGGAAGCACCTTCTGTAACTCAGCAGGGGTTTTCTGTTAGTTTCCTTCATTCAGGTCCCACCCACCACAGCATTTTAATCAGGTCGAAGTCAGAACTTTGACTAGACCATTGAAACATTTTGTTTATTTCCTTTTCCAGCCGCTCTGTTGTAGTTTTGCTGCTTTGGTCCGGAAAATGGTTCTGTTTGTGACCCAGTTTGGACCAAACATCAGCGGAGTGCAACCATTACAACTCTAAGAGCAATTTTGACCTGAACCTGAATTAAAAATCGTTTAGAGCTGCTTATGGCAAACACCCTTTTGAAAAGACAAAAACACAAGAACTTATAATTTTTAACAAAAATATTTACATTTGTTGTCATTTTCACAAAAAAACAAAATTTTGAATTGTTTTTGTGCAGAAAATGGATTACATTCTCTTCTTCTAGGATCTTATAAATCTATTTAATAAACCTAAAGTACTGAAATCGACCAATTCAGGATATAGATAATGAAAAAGAACAATAGCACTAAAAACATCTGGATCGAAAATCTATGAAAATACATTTTTAGCAAATAAAGAAATCAGAGTGTACAAGAAAATTAAGATATTTATCTTGTACTGTTGGACTGGTACAAGATGAGTTATATTTTTTATAGTACTTTAAGTCTCTTTATATTGTGTTCAATGCAAGAAAAAAAAAAAGGAAAAAAACATGTAAACCTGCATTTTTATTATTTTGAAAAGATTAACTGGTTGTTTATTGTTTAAAGCTAAAGTTATGGCTTTAAACCGTAGTCATTCCCAAACATTTATTAATGTTGGAACCCATTATGAACGAGTCCCTATTAGCCCCAGAACCACAGGTTGAAGACCCCGGGGACAGCTGAACTTTGACCGGATCAATAAGACAACAAGATTATCTGACTGATCCAATGTGGAAAACTTTTCTCAGATATGAAAATCGTGAAGCGAGAGCTCTAAAACACCAGGATCTGCGTTTGTTTTGGTGATTTCCCTTCATGAGTTAAAGAAACACCTGAGTTTAAACTCACCGAGACACGAGCCACCAAGGGGGCTCATCAGGATCCAGATAAATAGAAGCCGCTCCGGAGCCCAGAGGTCCATTTTAAGAGGGAAAATTGTCACCCATGAAAGAGATCAGAGCTGAAAACATCCCTGTGGTGTCCGGACTGTCAGCCTGCTGCGGCTGAAGTGTGAACCTGATGCTGGAGGAAGAAGAACTCACTTCGCAGACAGGAAATGACTCCAGTTGTATTTTTATTGCCTCACATCGTCATGAGCAGGCATGTGCAGGAGGTAACGCAGTTTTTAGAGAAGAAAACATCTGAGCCGGTTCTGATTAGAAAACAACATTCAACAGACAAACCAATTCAATAAAAACACCATTTATGGATTTAAACATGCACAAAATTAATAATAAAAGAGGAAAATGAAGAACTAACTCAGTGGTTCCCAACCCCTTCCTGAAGTGGTTTTTAAACTGCATTGTGGAATTTATTCACTCTTGAGCCAAATATGAGCTTCCAGTTGTTATTTCCAGAGCAAAAACCAATATTGTTCAATATTAAACAATATTCTCATTTTCTGAAATACTGAATTTAGTACTTTACTTAATTGTCAGTTAAAATCATGAAAATCTAAAGGAAAAATACATCTGAACTATATCAGTATGTGTGTAATAAATTAATCTAATATAAAAGTTTAACTTTTTTTTATGCAATTACTAAAATAAATCATCTAGTAATCTTATGACCAGCAACTGTACTATAAATTACACTTGTGGAAGAGAAAAAGGTCATTTTACTTTCTCTAGTTTAGACAGATAAAGGTTTCAGTCACATCTGAATAAAATAATATTTTATTTGTATAAATGTCACAGGATCTTTAAAAAGAAAAGTTTTATTATCAAGGACACCTTGCAATACCACCACGGACCACTAGGGGACGCAGACCTCTGGTTGAGAAACACTGCTGTGTTCAGTTATTGTAGACATAGACGCCATTTTAACCGGGGACATGTCCCCAACACTATTTATGGTTGACGGGTTTGTCCCCACCAAACGTGACGCTTCCAGGATGGTCCTGGAATTGTTTCCAGGATGTCCTAGGAACCTGGAAACGCCTCAATGTTGATCCAGGACCATGGAAACTAGTTCCCAGTACATTCCAGTACCTTGGAAACCAGTTCCCTGGATGTTCCAGGACCACTGAAACCTGTTCCTAGGACATCCCAGGAATCCTGGAAACTGGTTCCCAGGATGTTCCAGGACCCTGGAAAAAGGGCAAAGGACATTCCAGGACCTTCCTGGAAACGCTTTAAAGATGGTCCAGCATCTAATTCCCAGGACGGTCCAGGACCCTGGAAACCAGTTGACAAGACATTCCAGGACCCGGGGAACCAGTTCCCAGGATGCTCCAGGACCTTGGAAAAGTTTCAAGGTTGTTCCAGGACTCTGGAAACCGTTCCAAAGATGTTCCAGGACCTGGGAAACCAGATCCCAGGACATTCCAGGACCCTAAAAAAACAGGGCAGGTGACATTTCCAGGAAATGCTTCAAGGATGATCAAGGACCATGGAAACCTGTTCCTAGGACATCCCAGGAACCCTGACAACCACTTCTCAGGATAATCCAGGACCCTGGAAAAAGGGCAAAGGACATTCCACGATCATCCTGGAAATGCTTTGAAGATGTTCCAGCATCCTGGGAAACCAGTTACTATGACCCTTGAATCAAGTCCAGGACATTCCAGGACCTTGAAAAACAGTTTATATTACATCCCAGGACCCTGGAACAGTTCCCAGAATGTTCCAGGACCCTGGAAAAAGATGGGCAAAGGATGTTCTGGGACACAGGAAAAGTTTGCATGACGATCAAGAACCCTGGAACAGTACCCATGGCATTCCAGGACCCTGGAAATCAGTTTCCAGGACATTCCTGGACCCTGGATAACGCAATTCAGCACGTATTGCAATTTTACCCATTCATCACAACTTTAGTTTATGTCCTTTTAGAAAATAATCAGCTGTGAACAGTGACACACGGACATAGCAGCAACAGCAAGTTTTCAGGAGAAACAATCTTTGTGGCTGACTGAAGCTGTGGTTTCCATTACTTGTTACATCGAGTTAAAGTAAAAACTATTTTGACCAACCTCATGTCTAGTTCCCTTTTATTCCAGCTGCTCAACGTTAGCTTTGGCAGCGCATATTTTTCCTCATATTAACCTTGGGTTCAAGACTTACTTTCAGCCCCAGTTTTTAGAGTTCTGTTCATTGGTTTCCAGAACCTTCTTGAAGTTCATGAGACATTCCCAAAACCTTATCTTTGTTTCCCACAATCACCTCTGAATCAGTTTAGATTAATCCTTTCAAATATCCTTTGAGTCGTTTATTCTTTAGCAGATATAATCTGCAGAACTTCTTCCTCATTCAGCGATTTTGCTTCAAAAGGTTCTCAAGCTGTGGCTCGTGGACCAGAAATGGACGGTTCTTTTAGGTTTGATGAAACGGAGAACACAGTAACCATAACCTCTTATCCTGGTGACCAATTTTAAAAGGTCTTACCCATTCAGTTTTGCATTTACTTAATGTCTATAGGTCCTTCTCAAAAAATTAGCATATTGTAATAAAGTTCATTATTTTCTGTAATGTACTGATAAACATTAGACTTTCATATATTTTAGATTCATTACACGCATCTGAAGTAGTTCAAGCCTTTTATTGTTTTAATATTGATGATTTTGGCATACAGCTCATGAAAACCCAAAATTCCTATCTCAAAAAATGAGCATATAATGAAAAGTTTCCCTAAACGAGCTATTAGCCTAAACATCTGAATCAACTAATTAACTCTAAACATCTGCAATAGATCCGAGGCTTTTAAAACTCCCAGCCGGGTTCATTACTCAAAACCGCAATCATGGGTAAGACTGCCGACCTGACTGCTGTCCAGAAGGCCATCATTGACACCCTCAAGCAAGAGGTTAAGACACAGAAAGAAATGTCTGAACGAGTAGACTGTTCCCAGAGTGCTGCATCAAGGCACCTCAGTGGGAGGTGCGTGGGAAGGAAAAATTGTGGCAGAAAACACAACGAGAAGAGGTGACCGGACCCTGAGGAAGATTGTGGAGAAGGACCGATTCCAGACCTTGGGGGACCCGCAGAAGCAGTGGACTGAGTCTGGAGTAGAAACATCCAGAGCCACCGTGCACAGCAGGCGTGTGCAGGAAATGGGAAACAGCAGCAGAAGCGCCTGACCTGGGCTACAGAGAAGCAGCACTGGACTGTTGCTCAGCGGTCCAAAGTACTTTTTCCGGATGAAAGCAAACTTTGCATGTCATTCGGAAATCAAGGTGCCAGAGTCTGGAGGAAGACTGGGGAGAAGGAAATGCCAAAATGCCGGAAGTCCAGTGTCAAGTACCCACAGTCAGTGATGGTCTGGGTGACATGTCAGCTGCTGGTGTTGGTCCACTGTGTTTTATCAAGGGCAGGGTCAATGAAGCTAGCTATCAGGAGATTTTGGAGCACTTCATGCTTCCATCTGCTGAAAAGCTTTATGGAGATGGTTTCATTTTTCAGCACGACCTTGCACCTGCTCACAGTGCCAAAACCACTGCTAAATGGTTTACTGACCATGGTATTACTGTACTTAATTGGCCTGCCAAGTCTCCTGACCTGAACCCCATAGAGAATCTGTGGGATATTGTGAAGAGAAAGTTTAGAGACGCAAGACCCAACACTCTGGATGAGCTTAAGGCTGCTATCGAAGCATCCTGGGCCTCCATAACACCTCAGCAATGCCACAGGCTGATTGGCTCCATGCCACGCCGCATTGAAGCCGTCATTTCTGCAAAAGGATTCCAGACCAAGTATTGAGTGCATAACTGAACATAAGTATTTGAAGCTTGACTTTTTGTGTTGAAAACACTTTTCTTTTATTGGTCGGATGAAATATGCAAATTTTTTGAGAGTTGAGAATTTTTGGTTTTTCTTTACGTTTTTGCCAAAATCATCAATATTAAAATAATAGGCTTGAGCTACTTCAGTTGTGTGTAATGAATCTAGAATATATGAGTCTAATGTTTATCAGTAAATTACAGAAAATAATCACCTTTATCACAATATGCTAATTTTTTGAGAAGGACCTGTATGTTTCCCTGCATCTCGTTCTCATAAATGCTGTTTCATCTCTTTTTTATTAATGGTAAGTTAGAGCCAAGCCTCTATAGTAGGTTTCTCCTCGTACTCCGCAATGGGTATTGTCGGTCAGACATTTTGTGTCCTACTTTATTCCATCATATTCTTTAGTAAACTGCGCGACATTTTAAGCCTATTTTTACCCCTACTGCCGGTCAGTGTGCCTTTTCCTGTGCAAATGTTTATCAGGTGTAGACGTCCAACCCCGGGCATGCATCAGTATCCCCAAACCAGCACACCTCCAAAAAAATGGTCAGATGGACCTAAAGTTTTTTTTAGGCAAAAGATGTCACACAGAAACTTAGTATGGATGACTCAACACTGAATAATGATCATAAACTGTGTTCCAGGATCAGAATTTTAAACTTTTCCCACATACATTTAAATATATTACATTTTATGAAAACGCAAAAAAGAATTGAACATAAAAAACCAGAGATATTTTGTATTATTTTCTATGATCAGTGGGAAAATTAAAGCCTCCTCCCGTTTGCTTCCTCTGATCTCTTAGTGGTTTAACTCCGATGAAGCTTAGAGGGATTCTTCCTCATCAGATTTGGATCTGCTACAGAAGCAACATGCTGGTGAAATGAAAACATTCAATTTTCCATAAGTCTGCCAGGTGTGTGAATAATTATGGGTGGAGCTTGATAGGTATGATTATCTCGCTTAGTTGATGGAAATAAAACCCAAAACCAGAAAATTTACAAACTCATCATTTCACTTTTAATCAGAATTTTTTTTAGCTCCAAAACAACATTTTTTGTAACTTTTTTTTTTCCATATAAAATGAAAACAAAAACAAAAAAAAAACACTTTACAAACATGAAACCAGGACAGAAGCAGATAAATTCTGTACAGACGGACTGGTTGGTCCACACGGAGGGGGAAGGTTATCGCTGCGACACGCTGAGGCTGCTGCCACCTACTGGCAGGAAGGCAAACTGTTTCTGAAATCCAAAATTAGCAGATTTTCCTCGGATTTGATGACGTTACTCCCAAAAGATTTCCTCTGATGCATCATGATGAACTTTATGACCTTTCAAACATTTGAACTTCCTGATTTTAAACTGACCGATGACCGTTTTTCACCTGATTCCGGTTGTGGAGAAGCGTAAAAAGTGGGAATCCAGAGGGCTTCCTGCAGACGTCTTCGTGTTTCTCGCTTTGTTCCCCTGACGGGACGTCCTGCTCAGCGACCTGGTGGGAATCCTCCCTTCTGTGGGAGAACTGCTTCCCACCGAAGAAAAAAATAACAAAAAAACAAACAGAAATGAAAGCAGCTCCACTGATTCGGTTCCATAAGAACTCACCGACTTCTTGTTAGCACACAAAGCCTTGGCTCTGGGGAGCAGAGGGATCCAACCTCTCATTCACCTCTCAGGATTTAATTCCAGAAATTCCTGATTGGAAATCCCAGACGGGGAGCGAAGGGAACGGACCAAAGCAGAAGCAAACAAAGAGAGAAACTTGGAAAACGAGGAGCGATGGGGTCCAAACAGAGGCAGACGCTGTTCCAGGTTCCCAGCAGGCACACCTGGGTCGGTTTTCTCAGGTCTCAGCGGGAGCAGCAACTCCGACAGCGGAGCAGAACTGGACCGGTTTCAGTCTGGTTGTGTGTGTATGTGGGTCAGTCTGGGTGTTATTTGGGGCGGAGCAGCTCCAGCTGGTCCTGGTACTCTGTGAAAAGTCTCTGAAAGCGCAGGTTTTCTCCGATGACGGGGAGAACTTCACGCAGCAGCTCCCGTTTGTGCAGACCCTGAACGCAGAGACACAAAGACAAGTCAACTTCTGTCCTACCTGGACGGCCTGACCGGGAACCAATGAGCACATTCCAAACGCCGTTGCATTATTTGGTACAACATAACGTTCGTTCTTACATGAGCAGAGATTAGAATAAAGAAATAAAATATTACAAGCAAACTATAAAAGATGAAAATCATTACGCTAGTATTTGACCTGCCGATCAACGAACAGAGTTGATCAGGGGGAAATTGATCTGTTTTAACACTGATTAATAGATTACGGTTTCATTGCTTACCAGTCAGGAGTAGAACTTCGTAAAATCGTCTCAGAAACTGAAAGCCATCTGACTCACACTGGTTTAAATCTAAGTTTTCAGCTTCATTTCTACTTTTTGACCATTAGATGGAGGTGGAAACGTGACTGGAGGGTTCCCACAGCCTCTCTGCAGGTTCCTGCACTCTACACGTTTGGATCATTAACTCCATTTTCTAGCACCTATAAACCACAACCTGCTGCCTGATAACAGATTCCTCCAAATAATGTGAGACGTCATGGAGTCAGCAGAGCTTTACAGGACCGATGATAACACCCAGCGGCATCTTACCAACGTTGCTGGTTGCCAGGATGAAGCAGCCGACTTGTGGACCGGACCCAGAAGTTCCTTACAGAGTTCCCGGAGGCGGTACTCAGAACCTGGAAGGAGGAATGAGGGAGTCAGGAATGAGCTGCTTCTCGTAACGGTTACTGAACTCAGCGCGGAACGCTTTCTGATGAATGTGGGGTAAACTGCAGCAGTGACGCGCTGAGGTCTCAGATTCCCACAGGAGGACTCCTGAAGCAGGTTTCTCTCAGTCAGGTCCTGTATCCAGGAGGCCTGCAGGTCAAAGGTCAGGAAGAAACCTGCTCTCTACGGACCCCCACACAGACTGAAAACTTTTACCAGCAGGGCGACGCTACAGGCCGTCTCTACAGACAGATACATACACTAACAATATCTCAACCCCGTCTGTGTTTGTAAAAACACAGAATTAACAGTATTTTCATTTATCTTTTTATACGTTTATGTTTAAAATGTTTTATTATTTTATTATTATTTATCTGAAGCCAAATCCTTGTTTGGGGAATAAATCTGGTCGTGATTCTCTACAGTTCCCAGAAAAAGATTTGATTGTTGATGGTCAAAATCAACGACTGTTACTGGATGGAAAATGAATGGATCAATGAATAAACAGATGAATGAATGAACAGATGGATAAACTGTGGTGGACCGGTGACATGTCCTGGGTGTCCCCCGCCTTTCGCCTGTTAAACACTTGAGTCACCAGAAACCCCTCAACCACTATAGGACAAGCTGTATAGATGACGGACGAACAAACAGATGAATGAAAGACTTAAAGAACCAATGGATTGAACAGATAAATGAATGAACGAGGAAACGTAGGAGTGTTTCCAGCAGCTCGGTACCTTCGTTGACCAGGAAGCGGGCGTAGATGAGCAGCCAGTAGCGGTATTCCTGCGGCGACTGCAGCGTCAGCGCAGACGCCAGCTGGTTCTCCAGGAAGGCCAGCGTCATGCTCTGCTGCAGGTGGTGCGGCATGGACGACAGGCGGGACGCCAGCCGCCCCGCGCTGTGGAGGAGACGCCGAGCGTTTAGCCTGGAGGGAGACGCCGCGGCCGAGAGGTGCATGCTGGGAGAATAAATACGTACTTCAGGTTGCGTCCCTGGACGACGGCCAGCGGCCCCGAGGACCCAGGTGCATCCTGGGAAGGAAGGCAGCTCCTGAAGTCGGCACACTGGACCAGAGAGTCTCCATTGTCCGCGATCAGCGTCCTGCGGGAGACGGGAGCGTCATTAACCGGGAGCGTAACTATGGAAACCGTTAACCGAGCTGCCCCGGTTCTCACCACGTCTCCAGAGAGAGGCTGAAGCAGTAGGACTTCCCGTTGGACAGACCGACGACGGGGACTCCCTTCTGGGTCAGCAGAGACAGGGACACGGTGGCGTCTCCGTCTGTGGACACAAACAGGACGTTGGTTAAGGAAACGTTCCCCCGCCGTCACGCAGCGGCGACAAATTAATCACTTTTATGCCTTTTTTTATTGCAAAAACAAAAAAGATTAGCAACAGATCATATTTAATTTGTATTTCTCAAATCTATTGACACACTAGCTATGGGTCTGCTTTTTAACGTGGTTCAAAGTCTCACCTGATAAAATGGTCTGCAGAGATTCGTTCTTCACCACAGCCTTCTGCCTCTGAACGTCCCTGCGCACACACACACACACACACACTGAGTTTATCCAACATCGTCCGCAAACAGCCAATCAGATGCCAGCAGAAACGGCACAGAGAAACCCTCACCAGACGGACAGCGTCGCTCCTGCGGTCAGAGCCATGACGAAGTGGGCGGAGCAATGCAGGGCGGAGACGGGCGTGGCCAGCTGGATGGCGGGCAGGAGGCGCCGCCCACAGCAGGAAAACACCGACAGCATCCTGTCATCGCAGGCGACGGCGAGGACGTCGCTGAGGAAGAGGAGAAGACGTTTTTGTAGGTCTTTGTCATTCTCTCATCAGGTTCAAAAAGTTCAATAATGAAACTAATTAAACAAGTTTTCGAGCTAAAGGTTAATTTGGTTTCACCTGAGAGCTAAAAACTCTGCGATTGGTTCCTTTTATTGCAGATGGTAAACTATTCTTGCTGCTCCCTAATGCTGAGACGACACCGTTGATACGTATGAAGTCAGTTTTAGAAAAGAAATCCAAAAATTTAGCAAAAATTAGGAAATGTTCCGTGTATTAGGGATGCAACGATACCACTTGTTTCAGACCGACACGATACCGATATTGGATCTGAGTAGTCGCAGATGCAGAGTACCAATAATAGGACTGGGTACTGATTCATATTTCAAGAATACGGCTGGACGATATAGAAAAAGAGCAAATCAATAAAGGAATAGTCATATTGATCGATATTGATAATTATCGATAAATATCACACAATGTAAAAAGTATAATTTAAGTACCTCCCCAGTCATTTTGTAATTCTTAAATGAACTAATTTGAACTAAGAATTAAATTAATACGTTTTTCAAACACTTCTTTTTATCATAAGTTTGTAAGACACAGAAACAAACAAAGAGACCCGAGTAACATCAGTAAATACAAAGAAAAGTTATTTTATTAACCATTATATTATATATATATTTTATTATGTTAGTACTTTAATTTAAAGGCTTATTTTTATGCTTTTTAATCTTTTAAACATTTAATGACACTTTATAATATTAATGGCTGAAACCTTTGGTTTAGTTTGTCAATAAAGATTATTCTAATTCAGTTTAGCTGCTAAAGCTAAAGCTAACCAGAAACTCACCAGAGTGAAGAGAGCTGAAGCCAGCGGGTCTGTTCACCGTTTTTCTTTTTATGCGTTTTCCACTTCTGAGGACCGGGAGCAGAACCGAGGGGAGATTTTAAAAGCCACAGGTTTTGTTAGCAGCTAGGTAAAGTTTCCTGTGTCTCTAACCGGGAGAGGGGAGTCCTGCTTAAAACAGCTGATAGAAGTTTTATATTTTGTTCATTATTGCTAAGTTTAGTGTTTTTAGTGCGTTGAGGATCGGTTCAAAACGGGACGCAAATTTACCCGAGCCACTGAAACATTTATCCAGAACATCTTCCTCCGCTGCTCCCTTGTTGTGACATCTGAGCGCGGCGAAGTTACGGTGATGGTTCGCTTCGGGATTATCAAAAAATTCTGTTTTAGCTCAAATAATTTCATCCTTTTTGTGGTTTGAAAGGAGAGAGGGTTGTTATTGATTCGTTTGGAGTAAGTAATGATTGTTGTATTAAGCTGTCTGATAGGCTATAATGAAAAAAATGAGGGGAAACTTTTTTCTTCTATAGAACTTTTTTTATCAACCCCTTTTTACTCCTATCACACCACAGTCTATCGATCGATATATATTGCTATCGAATTATCGTCCAGCCCTATTCAAGAATCAATCCGATCCAGTTCAATATATATGTGGGTCAGTGCTACTAAAACAGCTTATTTTTCTAAAAAATCTGTTATCTTAATTATATGCCTGAAATTTAATAACAGTTCACCATGGGAAACTGTATAAACACTTTCAGCCACAAAACTTAAAATTGCCGTCTGGACTTTTCCTTCCCATTTCAGTTGTAAAAAGAGCAAACTATTCTCGATTCAAGTCGATACTTGAAGTTGCGATTTGATTTTTACAAGAATCGCTTCAGAATCGATTTTTTGATTATTTCAACACAGCAGTGACCAAAACAGATACTTCCACCACGTAAAAAAAACTGTGAATTGGAAGACCGGTTTTATTTTCTTCTCTCCGTTACAACCAATAATGGGGAATTAGATAACAAAAGGTTAATAAAAAAAATCAAAATTTCAAGTGAAAAATACACATTTTCTTAGAAATTTTTGCAGAGTTTCCGCATTTCAAATATCAATTTATGGTATTGTTTAACTAAACTATCAAGTATCGGCCCAGAAACCAGTATCTGTGCATCCCTACTTTGAATTATTCAGTGGAGCCAATTTATGGGTTTCCAGTCTGTAAAGAAAATTGTTTGTTCATCAGCCTCTCGGATTTTAACAGATTTAATTATTCGCTCCAAACAGTGACGCAGTGTAAGAGACAGAATGATGCCATGCAGGTACAGCTTTCTTAAAATGAAATATAATACGCTGATATATGAATAAAAAAGAAAAATCACGAGCAGGAAGTGAGAAGACCATGAATAATTCAGAAACGTGCTGCAGGGCTGCTACATCCATGTAGATTTACGATGCTACAGCAGCAGCAGCGCCCCCTACCTGCTCCCCGCGGCGACGAGCACCGAGCTGGGCAGCAGGGTAGTCCAGTCCCGTCCGTCTCTGGAGCAACGCAGCTGGCTGAGCTTCGAACCGGCGACCACCGACACCTCGTTCTCCACCTCCAGGGACACGGACGGCTCCATGCTCACCTGCACACAAACAGCGTCAGAATCACTGCTAGAGAGCAAACTGAACCTGATAGCTCCTGAGCTCCTGTCGGGGGAAGATGAACAGACGTCCTGCTTTGGGTTTGATACCGACAGCTTCCTTCAGGAACGATTCGCCTGTACTAAAAACAGACCAGTCAGGCTTTTTCTGTTAGACGCCGATTTCTAGTTTTATTTGAGGTCACATTTTGATCAACTCCAATTTATTAATGTTTGACTTTTATTTTAAGATTATGACGGATTAAATGTGCCTAATAAGGATTGTGGTTTTCAATCAAACAAAAAAATAGCAGAAAATTGCTACATTTATGCATTGGAGACGATTTTTTTTCAAATTTATCAGATTATCAAATGTAATAAAGAAACAAAACCTTAGGGAGTATATCTATGCGGCGCCAAGTGTAAAATTTTCGTTATTTAGTAGAAATGCACTTTTTTTGAACATTTAGCTTCATTTAGGAAGAAAATGTTTCTAAAATTCAACATTTACCAGCATATTTACTTTTTAAAAATCTAAATTCTGAATGTTAAATCTAAATGCTAAATCTAAATGTTAAATCCAATGTTTTAATGAAAATGTCCAATGTTCAAAATGTTCCTAACATTTAGATTAAACATTTAGATTTAGCATTTAGATTTAACATGTTACATTTTGAATTAATATTTAGAATTTAGATCTTTTAAATGTAAATATGCTGGTAAATGTTGAATTTTAGAAACATTTTCTTCCTAAATGTATGAAAGTGTGCTAAATGTGGAAAAATGAAGCTAAATGTTAAAAAAAAAGTGCATTTCTACTAAATAACGAAAATTTTACACTTGGCGCCCCATATATATCATGCTATTTTACAGCTTTCAACTTCTACGATAAAGTATTACCGTTGGTGTTAATACAGTATTAATTTTTCCTGAAATCTAACTTGTATCCTGTAGTTAATGTTGGACCACGAAATGAAACGGTTTCTCTATAAACCCGCCTCCTGCTCCCCAACGCTACGCTGCAGATCAAACTGAAACAAACAGAGCTTCATCACAAACAGTATTCTCACAAGAATTGAAAATCACGAAGCACCACAATGAAACTCTGTTATATTAAGGGCTCAGGCGTTTGGTTGATTTTATTTTTTTGCAAATTTTTTTTGAAAAATGTGTACTTCATGTTAATCTGCACTGTTTTGTTTTCACTAAACTGTAAAATCTAATTCCAATTTTTGGTTTTTCTACATTTCAAACTGCTTTTACGCTGGTTTAGGATACAGTATATTATAAAATAATGCCAGATGTTGAAAGTACAAAGTGTTCTGGAAATATGATGCAAAGCATTTTCCCATGAGACATTTTCTGCCCATTTTATTGTAAAAAAAAAAAAAAAAAAAAGCCAGGCGGAGATTTTGAGGATTGGGTGTTAAAGGGTTAATCAGTTTTTGACTGAATTTAAACGTTTAAATGTACCTTTTCTGCACTGCAGATTAATAAAATGAAACAAACCAACAAATTGCCAAAGTATTACATTTAGAAAACCGGTGAAGAAAAATGCTCGAATTTATCTCTGAGCCATCAGAGTTATCAGTAAACAGGCCTGAGGATGGTACCTGCAGGCTGAAGGCCTTCTTTGGACTCGGAGTGGGAAGTCTGAGGACCGCGGCGGGCGGAGGAGCAGCCACCGCCCTGCTGGGCTCGCGCTCAGACGGAGGAGGAGTTATCTGAAGGTTAAAGGTCAAACAGAGAGATCTGGTTACCTTATGGCTCCCCCTCTGGTTCAACGCGACAGTGACTCTGATCTCAACTCGTTACCTGGGTGAACTGTTGAGGGACGGAGGAGGCCATCTTGTCTTTCCTCGGCCGTCCCTTCTTCCTCTTCTCCACCACTTCTCCTCCGTCCAGCAGCAGCTCAGGTTTTCTCTTGGTGAACGCCAGGTTCTTGTTGATGGCGGCCATCTTGTCCTCGCTGTCGCTGCTGGTTTCCTCTTTGGTCTTGGCGTCCTTCAGGGCAGAGACGGCGTCCTTCGGCCTGTCGGCGGTAAACAAAACGGGTTAAACGGGTGTTTCCGATACGTTTCCACACTCTGCTTCGCTGAGAGCGGGGTTCACCTCTCTAGAGGGGTGAGTCCTGCCGTGGAGGAGATGGACGACGGGATTCCGGGAGTGGCCTTTGACCTCTCCGTGAAGCGGGAGTCCAGGGCTTTCATCGGCTCGATCTTGGAAGCCGAGGTGAGCAGCAGATTGGACTTCAGCCTGAAAGTAGAGAAGAAGGAGAGTCAACGCTGAGGGAGAACCGGCGCCGGTGTCACAACAGTCTCGGCCGCCACGTGCACCCGTCTTTATCGTCCTCCGGGCCTTTGGTAGCGCTGTTGGCAGGAGGTGAGGCGAGCACGCCGTCCTGGTTGGGCCTGGCGCCCAGCAAGGACGGCTGTCCTGGGCTGGAGTCCGAGTTGAGCTGGGGAGCAAGCTGATTGGACATGGAGGAGCCGGACGGCAGGATGGGGGCGCTGTTGAACAGAGCCGGGGAGAAATCCCTGCAGAGAAACAAGGACAAAACCTCTACTTAAGAAACCCTCTCTTGATCAAAACGACTTAATTAACTATAGACCGATATCTAATCTTCCCTTCTTATCTAAAATTCTTGAGAAAATAGTTGCACAACAGATATGTGAGCATTTAAACAATAATGAGCTGTTTGAGAAGTTTCAGTCAGGCTTTAGAGCTCATCATAGCACTGAAACAGCTCTGGTGAAGGTTACTAATGATATTCTCATAGCCTCAGACAATGGACTGGTGACCATTCTGGTCCTGTTAGATCTCAGTGCTGCCTTTGACACTGTTGATCACAATATTCTCATAGAAAGGCTTCAAAGTGTCGGTATAATAGGAACAGCACTAGGTTGGTTTAAATCTTATTTGTCTAACAGATTTCAGTTTGTTCAAGTAAATGATAAACCCTCCTCAACCTCAAAAGTTACTTGCGGAGTACCACAGGGTTCAGTGCTTGGGCCGATTCTCTTTACTATATATATGCTTCCTATTGGTAAAATAATTAGGCAGCATGGGATAAAATTCCATAGTTACGCAGATGATACACAGCTATATCTATCCATAAATCCTGATGAATCCAATCAGTTAGGTAGACTACAGGCATGTCTGGAAGACATAAAAACTTGGATGACTCTAAACTTCTTGCTTCTAAATTCTGATAAAACAGAAGTTGTCGTCTTTGGACCAGAAGCTCTGAAAAAGAAACTACTTAGTCAGCCCCTTCACCTGGACGGCATTAAATTAGCCTCCAGTAATAAAGCAAAAAACCTCGGTGTCATTTTTGACCAAGATATGTCATTTAGATCTCACATTAAAGAAGTCTGTAGGATTTCCTTTTTTCACCTTAGGAATATTGCAAAAATTAGAACCATCCTGTCCAGGAGTGATGCTGAAAAACTAGTCCATGCCTTTGTTACTTCAAGGCTGGATTACTGTAACTGTCTATTATCAGGTAGTCCACAGAATACAATTAAAAGTCTTCAGTTAGTTCAAAATGCTGCTGCTAGGATTCTGATGAATATTAAAAGAAGAGATCACATTTCCCCTGTTTTAGCTTCTCTTCACTGGCTCCCAGTAAAATCTAGAATAGAATTCAAGATCCTCCTTCTGACATATAAAGCCCTTAATAATCTAGCTCCATCATACATAAGAGACCTGATTGTTCCATATGTTCCTAACAGAGACCTTCGCTCTCAGACTGCAGGTTTACTGGTAGTTCCTAGGATTTCTAAAAGTAGAATGGGTGGCAGATCTTTCAGCTATCAGGCTCCCCTCCTATGGAACCGGCTCCCAGGGTTGGTTCGTGAAGCAGACAATTTGTCTATCTTTAAAACTAGGCTAAAAACTTTCCTCTTTGACAAAGCTTACAGTTAGAGATATGTTTATAGGTAGTTAGAGTCAGGTCAGACAGGTAGATAGGAAGAGACAGGTTAATGTTAGTAGTCAGGCAGAGTGTCAAAAGTTAGGAAGAGATAGGAAGAGGTAGAGTAGCTAGGTAGAGATAGATTAATGTAAGCCAGGTAAAGATCCGGAGCCGGTCGCGGCTTACCGCCGCGGAAGAAATGTGCCCCACAGGGGCCAGCCAGCGCCGGAGAGAGGTCCCTCAAGGGGATCCTCCCGCACAGTGCGGCCGCCCATTACCTGCCGGGTTGAATCCCCCGGGCAGACTGTGCGGACCCCACCCGTTTATCTCTTAAACGTTTCTCGCCCTCTTCAACTCTGTCCTCTCAGTTCTGTCTATTTTTCCTTAAGATAGTTGTCGACTATCGGTCTCGTGCCGGTATTTAGCCTTAGATGGAGTTTACCACCCACTTTGGGCTGCATTCTCAAACAACCCGACTCCGAGAAGACCCCGGCATGACGGGGGCCGTTACCGGCCCTACACCGTCCACGGGTCAGGAGGACTCAGACAGAGTGTTGGTAGCCAGGTCTCCTAGTAGCTAGGAGACAGGTTAATGTTAGTAGCTATGCTGCTTTAGGCTAGGCTGTTGGAGGACATTATTAGGGTCTGTTCCTACTTTCTCTCCTACTTCTCCCCAACTGCATGATGTGCTGTCAATTCAAGCACTAACCTGTTTTCTATTATAGTAGGTGCTCCGGATTAGCCCTGCTTGACGACCCTGACTAAGATGGCATTGCAGTGACGGAAAATTCTCCACGTCCTGCAACAAACTTCTGCATCAGTTCTGTTGCTCTTTCTGTGTCTCTGTTGTGTATTCTCCAAGCCACAGACGGTCGCGGCAGATAACCGCTTGTGCTGAGCCTGGTTCTGCCGGAGGTTTCTTCCTGTTAAAAGGGAGTTTTTCCTTCCCACTGTCGCTGCATGCTTGCTCAGTATGAGGGATTGCTGAGAATTCCACGACGCAATCTTCTGTGGTTCTGTAATTTCTACACTAAACATTGTATTGTAATAACTCTTTTTGTAAAGTGCCTTGAGATGACATCTGTTGTGAAATGGCGCTATATAAATAAACTGAATTGAATTGACAGCGGCTTATAGTGAGTCGTAACCATGGCGACGTGTCGGGATGGAGAAAACAGGAAGGCTGAACAAAAAAGTTGCTACGCTTTATATTTCTGAGCGTTCACTGAAACCTCCTGGACTCCAGATAAAGTTCAGACTGTCAGGGGACAGACTGACCACTCCCCTTTACTCTGCTACTTTTCTCTCCTACTACTCTCCAGTTGCAGTATTTGTTATTTCAGCATTTCACCTTGTTTTTTTTCTCTCAATTGAGGCTACACTTTCTCACCCCGTGTCCAGCTGAGCGATGCAAAGCGGCGTGATCCGTCTCCTTCCGTCGGCCGTTCTCGTCTCAACCTGCTTCTTCAAAAGGTTCTGGAACACCAAGACAACAGATCAGACACCATAAAGAAGGAGAGTTTTCCACATTTAGTTTGGTTTTTAAACGACCAACACTAAAGTTCTTTTCATTGAATGAATTCTAAAAAGAGGAAACGTTTCACATCGTGTTTCTAACTCCCACTGAGACCCGACATGTCTCACCTTCCTGATGTCCTCCAGAGACTCTCCGTTCATCATGCTGTTGACTTTGGGGGCTGCGGTTTCTGGCCCGGCGGCGCTGGCGCCTCTGGTGTTGGTCTGGGCCGAGTTCTGGCGCTCCTGCTGGTACTTGAGCATCTCTGGGTTCTCGATGATGGTGGTGGAGAGCTGGACCTCGGTGTTGGTGATGGCCAGACTCTTCCCGTAGATGTTCTGGTGGATGGTGTTCTGCAGGGACAGATGGAGGAACAGGAAGTTTGAATCAGCCTCAAAAGGAAGCTCAAACATTTTGATGGTTTAAATCCAGTATCATGGAGTCGTTAGGATGGAGCGTGGATCCAACTCGGATGTTTGAAAAGTTTTGTATTTTTATGATTTGTATTTGTTTGGTGGAAAACCAGCAGTTCCGTAGAGCCGCTGGTGCTTTTCAGACACAGGATCCACGCCTTCCTGGGATCCACTTGGAAATTTAAACAGCTTCCATTCATCTTTCTGGCCTGAAGAGTCTCCTCATCTCTGCAGTGGAGCTGCACTCAGCCACACGAGAGAAGGGAAAGCCTCTTTTTGTTAACGCTGAGAAACGCCAGCATGTAACTCTGTCATCTCTCAGTTTTATTTCCACCATCAAAAACCTGTTTTTCTCCCACTAGTGCTGCTTCAGTTAATTAACAGCTGCCAATTCTCTACACCTCCCTCCTCGAGTTAAATAAATCAGATAGAAAGATTGAAGATCTAAATTAAAAATGCACAAAATAAGAGACACGAACATAACGGCAGCAGCTTAAACTGAAGTCCATTTGGGGTTAAAGTGACTTCAGTTCCTTTTTTAAAGGCCAGTGGAGTCGATGTGACGAAGAGGCAGGAAGTTCGCTCTACAGTCTCTGTCCTGCTATAAGACAAAGGGTCTGGGTTTCAATGACCTCTGACCTTTAAGGCTACAGCAGCTCTGAGACATCCCAAAGGTTCAAACCGATGCTTTAAACCGGGTCTCTGAACGTTTCAGGAGTTCAATTTAGAACAACTTTTAAGACTGTTACGATTTTACAACAAAGTTAACTTTATATGATTCTAATAACTAACATTTAACTTGTTTAAAAGCTTAATATTCGATCAACTTTACATGGTGTTTTCTCTTCCATAGTGACTTTTTAATTAAGGCATGTACACAGCTGTTTTAATCAAAAAACATTTAAAAAAGCAAAGAGTTTTGGGTTTTTTCCCTCCGCTACTTGAAACCCCCCCCACAGAACTCCATCCGCACGTAACCGGATAAATGCGTTTTTAAGCTCATTCAAAGACGTGGCAAACCTATAGGGGGCAGTAGTTCTCCCAAATCCTATCCGCTCAGAGCAACTTTCTACTCTAACATCTTTGTACAGCAGTGATGGAGCTGGTAAAAACAAGCGAGCAATCAATAACACCAACACAGCTATAAGGACATAAATGCTGTTTCTGAAGCGTAGTTTGTACTTCTACAACAGCAACTTTGCACCGAGATTAAGACATATAAGCCATATTGGTATTGGGGGTGCGCATGCTCACGAATGCGGCTAGTACCCCTGGTCACGGCTGTTGGACCCCAAACAAACCCTGTGATAGGATGATACGGCACATCTAGACTCCATGAGCTCTGGGATGGAAAGCAGCTAAGAAAACTTCTGCATGACGACATTCCCTTCTTCCAGCCATAACAGCGTTTGTGGGTCCAGGATTATCACTCCGTAATCAGCCTGAAATATGCCACCTTTGCTCTGTAGCTGCACACGCTGGTGCACATAGTTCTTTCTTATGCTTCGCAGAAACAGGCAGCCCTCTATGGTGAATACTTGTTTTAAGTTTGTCAACTTTCCACCGTTCAAAATCATAATTTTATTAGCTTTCCCCATCTATATGCATGTTTGCTTCTGCCTATTTGGGGTCCATAACCCCAGAATGCATTGCGCGCATCGCAATACCGAAATGACTTATTGACCAGACTCGATTAATCGAGTCGAGACCCCATCCAATTCATCCGACGATCTAAATAATCGTTTGTTGCCATCTGACAACAACTGATTGGACAACATAAACAGAAGCGCGGTTTGCTCGGGTGTGACGTCAAATTCAACTTCGAGCTAAACGGAGCGCATTATAATGGAGAAAATCTTCCAGAGGACACACGTCACAGAAGGAATCAATTCTGATCTATTCCGCCTCCTTTAAGCGTCTGACTTCCTCTAAGCATCACAATTTATAAAGGAACCTTTTATCCATCCAGCTGGGACTACATTAGACAGAAAGAAAATAGATCCCAGAACCGAACCCTGAGGAACCTCAAAAGACACAGTTTCTATTGCTACCATTACCTGCTTTTCAGAAAGATGTGAAAATGTCTCCAAGCCTGGACCCAATAAGGAGGTCAGAGGTCTGGTAGTGATGAGAGAGCGGCGCTCATCTTACCTTCTCCTCCTCGCTCAGAGGGTCTCCCAGCTCGTCTAAGGAGAAGTCCAGGTAGGCCACGGTGCCGTCCATCGAACACACCAGCATCCCCAGACCTGTCAGGGTCCTTAAAGTACATCCAAACACCTTTATAACCACGCGTTTAACTAAACCGCACTGACATGAGGCAAAGAGGAGCAGCAGATTCTCACCAGGAGATGTCCATTATCGATTTATCGAACAGATCATGTATGACCACCAGAGGGCGCTTCAGTGAGGTGAGCTGAGGAGAAAAGGCAGTCGTTAACAGGAGCAAGAGAAACGGGCCCGAGCTGGAACGGATTCAGGAGAGGAGGACGGACCCAGACGGAGAGCGAGCGGTCTTTGCTTCCCACGGCGCAGCAGCAGTAAGGACAGCTGGGCTTCGCAGAGCTGCCGTTCTTCTGCTTCTTCTTGAAGATCTTCGGGTTGAATTTCTGCATAGACACAGAGAGGCGCTGCGGTCAGCGGACGGGACGGAGAACGCGGGCGCAAACACGTCGTCGGGAAGCTTCTTACCACCACGGTGACGGCTTTACGGTGGCCCACAAAGTCCATGTTGGTCTTCCAGCCGTCCCTCTCCACGATCTGGGCGGTGGGGCCGGAGTTGTTCATGGCGTGGGCCGACACCAGGTACTGACCGTCTGGAGACCAGGAGAGGCGCAGGACGTGGGTCGTCCCGCCGCACTGGAAGACATTTTTATTTTGTTTCACTACAAAGTTCAGGCAAAATAAAAAATAAGCCAGAAAAGAAACATGTTATTCTAGGGCAGTAAAGCGTCAATTAGTTCAATGATCTAAACAGTGATTCCCAACAAGTCTTACATGTACCCCTAGTGGTAATATTATTCAAACTCTGAGGACTTTAAACATTCATAAGGTCTGTTTGGGCATGGGTAAATTAGTTACGATAACTCATTTTAAAGGTGTTTCCTTTTTTATTGTTAACTTTTTAAGTTTCCTCTGCTATCTTTGGGTAAACCAGGCCTCAGCCTGAAGTTTTAATCAGTGTTTTTTAAAAGACTTTTCCCGACAAAGAGTCATTTTAAATCATCAAATCAAATAATTTGAGCTACTCAGTCAGAGTGTTTAATATATGTATTTTAGGCACTCTAAACGCCCCACGTGCGTCGCAGAGAGCTAAAGCTAACCAAGCCCACGTGTTGGTTTAGGCCAGCGTTTCATAAACAAAGATCGCTATAAACGGTTCAAACAGAACTCGGTTTAAAATAAATCGTTTAAGAACGTAAAATAATCTTATTAGCCGTGTTTGAACTCCTTATTTGTATCAAATACTGGACTTAAATTGTTCACGTCAGACACCAATTCATGAATACAAGTAATTTCCCAAAGATCAATGACTTATCCAGATAATTTTTAAACAAACATTTCTTGATCCAAAGAATCTTAATTTTCCTGATGTTGTCTTATTAGTTTATACATAATCAATGGTGCTAAATTAGTTAAACTAATTACAATTAGTGAAACTAATTCAGGTTTGGTTCTTAGAACATCAAAATTCATCTGGGGCTGTGACACCAGAATTCATGGTTTCTCATCTTATTACATATCCATCTTTTTGTTCTTTTATTTTTAACCATTCATTTGTTTTACTCAGTAGTGTATTCTTTTTCTAACTTGGTGATTAAAATGTTTATTTTCCTTTAAATAAATCTTGTATTTTGGAAAGTAACCGTTTTAGTTTCTTGTTCAACACACACACATATTTTAAAGTTTATGCTCTGTACATAATTCATTCCTTCAGATTGTGACACTGATTTAGAAATTTGGCTATTAAAATAGTTCTGAATAATAATAATTTCCCATAAATTATTAATCTTATTGACTGCCATAAGCAGTCACTTGACTATTAATAGTCAGATAGCTACATTTTTGGTAATATCCCCAACACTGACTATAATCATGTTCACTTTAATTCTTTTCGTAGCATTGCCCTGTGTCTCAATTAGGAAAAACCAACCAGATTCAGAGAAAGATATTTTAAATAGAAAGCGCATTGGCGGACGTGACATCACGGGTCTAGAGTCACACTTCCTTTGATGAATCAGGAAATCTCATATTTTTAGCAGAGCAATTTTAGGCTCTTATTTTACAATTTTTTATGGATTTATTTTTGCTGTGGACCAATAACTTCGATTGAGGACTTTGATCGGACCCTTATGGATCTAAAAAGAGTTTTTGATTAAGATGTAAAACATACAACTAAGCAGTAAGTTCAAGCTTATTTTCACCACTTGAATGTTGGTTAAGGTTGACAAAAGGGCTTTTTGTGCTTACAGTGGTCATTGTAACCTTGTTTGTCATCCATCATTTGAAATCACAAGGCTGTTAGCTCCCAAATGATAAAAAAATATGTGTATATTGACAAAAGCCTGTTTAGACAGCAGCAGCATTCAACTACGAACCTTTTAGTGTGCCCATGGGTGGGCCCTAGGATTGCTAAGGGTTTAAATCTCCTGTCAGCCCGAAGTGTTTAAAGCCACAGCTTCGTACCTCATTGAAAGGTTTGGTGATGTTGGCCTCCATCTGCCAGTCCACGGTCCTCCACACCTTCAGGCTGTGGTCGTCAGCCTGGGAGGCAATATACTTTCCAACCGGATCCCAGGTCAGACCTTTCACCAGTCCTGTGTGTCCTCGGAGGCAGGTGACCATCTCTGAGAAAGCACAATATTTCATATTAAAACATCCTGTTATAAAAAAAATATACATGGCAAAGTTATGGCTATGGTGTGAGGTGCGGACTGCTGATGCCACTTGCTTCAATTCAACTATCCAAGCCATAACTGGTTTATTTACAATAGGAAAAGGAAAAATTCTAAAGGTTTTGAGGAAAATTATAGTTATTTTATTGTTTTATCAGTTATTCTATAATAAGTTAATACTCATATGATGATAAAATTGACCAAGTTGACTCAGTTGATTTTGTCATTTAACCCACTGACTTTACTAAAGCGTCACTCGTGTGCTCTGGGAGGAGACATTTTGTTTTTAGAAGATCTGGTGATGCGTCATTATGAAAAGCTAACTTTCTGACCACATTAAGCTACTTGTTTTTTTCCCTTCCAACAGCGCCTAGTAGGACTTGGTGATATGACCCAATATCAAGATCATAGTAAATTGGGTATTTCACCTCTTTAACGCCAAGTATTAACTTAACATATGTTTTTTCAAAAATATAAATTTTGCTTAAAAGGTCTTGGAACTCCAGTTGCAATTTCATACCTTGTAAATTTCGCATCAGTTCTTTTCTCACAATGGTTTACTTAATCTAACACGTTCCATGGTAGACAGGGTTTTTAGTAGAGCTGACACAACTAATCGATTTAATCGATTATTAAAATAGTTGACAACTAATTTAGTCATCGATTAGTTGCTTTAACCCCTTAAGCCCTAGGATCCCCCAAATGGGGGACTTTGTGTTTAATTTTTTTAACAGGCCTTAAACAACACTCACTACAGAAAAAATAGTAATAAAACAAATCAAATTAAACAGCACACCAAGCACTACAATGCTATCTGAACTATTTTTACCAAGCACAACTCAGATGCCACGTAAATAAATATTTGCAAACAAACTCATAAAATCAAATGTTGGTCAACTCCGCTGCAACATTTCAGCTACACACAAAAACAACCACTCAAATAAAGCAGAGACCCAGCCGATTCCAAAAATGCTACATGAAAGCACCGCAGATATGAGCCAAAGAATGACCAAAACAAGGAATCGCTTTTCAAACTCTCAGCAGTAATATTTGTCTTGCGTTTGCTGTTTCGCCATGTAAAGATGATTTCTTCGGCAAATAAACGCTATTTTCTGATACTACCATCTGCTGTGCAACATCCAAAACTTTAATGGCGTTTTATATCCGCCGCACTTAGAAGGAAATCACAGCGAAGCCATTGGTTTCAACGAGGCTCTGTTCTCTGCGTCCTGGTTGGCTGACTCTGTTGTAAATTTATTCGGGACGTTTTAGCGTTATTCTATTAGCTTCTACAATTTTTTTAAGGTATTGGACGTGCAAATTGAAGAATCCGCTATAATATATATATATATAAATAAATATATATACACACACACCGAAACCTGGTATTAAATGAGCCCCGGCAATGATTCTGACGGTTCACCCAGACAGATAGGCTTCAGCTTTATCGGTCCTCTTAACGGTAAAATTAAGGTCGTGTTCATCTTTTGCGGGAGATAAAAACACAAGCCAAACACTGTATTGGCAGACCACTCCTCCTTAACAAGCACACACTGCTGCGCACTGACTAGAAGCTCCGCGCACCAGTAGTTGGACACGATGGCAGAGCGAACAAAACAATCCACACTTTGGCTTTGTTTTACAAAAATAGAAGCCAGCAAAGCACCCTGTCATAAATGCAATAAAAGCTTTTTGCTGGCACGAGTAATTTGACCAAACACCTTGCTGAAATACACCAAAACCAAGAGAGTTGTTTGACCGCCTGAGTGCTGCAGCATTAGGATGCAGCGGTACAGAAAATGGATTGGTGGATGTTATATTGTCGTTCTCAGGGCTTATTTTGCACTATACACTTTAGCATTCAAAATCTTTAATTTTGGCTCTTGCACTGCTTTATAGGGATGTTATGTTTTATATTTTTTATTTGAATACCTTAAACTTGTTTAAATAGACATCATAGTATTTTTAGTTTGTGATATATAAAAGTTGTTTATATAGTCTTTTATCAAGTTATTAATTTTCTACTTTTTATTTTATAGTTATTTATTTTTCTGTGCTGTTCCAGTTGTTAAAAAAATAAACAATTATCCACTTTTGTTTTAGTCTTTTAGAAAAAGGTACCGATAAGGATACCGATAAAGTACCGGATCGATAAGTAATATCGTTAAGAGTAGTAGTATTGCTGGATTTTTTTCCAAAAAGCCCCAAAACTGTGATATTAAAATGAAAAATATAAATTTTACATAATTATAATTATTAATATAAGCGATTAATCGAAAAAAAAAAAATCGTCAGATTAATCGATTCTTAAAATAATCGTTAGTTGAGGCCCTAGTTTTTAGAGATCATAATATATATTTTTTGTTGTGCTACAAGTTTTTTTGTCTGTGCTACAAAAACCAGCAACCTAAAAAAGTTAACACACAGCCCTGATATGACCTCTGCTCGCTCTGAAAATGTGACTTCGTAGATCAGGTCTGCTTTGAAACCAGAGTCCAACTCATCTGTACCTGAATTTTAAAACCTGTAAACACTTAGGGGATCATTTTGGGCCAGTATTAATGCAACTAAAAACGAATGCTTGGATATATTTCAGTGTTTGGTGTTTCTTCATCATGTCTCTCTTTCTCTGCGTACAATGACAGTTATAAGTTTGAGTTGTGCTCTTCCAGCTGGAGACCAGCCATCTGCAGACAGAGTTCCAGTCTTCGGTTTTCCCACCTGGGAACTTGCGGGCGTTCCAGATGACGATGGTGTTGTCCACGCTGCAGGAGGCCAGCCACACGTCGTGAGGAGACCACGCCACGTCCATCACGTCTGCAACAAACAGCAGAGAACTTAGAACCAGCACAGACTTCCTGCAGGGGTCCGCTCCCGACCAGGAACGTCTGACACGGCACCGACCCGTCGTACCTCCGGTGTGATTCCTCAGGATGGTCACACACCTCCACTGCTCCACGTTGGCCAGCTTGCTGCTTGACCCGAACACGGTACTCGGACCGATCAACCTGCACAGGCGAGAAAAAAACAAAACAGGATTAGACGGCGAAACAAAAACCAGAATCTTTCTCTCAGAGATGGAGTGGTTTGGGGACGTACGCCGCTCTCTTCCACACCATCACCAGCTTATCATCTCCTCCTGAAGCCAGGTACAGCCCGTTGTTGGACCAGCGCACGCAGTTCACGCAGGCTGCGGAAAAAACAAAAAAAAACACCTACTGGTTCAGGGTGGGAAAACGACCACTGGATTTCTACTACAGTCAGACTGCACCAAAAGTTTCAGCAAATAATCATGTTTGAACTTTTTAGAACTCATCAAATCAGGGCTGCAGCTGTCGATTCTTTTTGTAATCGATTAATCTAACCCGTTATCGATTCAATTAATCGGACAACTTTTTACGTTTTTAAATAACCAAAACAAATCATGTATAACGAAACTTTTGAGGCTGTAAAATGATAATTTTCCTATTATATCAAAAAAAAAAAAAAAAAAAAAAAAAAAAAACAGAACTCCAACTCCAACATTTTGCTCCAAAAATAAGCCCATTTACTGTATTTATTTATTTGACAAAATAAGAGTCAACAGCAATAATGTAGGTTAATAAACTAAACACTCCATCCACTTTTTTTGTGGAAAAGCTTTTGTGACTCTCTTCTTCACCAATCACTTTAAAAAGTAGCGTTAGAGACAACATTTTCACGTAAACCTTAGTAAAACAAAACGACTAAATGTCCTTTTAACCGTTTAAAACTCTAAAATGTGACCAGCTCAGATTGGGTCCCACTAGGATAACATTTCTGCTTTTTGGGTGCTACAGTCCCACCCTGGGCCCCTTTTAGCCTGCTGCAACATTAACAGTGGTGATGGTAACTTCACTACGCTTAGCACACATTATGTGTCTACTGTAACAATGTTTTATAAATGTTAAATGAACCATCGTTTTAAAAATCACTATTTTAGATTCTACTTCACACTTTGATGTAACCCATAAATATTAGACAACCTGCTCCAGCAATAACATGCATTTTACACGTGATCCGATTAGTCGACTAATCGGCAAAAATTATTCGTGATAAGTCCATTATCAAAATAATGGTTTGTGGCAGCCTCAACTCGACCACGCAAACACGAACCATGCTGATGTCTGCAGTAGTTCTGTCTAGGCGACTGCTGCAGAAAGTCCTGATCAGATACAGCTGGGATGGAGCACGGCAGCGACGTTATAGAAATCACACGATAGCTTTGGATTATTGCCTCTAAATCACCACAGAACAGAGATAATAAAAACTTCCGAGACGTTCAGAACTCACAGGGGAAAATCGCTAACTACTCATAACAAAACATGGTTACAGATGTGGACAAAATTGTTGGTACCCTTCAGTCGATAAAAGAAAAACTCATAATGGTCACAGAAATAACTTTAATCTGACAAAAGTAATAATAAATAAAAATTATATAAATGTTGACCAATGAAAGTCAGACATTGCTTTTCATCCATGCTTTAACAGAATTATTAAAAAAATAAATGCATGAAACAGGCCTGGACAAAAATGATGGTACCCACAACTTAATATTTGGTTGCACAACCTTTTGAGGCAATCACTGCAATCAAATGATTCCTGTAACTGTCAATGAGACTTCTGCACCTCTCAGCAGGTATTTTGGCCCACTCCTCATGAGCAAACTGTTCTAGTTGTTTCCGGTTTGAAGGGCGCCTTTTCCAGACAGCACGTTTCAGCTCCTTCCAAAGATGCTCAATAGGATTGAGATCAGGGCTCATAGAAGGCCAGTGTTTTCCTCTTAGCCCTTCTTGGGTGTTTTTAGCTGTGTGTTTTGGGTCATTTTCCTGTTGTAAGACCCGTGACCTGCGACTGAGACCATGCTTTCTGACACTGGCCAGCACATTTCTCTCTAGAATCCCCTGATAGTCTTGAGATTTCATTGTACCCTGCACAGATTCAAGACACCCTGTGTCAGATGCAGCAAATCAGCCCCAGAACATAACCGAGCCTCCCCCATGTTTCACAGTAGGGACCGTGTTCTTTTCTAGATATGCTTCATTTTTCCGTCTGTGAACATAGAGCTGATGTGCCTTGGCAAAAAGTTAAATTTTTGTCTCATCTGTCCACAGGACATTCTCCCAGAAGCTTTGTGGCTCGTCAGCATGTAGTTTGGCATACTCCAGTCTGTTTTTTTTATGATTTGTCCTCTGGCTCAAACAGCGAAGGATGTTCCGATCTGACACTGATGTTCCTTGAGCATAAAGTTCAGCTTGGATCTATTTTGAAGTCTTTCTAGGCTCTTTTGTTACCATTTGGATTATCCGTCTCTTTGATCTGTCATCAATTTTCCTCCTGCAGCCACGTCCAGGGAGGTTGGCTACAGTCCCATGGATCGTACATTACTGAATGACATGTGCAGCTGTAGTCACAGAAACATCTAGCTGCTTGGAGATGGTCTTATAGCCTTTACAGTTAACATGCTTGTCTATGATTTTCTTTCTCATCTCCTGAGACAACTCTTTCCTTTGCTTCCTCTGGTTTATATTGAGTGTGGTACACACCACGTCACCAAACAACACAGTGACTACCTGGAGTCCTATATATAGGCCCACTGAGTGATTACAGGATTGTAGACACCTAGGATGCTGATTAGTGGACATACCTTGGATTAACATGTCCCTTTGGTCACATTATTTTCATTTTTTTCTAAGGGTACCATCATTTTTGTCCGGGCCTGTTTCATGCATTTATTTTTTTAAATAATTCTGTTGAAGCATGGATGAAAAGCAATGTCTGACTTTTATTGGTCAACATTTATATAATTTTTATTTATTATTACTTCGTCAGATTAAAGTTATTCTGTGACCATTTTGAGTTTTTATTTTATTGACTGAAGGGTACCAACATTTTTGTCCACGTTTTGGGGCAGTTAATGTCTCATTACAGGCAGCAAATCTCCTACCCTGATTGTCTCCCATTATATGGATATACACTGGTCACTACTTGATATAAACTTCTCCTGAAAGACTCCAAGTGGCTCCAAACTGGATCTGGGTGAGCAAATGAACATGATATTTCCTACAATTAAGGTCCAGGTTGGAAAAGAGCGAACTTTCCCCTTTAATGCCTGAAACTTCGGCTCAAACTGGATCGGGGGGGACGACAGTGAACTGACATCATCCACATGTTATCTTCTGCCATCTGGTTATTGATCAGATGCTGCATGGATTACTTCTGTGGCTCATTTCCACTCAGCGCTGAAAGAACCGCCACATCACGGTTCCCATGTTTCGATTAACTTCCTCTAATGCGGTCAAACATGCGTCACATCCGCCTTTTGTTACCCGACTGCAGCACTGCAGGTTGGAGTCCGGCGAGATCTACAAACGCCTCTTACCCAAGTGATTGTCCATCTGACAGAGCATCTTGGGAATATTCTCGTTCTTCTCGTCTTCCTCTCTGAGGACAGGCGCCATGTTCCAGATCATCACCTTCCCGGAGTCCTCCCCTGGAAAACAAATCCTGCTTAACGGCGGCAATTTCAGTAAAAATCAGGACAAAAAGGTTCTTTGCTTTCCACTTGGATTCAAAACCTACAACCTCTACCTGCAGCAACGACTGTAACCTTTATTTTTAATTAAAAATGAAAAATGTAATTAAAAGGATTGGTGTTTTTCTCTAGTTCACGACGTCTCACCTTGTCCACCTGTTGCGAATTTTGTCCCATCTGGGTGGATGTCGACCGAAAAAATGGGTTTGCCTGAAAAACACAAAAATCAGCGTTTTATTATTTCATCCAAATCTGTTTTGTTTTTAAATGCTGGTTGGTGATGAAACAGAGGAACAGCTTTGTGGATTTTTTTTTTTTTGTCCTTCCAGTTTGCCTTAATGGAAATTTCCCAACCACGGTGTGATTTTCCTCAGAGCACGCCGACGTGCCGGAACCGGTTTCCGCTCTCGCAGCCCGACACGCCCAGAGCGCTTTCTAGGATTTTCATAGATAGAAATCTGGCTGATGGGTTGGGAGGGGGTTGTATTTGCCTTAATGATTTCATTTTAAAGGGGGGGTTGCGGCGTTATTTTAAATCTGTAAAGCGCTTTGAGTAGCTTTGTTAGAAAAGCGCTTTATAAATAAAGTTTGATTGATTGATTGATTGATTGAGAGCACGTGAATTTCCAGCACGTTTTTGTCAGTGTTGCAACAAAGCTGGAGCTGCAGGAAAGTAAGGAGGCCTGGATTAGCAAGAATACTTTTTCATTTTCAATCTAGCTGTTATTTTTGACTCAAAAATAAAATTCATAAGAAATAATCCTAAATAAAATTTAAAAAATCTAATCCAGCATTTTTCATTCTGGAACTTCATTTAAATGAAAAAGAAAAGGAAATTTAAAATCCATTTACAAATTACACCGAAAGCAATTTTTTTTTTTTTACAAAATTCTATTTGAAATGTGAAAGTGTAAAATTAAAATGCATTTGCAGAGATATTTTGTTTCATTATTTTTTGGACCATAAATAAAATGAAAACATGTAATTTTTCTTTTTTTTTTTTACAATTCAGCATTGCTCATTCTGTAACGTTTTTAAAAAGAAAAAAAGGGTATTGCTTTTTCCTTTTCATGCCCGCCTCACAAAAAGTGTGTTTTAACGCCTCTGGTTATTGGATCCTACACGGCGAAGCAGAACGGCCAACTTTACACAACTGAGTCACAATGTTTGCCAGCTTTTACAGTTTGTGGGTCAGTTCTGGTGGTTTTCATCTTAAGAGCCGCAAATAAAAAAAATCCTGAGAAAACATGCAGGTGCAGCATTATTAACGATTATATTGCTGATATCGGTTGTGATTAACCCACAGTTCGCTCCATCATCACTATATTCATCTCCCCATGCATGCGTGGGTTCTGTCCGGGTATTCCGGCTTCCTCCCAATCTAAAACATGAGTGGCAGGTTAATTGTTCCCTCTGAATCGCCGCAGTCCGGAGAACTTATTCATGTATCGAAGTTTCCTGAATCTTTCACATGATAGTTTGGTTCCATGCTATGATATTTCTGAACATTTCTTGTTCTTTTTAAGTCCCTCCTTCCTCCAATAGAAGTCTATCCAATTCACATTGACCGGCACATTTTTTTTTTAGCCAATAGAATTCGAATTTCCACCTTGTTGGCTGATAAATTCTCGCGTGAAAACCTGTGAAGATGCGGCCGCATCTTAACGGTCGCCATGATGGTAGAGGGCGGTCATGAAGAAGTCAGAGTAAACTTCAACGAAAACGTTCCCCGGCTACGCAGGGCTACGTCGAAGAACGTCGCCGAAGAACAACTCAGAGACCTGGAGTAGGATTTAGATCAGAGACAAGATCTTAAACGGGAAGTTCCTTTATTTCTTTTTTTTTTCAACCTGGACCTTATTTTTAGCAAATATTAAGGTCATTTACTCACCCAGACAAGTTTGGAGCTTCGTAGAGTCCTTCAAGAGAAGTTAATATCAAGTCACAATCAGTATATATCCATATAATAGGAGTCAATGGGGAGAGAAGATTTGCCGCCTGTAATAAGGAATCATCTGCCCCCAAAACTCTTTCATTTAACCATGTTTTCTTATCAATAGTTCGTGATATTTTCCTGTGAGTTCAAACTGTCTCAGTTTCTCTAAGGTATTAGCTTCTGAGCTGGTAAAGGCTTTTAATTCCACCAATTCCAATTTAAACTACACTGACGTAGCAGCCGTCCTCCATTACAGCTGTAGTCTGTGCAGGTTGCAGACAGGGAGCCTGTAGAAGCTGAACTTAGTCCAATTGGTCATTCTGATGCAAACATGAACCATGCTGATGTCTGCACTAGTTCTGTGTAACCGACGGCCGTAGAGCGCAGAGTGAAAGTCCTGATCGGACTAAATCAGGGATGGAGCACGGCAGTGATGTCACTGAAATCACGAACAAATAAGCACTTCAGAGACGTTCTGAACTCACAGGAGAATTTAGCTAAGTATTCATAACAAAACATGGTTAAATGAAGGAGTTTCGGGGGCAGATAATGGCTCATTAAAGGCGGCAAATCTCCTCCCCTGAGTGACTCCCATTAGCTATAAACTTCTCCTGAAGAACTCCAAGTGGTCCAAACTTGTCTAGGTGAGTAAATGAACGGTAATATTTAATAAAAATAAGGTCCAAAACAAAAACAAAACAACAGCAATCCCTTTTAAAACGCTTCAAAACTGATGCAGCTTTGACGAAATTTATGCTGAACGGGTAAGAGTCAATTGTTCAATAAAGCAAACCAACAGAAGCTGCCCAAATGTAGCGGCGGGGCTAGAGGGAACAGGACGGGCCTCAGTAGGTGGGATTAAAGGAAAGTCTGGAGTGCAGTGTTACAGTCACCATGTCTTCTGTTATTCCTTCTACGCGTTTATCGCAAACCCAAACATCTGTGGTAGCCTCAGGGATGGCAGACCAAACAAAAACTTGGAACAATTAAACCTCAAAATAGCGCCACTGAATGTCGCAACAAGTTGGAGCAGCTCCACTGGTTCCTTCCATAGACTTTTCTTGTTTTTGCTTAGTTTTTTTTCTCACTAGTGCGTCGATTTTTGAACAAAACCTCCCCTCTCTTATTTTTTTATAATTATTAACACTTTCGGTCAGTTGCTGTGTTGCCTGGACACGAGGTGTTGCAACCGATTAGCGTCTCAAAAGATCGAACGTGCCCGAAGGACGACCCCAAAAATCCCAGAGGTGTGGCGGAGAAGGGTCGCATCCCCTACTCCAACATCTCCACCCAGCTTTCTAACCATACGACCAGAAAGAGATTCAAAGAGGAGTGGATTAGCAGTGCTTTCTCGTCTGCCCGTTAGCGTGTCATGAGACCGTCGCACAGGCTTAAGTCAGAGGCCGCCTCAGTTTCGTTGCAAGACAGACCGCTACTGGTGAGCCTTCCACAGACACTCTTTAAACATGCTTTTATGTTATTTACGACATTTAACCTTCCTGTGGGTACAAATGAAAATAGTTTAGCATTTATAATTGAACTCTTAAACTATGGCGCCGCAGTAACCAGTACAAATAAAATAAGAACCCAATCCTGCAGCTGTTAGATGTGGAGTTACTGCTCTATATGATGAGCTGTTATGTTTGTTCCCCAGACAGGTGGAAACTAAGGATGTCAGAATATAACGATACGCCAATATATCGCAATATTTTAAGTCAAAGCAAAGTGGCGATTTTTGTTTCTTTAGAGTTTGAGTTGCAATTTTTGCCATAAAACTGAAAGTCTCACTGCTTCTTTGTTCCAGTGGATCAACTAGATCCAATAATAAAACAGGTTGTGAGTGTTTAAGATTAAATTCAGTTTTAAGAAGAGGAGAATATATAAAGTCTTGCTCATAGTATCGTCATATAGCGCAGTGTATTGTCGTATCGCCAGAGTCTTGCCAGTAACGCATCGCTACTGGAAACCGACCCGCTTTAAGCGTTGGAATAACCCGATACCTGCAGCTGCGGCTCGGCGTTCAGGCCGAGCTCCCTCGGCGGTTAACTTTCCAAACTGCCAGCAGCTGGAAGCTTCCACCAGCTCACCGCGGAAACTGGCAACAGTTTGATGAAACGGCGCCGAGGACGGATAAAAAGAAAAAAGAAGAAATATTCCCCCAAAACGTCACTTTGGTTTACGAACTCTGAACTTGGGTCATTTTTCTTAGTTTGTTAGCGTCGGGGCATCCGAGCTAGTCGGGGGGCTAACCAGCTAGCAGAGTTAGCGAATTTAAAAGCGTCCAACCGCAGAGAATAAAGGCTCTAAAGGGGGGTAAATTATGTGGGTTTTTGTACTCCACGTTTAGGCGTGTTTGAGAACGGGAGATAGATTTAGGTGGAAACCAGTGAGGGCCACCACCATGCCTCCTGAACTAGTCCCCCCCCCCCAAATCGGACAACAAAAGCACAACTTGGTCCAACAGATTCCTGCACAAGCAGCTTACCGTTGTGGCTCACCCAGCTCGGCTTCAACAGCTTCATCTTCACCGGGACGTTCCTATTTCTCTGTTATCGGAACGAAACTATATAAAAAGGAAGGGGGAGAAAAAAGCCCACCGGGCGGCGAGTTCTGGCGGTCAACTGCCGCCAACCGCCCTCCGTTTTGTCTCAAACTCCGCCCGACACCTCGCTGCTTCTGCGGCTGAACTCCATCTCTGTCCGCGTCGCGGCAGGCAGGCAGGCAGCATCCCCCGGCTATCGGAGCCGAGCAGCGGGCAGGCTGACAGCCAGCAGCGGCGGAACATAAACCCGGTGACACCAACCAGGCGGTTCTTCTGGACGATTTCCGCTGGGTTTAACCGCGCACGGGAAGTAGCTCCGTGTACCAACGGCACCAACGCTTCATCATTTAAAAAAAAAAAAAAAAATCACAATTTCAAACCAAAAACTGTTAGCGTGCTCTTTTTAATTCTGTTTTTAAGAGTATTCTTCTGATTTTGAAATTTTAAAAACTCAGAGATAAAATCACAACCAGGGTCCTGATGACGAGACTTTTATTGTGAAATACTTATAAAAACATCCTAGCAAGTGCGCAAACTCACAAATTCAAATATGTTTTTATTTTATTTCATAGCATTCAAAGTATTTCACCGTAATATGTTTAATAATCAATTTATATAAAAAAACATTTACTTAGATATTATCATTATTTTACAGTATTTACGACAGATTTATAGGGCCATTGTTAACAAAACAAAAACATTTTGGAGTGAATTTCCGCCCCCAAAAACGCAGAAATTCTGAGATTAAAGTCACATATTTTCCATAATTTTTTTTTTTGTGTGTGGAAATTCTCTGATGTCAAAAAGTAGTTAAACTAGGAGTAAACACTCAAAATTTCTGAGATAATTGATCATATTTTCAAGGGGGAAAAAAAGTGTGAAATTCTCTGTCACAAAAGTCGTAGGGTTACAAAATAAAAGACAGAAATTTTGAGATAATTTAAGATATTTTCTAGGAAAAAAGTTTAATTATCCAATGTAGAAAAGTAGAAAATTTGCGAGAAAAAAAAATCCTGTAATTAAAGGCATACATTTCCGGCACCTACAATATATTTTTGACATTGTAAATTCAGATGAAAAGTATGCTGTTAATTATAGAAATTTCTCGCAAATTAGAGAATTACGCTTTCTTTCCAAGAAAATATACTTTCTGGAAAATATGTGCAATTAATCTCAGAAATTCTACGTTTTTATTCGAAAAAAAATATATATATATATGTCAGATTTTTTTCTGCCAAACATTTGAATTTAATCTCAGTGGTTTAGAAATTTACTCCAAAATATTTTTTTTTGATTTTATTAATTTTGTTTACAAATTTTGTTTTTCAGAAAAAAAAATCGGAAATTCTCTGTCACAAAAGAGTAAAAAATAATTTAGAGATTAATCTCAGATATTATCTAGAGTAAAATAGTGCAATTCTCTGATGTCGAAAAGTTTTTTTTAAATGGGAGAACCCCCCCTCCAATACTTTACAATACAATACTTTTTTTCTTTTTTTTTTACAAATTTCTGTTTTTACAATGTCAGAAATATATTAGTTTATATATCGAAAATGTATGCCTTTAATTCTCTCAAATTTTTAATAAATACAACTTCACAAATTTCGCAATATTATGACTTTTGTGACAGAGAATTTACGTTTTTTTGCTTTAAAATATGTGACTTAATCTCCGAATTTTTCTGGGCGGAAATTTACTCCAAAATATGTTTATTTTGTTTATAATGTCCTTAATACTCCGTCGTATTATTTCCTAGCTGTGAGAGAGGCACAAAAATATTAAAACACATATTTTAAATCTATTTTTCTTACTCCACTTTCAAATATCCCAGAGAAACACTAGCTCAGTTTGTTGTAAGTTTTTATTTATACGATAGTATGAAAATTAATAGATTGGAGTTATTTTACCTTTAATATTTAAGAGGTACTTGTTTTGCTTTGCTGTTAACATGTGATAATTATTTTTAACAATATAAACACACAAAAAATCTCATTAAAACAAGTTTAATTTTTTTATAGCTTTATAGGCTAATCTAGGATTCCACAGAAACCTTTGATCACTTTATTTGCATCACCTTAATAATGGCATTAAAATGAACTCTATTTTTGGCAATAATAAAATAATTATAAAAATAATTAAATAAATTCAGGTAAATAAATAGGATAAAGTAAGTAGGTAAGAAAAAAAACATAATTTTCTTTGCCCTTTTTTAAATCTTACATTACGACCAACATGTGAACATTATTTTTTATTGTATAATTGCCTAAATGATAGTAAATATGACCAAAATATGCATTAAAAACTGAACTTTTCATTTTTGGAACTGGTTCTGTTTTGTTTCAGGGGAAAACACTTTAAAGTGAAACTTTTATTTTGACAAAACTCCAGGCTAGTAAATGCCTGTGACAGTTGATAAAGTGTAAATTAGAATGAGCCCAAGATCACTGTAATTTATATAAAAAAAGTCTTCTCATTAATGTGTTTGTTTTTATAAGATATGTGTTTTCTCAACTTTTGAAAAGAAAATGGAATCATTTCTGTTACACAAGTAGTTTAAAAAAAAATCACACAACCTTTATTATTCTTGGAGCCAGAACAAACACAAATTCAACTTTAAAACAATTTAAAGAGTGAGACAATATATCTGCTGCACAGATACATTTTTAAACAAAATCAAGAAGAAAACTAAACAAAACGGTAGCTCTTTGTTTTTTACCCAAGAAGCTGAACCAGCAAAAATGAAATAGTACATAGTTTGAGGAAACAGGAAGACATTTTTCCAAGGTCAAACATGCACAATTTAAGTTTAAAACATGTAATTTACAAAAACATGAGAATAAAACAGATTTTTTTTTTTTATCACAGAAAGACACATGTAGTTATTACAGTTCACAGCTGTCAGTTTCTTGTGTGCAAGAATAAAAATGCAGTTTGTGTAAACAGGAACTCCATCAGCTCATGATGCATTCACTTCCCACTATATTTCTACAACTGTAGTCTTCCCTCTACAGTTTAAGAAATCACAGCAACAGACATTTTTCTCATCCATTAAACTACATCGAACCAAGCAAACACAGGTCTATTTTTTTTGGGAAGTCCCGGATTCTCACATAAAAAGACATTTCTGCAGATATCTGCATGAAATGTCCAAAACCGTCACTTTCCTTCTGTTAGTGCAGCTAGTTTGCAACTTATTTGATAATGTTATAAAATAAGAGGAAAAAACTGCAGAAAACCAGGAAATCAGACGTTGCGGAGTCACTGGTTCTTAGCATGATTCCTGCCTTTTTTTTTTAAATCAGATTTTTGGGGGCCTTTTCAACCGAGTAAGTGGAAGAATCTTTTAGAGAACAAAGTTGTAAATTATCGTGTGTTTCCAGTGTTTTATATGTTAGACCTGCAACATTAATACAACACTTAAGTTAAAGCTGTGAAGGAAAAAAAAAATCAGAGATTAGTTATTTGATTTGGTGCACGATCACACTGGATGAAAGTAGCCGAAAAATAGCAACATTTTGATGCATAAATGGCATAAAAAAATAAAACTATGCCCATGGAAATATTTTAATTCAAATAGATTCTTATTATTTCCCAGAATCCAAATCTATAATGTGTAACATCATGACACTAAGATGAACATTTAATAAAAAAATGTCAAAACTCTTCTGTGATTTTTCAAGAACTGTACAAGATATCATAATAGCAGAAAATCCAATTTAGTGTTTGCAACACAAAGAATGACTATACACCAGGGCCCACAGGGAGCAGACTTCTCTGTCTGCTTTTGACAGAAATCTTTCAAGAATATATGGAGACTTTTAAATGTTTGTTTTTCATACATTTCATAGATCCCATCCTGATCACGCCGTACTTTTTTTTTTTTACAAATTTCCTGCTTAAAGCAGAAAATCAGGACAGAAACAGCAGCAAAATACTCTGAGAGCGAATAGTTTCTCTTAATGTTCCATTAATTAAACTCCACATGGATTTAAGAATTTAATAGCAAAAATCTGCGACCAGACGGATTTCCTTTCTTATTGCAGTATTAAAACTTTTTTATAAGTGATAGATTATGGCCAAAGCTGTCAGACATTTAAGAAATTAACTGATATAAGATTTGCTTCTTCTAGAAGCCTCCTGTGGCCTGCAGGGGGCAGTGAAGAGCAACAGGAGATGTTTTTCAGGAGCCAAAAGTTTGATCGTCAGTTTTTCCAAATGACGATCAACCTAAACATATCATCATCTCTCTGTATGCAGCTCATTCCCATCTCACTATTAAAATACAGTTTAATGGTACCACTTATTAAAAAAAGTTTTTTTGCAAAACAGCCGTCGTAATGACAGGAATCTCTTAAACTCCTCCGCTGTTTTTTGTTTTTTTTTTTAATAAAAGCAAACATGAAGATTTTTTTAAATCCAACTTCATCGTCTTAGAAGATATTTTTTTTAAATGCCCGTCTTTTTAACAGTCCGTTTCGGACGAAGAGGTGTTTGCAGGACGCCTTCACGGTCCTGATGTCCCCCTGAAAAGGGCTTCGATCTGCTCCAGCGTCTTGCCTTTGGTTTCTGGGACGAAGAAGACGGTGAAGACGATGTTGAGCGCGCACATGCCGGCAAAGAGCCAGAACGTCCCAGCGCTGGTCAGTAGCGTCTGGAAGAAGACATGAAAAGCATGAGAAAAGAGGCTGATCTACAGGGGCTCCAGATATACCAGAAAATCTGTTCATTCACATCCCATTCACTGAATTATTATCAAAACATCCAAAGAGAATTAACTGGATATTAAATGAACACATTTTTTTAGCTTGATTACTAAAAACAATACAAGAAACCAGGGGTGGACTGGCCATTGGGAGATTCGGGATTTGCCGTTTGATTCAGGATGTGGGTTAAAAGTTTTCGTCTAAGGCAATAACTTCTTGAAAGTCATTCATTTTCAGCTGAATTTTCTCTTCCATGCCGAATATAATGAATCATATCCTTTTATTTCACCCTGGAATGTTGCTACTCACTGCTAACATTTGCTTGATCCACAAAAAAACTAAATCCGACCCACAGTCTCTGGTTTAAGACGTCTTCTCTGTTCTTCAATCGTGAATTCAGCCGCTGAAGAATCTCTCTTTATCTTTGTTTTTCCCAATTACGCATCGTTAGCAAATATCCCGGCGCGTTTTTATGTCGCGACCAGAGGTGGGTAGAGTACCAAAAAATGACTCAAGTAACAGTAGTATTACTTCAACATAGTGGGCGATATAAAAGGTATAAGGTAGAAGGGATATGAATTTTTGACTAGACCGCAATTATGCATTTTAATGATGTCATTAAGCTGAAGCTTGATTTGTCCGAATAAACGGCACGACTGAAGAAAACAGCTGGCTTGGTTAAGACCTACCATCATGTCCTGGAACGATTTGGTGACGACGAACGCCATCCCCCAGTTGCTGAGGACCACAGCAGCTCCAGCGAAGCCCCTCACTCGGATGGGAATGACCTCGGACATGATCAGCCACGGGATCGGACCCCAACCGATGGCAAAACCTAAACACACCTGGAGCTGTCAGGGCTGCGCAGGGTGCACGACAAAACCAGACACATCCTTCTCAGGTCAATTTGTAACTCACCTGCGATGAAGACGGCCATGCTGGCCAGCGCCAGCCAGGTGAGGTCGGGGTGCGGTTCTGCAGCCGCTGACGCCGCGCTGGGAACTTTGGACACCAAGTAGAAGTAAACTCCGAATGCTGTGGTGCTAATCATCATGGCAACACCTTGATGAAGGTACATGAAGCAAAGACAAGGCGCTTTAGGGAGGCTGGAAAAATCAGAAGCAAAGCAGGAAATAGTAGGAAAATAACTTAATGCTGATATAACGAATCGGACTGCCCCGTTTAGTACGTCGGTCCCTCCAGGATTTCACGATGTTGCGATCACAACTATTAACACAAATTCAGCCAATCCCTGCGAATTCTGCATGACTTGGAATTTTATTCAATGCAATTAAAAAGTACTTTATTAATCCCAGAGGGAAATTAAGTGTTGTAGCTCACTACTAATTATTTTTTCAGGGATTTGTTGTAGACCCTGATGGCTGTGGGGAAAAAAGGATTTCCTGTAGCGGTCTGTCTTGCAGCGAAACTGAAGAAGCCTCCGTCTGAAGATACTCTGTTGCTGTAGGATAGTCTGATGAAGAGGATGCTCAGAGTTGTCCATAATCTTTTTGATTTTATGTAGAATCCTTCTTTGCATCGTTATGTCCCGTTTTTCCACAGTCGTCCTCAGAACAGAACCAGAACAGAACCAGCCTTCTTCATCAGGTTGTTGAGCCGTTATCCAACTATTGCAACTTTGACACATCTTTCATTAACTGCGACGCTTCCTCTCATCATCTGACGGCGTCGCATATCATTTTATCTCCGTGCTGCTTATGTGAGAGGGATGGAGAACAAAATCTGTTACATTTTGCCAAGGAAGGTCCTATGAGGTACAGTTTCCCCATCCAGACATGAAAATCCATCAGCTGTTGGCGAAACTCGCCGCTTTGAATTCAAAATAGGTCATCTACGTGATCCATTTTATGTCCGATCATAGAAGATTTTGTGCGACTGGTCGGTGGATGGCGTTATCGATGAGGTGGAAGGTTTCACAGATTAGCAAGTTTGACTATTAATGATGGGGTGAGATATTGGTAAGGACGTTTTTTAAAAATCTTCCTCAACACCTCTATAAACAGTGAGAGTAGGCCTCCAATCCCGATCCGATCTTTTAACCTCACAGCCAATCCAATTGCGAGCCCCAATCCGATATTTTGCCTTTAGCATTGAAATTTATCAAGCCAAAACATATTTTTATCAAGTAACTCAACGTAACTTTTTAATTAGACAAATTTCATTCATAAGCATTACTTTTATCATCGTAAATCACATGAAATCAAAATCTTACAGAGAATTAAAGGTGAGCTTCAGTTTAATATTTCAGACAAAAGTAAAAAGCAAAAAAAAGTATACTTGGTGCAGTATTTCTGGCAGGCTATATGCTGTCAGAAAGCCCACACTGTTCTAAGTTTCTAAGTTGTAGTATAATTATTGGTGTTTTCACTATAAGATGAAATATCCAATGCTCCTGAACTCAGCATAGATTTCCCATGCTATTTGAATGCACCACAGGAGCTGAAGAGGAGTTTTCCTCTGATTATTTGGGTTTGTTGCAGAGTTAAAATGCCAGGAGGTGAGTTTCTATTACTTTATTATATACTTTAAAGTACAGTTAAGCATATTTGTCGAATTTTACCCGTTTTTGGAACTGTGTTTAATCTGCTTTGATGATCTCCGTCAAACCTAACTAGAAGGTACTTTTGTAAAAAAATCGAAAAATCGGCACAGAGTGAGCAAATAGCTCCAATCACTGAAAAATATGAAAATATCCCCTGATCTCATCTCGAGGTCAGGACATTCCTACTGGCATCACTTTGACGTTGTTTCCATAGTTTGACAGTCTAGTCTCCCAGCTGTTGGGAAAATCCCTTCTCATCTATTAAAAAGTCCTCCAACAAAATCAGGAGTTTGGTCTGATTGGATGCTTCTGGTAGCCATGGTGACGTCAGCTGGTTTTATCTCCAGTATCAGTGACGTTTCCATTCAGTTCAGTGCAGAAAGTGTTATGGACCTCATGGGGAGCCTAAGCTCCTCCCCTTCCTGTCGGCCCGTGGGTCCCCAAACCGAAAAAATGATGAATGGAAGTCAATGGAGCGATAAAAGTTATTTTCTGGTCCGCTTTGTCTTACGTCCTGAATCACACATATGTTGTACTTTGATTTAAATTATAACTAATGATCTACATTTCGATTGTGTTTGTCCAGGGATTTGGAATTTATTTGATTGTAAAAATTCGCATTTAAAATGCCTACAAATCAGAAGTCGCATATATGACGCCATTTGGCTAACGCAAGTTAGCACTAGCTATAGCATGTAAAACACTCCTTGTAGAGCTTCTCCTCCATGCTGGCTCTCACTCCGACTGCTTTATCCCCCACATAGCTGCTACTTTCCACATGGTCAGATTTATAGAGGTTTTCTCCGTGTTTAATGCTCCTTTCTTCGTCCTGGAGGCTACGACCCTCGCTCTCCTTCTTCTTCTGCAGTTGTAGTCCGCTGAACGTTTTTACACAAAACCTAAAGTAACTTTTGTCTCCGGTCGAAAATCAGTGTTTTCTCTGCATCAAAATTAGTTTTTAAACTTCACGGACATCATATGTTGGATCCACGGCACATTTCATACTGGATCAGAAAATAACTTTTATCGCTCCATTGACTCTCAATTATGTTTTTTGGGCAGTAGGGGACTCATGGACAGGAAGTAGAAGGGCGGGACTTAAGCTCCCCATTGCTGCTGAAAGATGACAAAGTTCTGGTTCGGTCCATCGTTCTTTTTCTACTGTAGCTGCATGAGAAACCGTTCATGTTCCCGGTTAGCTGAGGTTAGCGATAACTGGGAGTTTTTTTCTCTAGTTTTTTTGGTGCCGCTTTTTAAAGTTGCCCTGAGGAACGTTGCACAGCACTCTGAGTTCCTCATTATTTATTTATTTACTTATTGTTTATGTATTTCTCTTTTTATTTGTGTCAATTAATTATCTATGATTATTTATTAGTTATTACATGTTCGAAATAAATAATGAAATAAAAAGAAATAAATAAATGAACATCTACTTTTACAACAACACAGAAAATTGAGGAATATTTGGAAATGAAAACTGGTAAAAAAGAATTTGAAATATATTCTGTCTCCACATGATGTGAAGAGTAAAACTGGTCCTTCTGTTCACTCTTTTCTCTCCTGATTTGGCATCACATGGATGAACGTACCTGAGATGACGAGAAGAACTTTCCTGCCGGCCCGGTCCATGATCAGAGCCGCTATTCCGGTGAAGATGACCTGAATCAGAGCAACGATCACCGAAGCCAAGTCACTATCCTGAAAAACAGAATCAATGAAAAGTAAAGAGGAGAAAGTGCTGCAGATTCTAGACTAAACTGTACTTTACCATATAATCTAAATATTTTAGTCAGTTTTCTATTTCGCTCAGTCCAACCATTTTCAAATAGTTGACTTTTCGTTGAAATTACATGTTTTCAATCCACTCCACGATGAATTGATAAAAGAAAGATCCTGCACAGAAATACAAACCAGTGGAGCCACCAGCACTACTGCTTACACCAATTATAACCTCACGTTGGCTAAACTTTAGGTTGAACCAAGAGGCAAACTCCGCCTGCAGAAAGTGAAGCCAACCAGGAAGTGTAAAAAAAAATTGCAGTTCCTCCCTCATCCACTGGGGGCTGGCTCCAAAAAGGAGCAATTTCCCATTGACTCCCATGTTAAAAAGGCCAACTTTACAGCAAAAATAAACATGTTTACAGCCTGGTTCAAAAAACCATTTTAGGTTAGATAGTTCAGGTTTACCATCATGACAACTCTGAGGGGGGTGAATTTTTTCTAACTTCTCCGTTTATTTGTAATTTAATCTTGAAATTACGAATAATTAGGGGCGTGTCCTTTTGATTGACAGGTCCGTCTAGGCTAACGCTGGTGGCTAATGGTGGCTAACTGTAAGTAATGGTGGCTAACTGTAAGTAATGGTGGCTAACTGTAGCTAATGGTGGCTAACTGTAGCTAATGGTGGCTAACTGTAGCTAATGGTGGCTAACTGTAGCTAATGGTGGCTAACTGTAAGTAATGGTGGCTAACTGTAGCTAATGGTGGCTAACTGTAGCTAATGGTGGCTAACTGTAAGTAATGGTGGCTAACTTTAGCTAATGGTGGCTAACTGTAAATAATGGTGGCTAACCGTAGCTAATGGTGGCTAACTGTAAGTAATGGTGGCTAACCGTAGCTAATGGTGGCTAACTGTAAGTAATGGTGGCTAACTGTAGCTAATGGTGGCTAACTGTAAGTAATGGTGGCTAACTGTAGCTAATGGTGGCTAACTGTAAGTAATGGTGGCTAACTGTAGCTAATGGTGGCTAACTGTAAGTAATGGTGGCTAACTGTAGCATAATGGTGGCTAACTGTAGGTAATGGTGGCTAACTGTAGCTAATGGTGGCTAACTGTAGCTAATGGTGGCTAACTGTAGCTAATGGTGGCTAACTGTAGCTAATGGTGGCTAACTGTAGCTAATGGTGGCTAACTGTAGCTAATGGTGGCTAACTGTAGCTAATGGTGGCTAACTGTAGCTAATGGTGGCTAACTGTAGCTAATGGTGGCTAACTGTAGCTAATGGTGGCTAACTGTAGCTAATGGTGGCTAACTGTAGCTAATGGTGGCTAACTGTAGCTAATGGTGGCTAACTGTAGCTAATGGTGGCTAACTGTAGCTAATGGTGGCTAACTGTAAGTAATGGTGGCTAACTGTAGCTAATGGTGGCTAACTGTAAGTAATGGTGGCTAACTGTAGCAAATGGTGGCTAACGGTAAGTAATGGTGGCTAACTGTAGTTAATGGTGGCTAACTGTAAGTAATGGTGGCTAACTGTAGCTAATGGTGGCTAACTGTAAGTAATGGTGGCTAACTGTAGCTAATGGTGGCTAACTGTAGCTAATAGCTTGCTCCGTAGTCTGCTGTCCCCCTCTGCTTGCGGTGAAACTCTTCACAGCCACAGGACTAACGTAAAGACTTCAGTCATTTGGTGTTTCTGAACTCCACCGATGGTTATGGAAATAACACCATATCAGGCCGTATTGACCCGACCCATTTGGGTCTTATTATATCGATATGTTTTCTCTAATAGAGATATTTCTGGGTCCAAAGTGATCGTTGTTGAAAAACGGGGTAAAAGTCTCTCAACCGCAGTCTTCTGGTTGAAACCGGCTGCAGCCTACGTAGCTTCAGTTAGCTCCAGACTAGCTTCTGACTAACTTGTATCTATGTCGGCTCGGAGCGTCAACCCTCCGACCCCAGCCTCACAGCGCCACTCTCAGCTCCACCTCTTTGCCCATTTTTGGAGTTTCTGAGAGTGACGAGGCGAGTGATGCGGACAAGATGGCGGCGGTGGGAACCGCCCACTTGGCTTCATTTTTGCTCTTCAGAAACCTCTGGGTTTCACAGCTGAGCGGGAGAGAATGAAGAACAAATATTGGGCAAAATCCTCCAGCAGTGGGAGACATGTGATTATAGAGATGCAACTTTTGACCAGGAGTCACATTAACCGAATATTTTCTGTATTTTACAGTTTATTTAGTGAAAGAAGACATTTTCTACTTTATGCATCGGTATCAGGTCAATCATAAAAAGAAAAAAATTATCAGTTTGGGACACGGAGAACCAAAAATCAAGAAAGAAAAATTAGGATATTAAGAAAAACGAATAGTGATGATAAATAAGCTTTAATTCGTCTGCGCTGTGACATTTGGTTGTATATCTGCAGCCTTCAGTCGAGAGTTTTCGTTACCTTAAAGTGCGCCTGTTCGAATATGTTCTGGGCGTAGAACATGATGGCGTTGATGCCAGTCATTTGCTGTAGCACCATCAGCAGGACGCTGATCAGCAGAGGCTTGAAGATGCCAGGATCCTTCAGGTCGGACAGGTGGAAAGTGGAACCCTGAAAGAAAAGATAAAACATACAGTGAGTGAAACCCCTCAGCTCGATCCTTTTTAGTGAAGATGTCCGTGAATTCTCTAAAGGATTAAAGAGCTGTTTTTTTAATCACCTGTTCGTCAGACCCCTCCTCGATACGAGAGCACTCCCACTCGATGGGAGCATCCGGCCCTCGCAGGAAGCGTAACGCCTCCTCAGCCTCCCGCCTTTTCCCTTTCGACAGCAGGAACCGCGGCGTCTCAGGCATGAAACTCATGGCGACCATCATCAGCGACGGCGGGAGAGAGCAGCAGATTGCAAGCCAACGCCAGTCCATAAACAGACCTGCAGAACGTGTTCACACCGACAGCTGACCTCAGAAATCGTTTTAAACCCGGGCTTTGTTCAAAAAACAAAAGAAAACTATAACAAAATGGGTTTAGGGTGAAGTAAAGAGCACTTTAAGCTCCACCGCTGCACTATTATTTACTCATTTTTTATGTTTTTTGTCAAGCTTAAGATAGACAAAGTGAACACACTTTTTACCCCAAGTAACAGTCACATCAGCAGATCATGTTAAGTTTAGAAGCAGCAAAGACATCTTGATTTTCTGGGTTTGCATTTCTTGTTAACTCCCACTTAAAATAAAATCTAATTGGATAAAGGATCACATCCACAATAATTAATATAATTTGGGTTACATTTCTGAACCTGAAGGTAAAGTAACCCATGAGTTCCTTCACCTGAAGCAGCATAAAGCTTCATCTATCACAGCATCGAGTCTGAAAGCACCGCAAAGGTCAAGAAGAAATGCTTTACCAGAAGATGGAGGCGGGCTCATCTAGACTGACAGCCAATTAAAATGCTGTATCACTTTTAAAACTTCTAAATAATCCCTATAAATATGACTCCATACAAAACATTGTGCACGCCACAGACATATGGAAGGATTTTCCTATTAATGTGTGACATGTTTATGAGCTCAAAAGAAAGTAGTTTGGGGGAATCAGTGATGACAACAAAAGAAGAGTGTTCATTTCCTTAAAGACAGATAGGAAAATAACTTGATCTAAATTCTGATCGATCATACCTTTGAAAAGAGTCACACTGGAAAAACGAGACAAGTAAACCAACAGGGAAACGAAAGAGCACTGGATCGTTTACAGAAACGTTCATGCAAGGAAGGAGAACATTTAGTAAAATAAATGAATAGAAGGAGATTTAAAGGTCTTTTTTGTTTAGATCTAAAATGAACAACAGGAAAAATTCTCATCATTATTTTCATTCACTTTATGACGGAATTTTTCTTCAGCCATTTTATTCGCTAAATGTATATATACTGTATGCTGTTAGTTGTCTACAGCTTTATTGTAAGTCATTCAGTGACTAATGTAATCTTTACTGATTGCTAATGATGAATTTTCAAGGCAGTTGCACAATGACTGTGAAGGATGTTGGTTAAAAATATTGTTAAACTAATTTCCTTGTCATCTGGAATGTCTTGTCATCAACTCGGAATGTTTTTATGCTTGGCTCAGGTTGATATTTTTGTGCTAGCATGAGATTTGTGCAAATAATAGAACTGTAAGTGGTCTGGGCTATCAGCATAGAGACAGCGAGGCAGTGTGGTCACGCTGTTAAATTATCACAAATAACTGCAAACTGAATATAGGGTAAAGCAAAGTTTCGTTTCTACGGTCAATTGTGTTTCTGTGTCGCCGATTCACTGATTTCAGCTGGGAGTGCTTCGTGCAGAGAAAGCCTGGCTGCAATACGCATGCTTTGCCAGTCGTAACTATGCAGCTAATATGGTTATTTTAATCTAGAGGAAGCAAGTCAGGGAAAAATAAAAACTCTTAGAGAAACTGAGATGAGACAATGAATCCCTTTCAGAAACTCAACCAAACAGTGTCTCCCTTCAGAGCCGCATGTTTTACAGATATTAGAAAAATTCCCCTAAGTCACTTTCAGGAAAAAAGTCAAAGTAGCAAACTGAGGTTTCTAAATATTAAGTTTTTTAGCAAAGCTATGGACAACAGTGGTCCTAAACAATAGTTTTCCAGGTTTTCTGGATGTATTATAAAGCTTTTCTTTGGAATTTGGCTGTTTTTTCACTCATTTTCAAAATGGTTATGATCTGTTAAGTCTCTCACCTCTCACCAATGAGGAACAAACGTCTTCTAAATTCAGGACATGAAAGTGTGTTCACAAATACAAACTAGTTTTGTATCACGTTTTTAGGCACGTTGTGATGAGCAGCGTGTCTTAAAGACTCTTTTTTCCAGTTTACAGAGTGAAATCGATAAAAAAATAAACGAAGGTAGCTGCTTTGCATGTAGTAATTAATTAACTGAGACTCTGTTGTTCGATGTAACACATTGTAAAAAAGTTTAATACAGCATTTATTTCAGTCATTTGCATATTATTTACTTATATATGCAAAAAAGAATAGGAGATATAATTCACATAATTTTTAACTTGTTAAGACGTGTAGCTTCTGCTAGCTTAGCTTGGCCTATCTTATCTTAATTTAGCTTGTTTTGTTTTTGTTTATTTGGTCTAGTTTTGCTGGATTCATTTATATAATCGTATTTTAGGCTTATTTGGTTTTGCTTAGCTTATTTTAGTTTAGCTGAGGCTAATTTAGCCTCATCCTTTTAATTTAGCATTGGTTAGTCTACCAGCTCTTAGCTTGGCATAGTTCTGTTTATTTTTGTCCAGATTAGCTTATTTAAATTTTATGTTATCTTAGTGTTTTTATTTTATTTTAACTTAACTTATCTTAGGTTAGATTAATATAAGTTATCTTTGCTTACTTTAGCTTAGTTTAAATTGGCTTAAGCAGCATATTTTAACTGTAGCTGACCTACTTTAGCTTATTTTAGCTTTAGTTAGTTAAGTACATTTTCTTTCAGTTTAGCATTGTGTAGCTTAGCTTATGTTAGTGTAATTTCCTTCTTTAAAGATAACTTATCCTGTCTTATTTAGGATAAATCAGGTTAATAGTAATTTATCTTATTTTAGCTTATCTTATATTAGCTTCCTTTAGCTGAAGTTATTGTAGCTCAGGTTAGTTGAGCTTTTAAGTTAGTTAACCGTATTTATGTGTACTCTGGCTGTCATTATTCTAACATAGTTTATTTTCGCATGTATCCATAAAACAGACTTATCCTGAATATTTCTGAAGATGTCCAAACCACCCCAACATTTAATTTTTATTATTTTTGCTTTTTTTTTATGGGCTACCATTTAAAGTACATTTTATCTGATTCGTAATATGTCTTGACAACCATTTTATCTATGTCAACATTAAATTAAAAAGCTAATTGACATGATGTATCTTTCTTACATTACTCTAATACGTGCATATTGTTTAACTTTTGTACTTTGTTCATTCTTAATGGTCTCATCAGAGCTAATATCTGAAAACATCTTCCTAGGCCTCCAACTAACTGTATGTTGTCTTATTCATTTTTCCTGCAAGTTTTATAGTACACAACAATGTTGTCTCGATCAAAAATATGACAAAATATTAAAAGAGTGTCAGAAAATCTAAGAAAACTCTTCCATGTGAAAATTACAAGAACACCCTGCTAAAAATAGGAGGCTCTAAGCTTTTTTCATCCTTTCATTTTGGTCTATGTTTCACTTTGACAGAATTGTGACAGATTTGAACTTAATATTTGTCAGAATACTGGTTATGAATACAAGGAGTGATAACGAAGAATAGCTGTTGCTTTCAACACGAAACAGAACAAGATCTGTGTACATCCAAAGCAACCAGTGGTGGATCATTTTTATTCTTCAGGATTTGTTTTAGCTTTGTTAATTATCAACTGCCCAGCCACACTATCACAAGACAACCCACCTGACTGGACACTCCGGCTTTTATTTGGAGAACATGAATGGCACGCAGCGACCTAAATCAGTGATCAGGTCAGGGCTGGAGCCTGATCTTATCTGGGGTGATTAAACCCTTATACAGTGACATCTCAATCAGGTCCCTCAGAACAGGTTATGGCCAAGGAGCTCTTTTATTGATCAGAGGAAACCGAGAATCATTCACCGATCGTCAGCTGTTCAGCCTAGACTGTCACTAAATGAGCCTCAGAAAGCAGCAGCAGCAGCAGCAGCAGCAGCAGCAGCAACGTACCTGCCAGGTAAGCTCCCATGATCCCCGAAACCACCATGAGCTGAACACAGGAGCCCAACAACCCGCGGACCTTCTCATGGGCCGTCTCAGAAATGTACAACTGAAGAGGTAGAGGAGAAAAGAAGGAATAAATAACTACAAATACAAATAAATAAAATTCTAATATATGGCGGTTTTAAGCAAACGCTACACTCTATAGTCCAGTAGTTTTAGCAGCCTTGAATGTCAGCTGGACCGCTCCTCCTTCCAGCGTTCATCAGTGTTCACTGAGATTTTAAGACATCTGTTAGTGTAAAGCTGTTTGCAGGTCTTAAGAAAAGTGCGACACCTTAAATTCCTCTATATTTCAGCCACTATGTTGTAGATTTGTTCCTGTGTTTGTCCTGTTTAGGGATGCAGCGATTACCACTTTCTTCAAACCGATACAACACCTTCACTTGGATCCGAGCCTCAATGCCGATACTTCAACTGCACACAAAAAATGTAACGAATTGGAAGAGATTTTTTATTTCTCTCTGTTTGTTACCAAAAAATTCTGCCGAATTAAACATTAAACAAATATTACAACAAAAAAATGAGGACAAAGCTAAAATTTCAAGCAAAAAAATTTTTTTTCTGTGAAACTACTGCAGCGTTTCCACATTTTAAGTATCGGTTCAGGGTATCAGTTAACTAACTAATACCGATACGAGAACAATAGAACAGTATTTGCCCAGATACCCGATATCGGTATGGGTGCATCCATAGTTCGGTTGATGATCCAGTTCGGGTCAAAATTCCTCCGGTCAGACAAAAAAAACCCTTACATTTACAAGTTTTAATTTTAGAACCTATTTGTTCCCGTCAGATTATAAAATATTCAGTAGTATTTCATTTTCATTCATTTGAATCAATATTTTACTCCATACAAACTGAACCGAGAATCCACATTATGCCATCACATATTGAACAGATGAATAGTCTACGTGTAGGGATGCACCCTGGTCTCACAGATACCGTTCTAATGTACGCGTTGAAGCTAACGCATACCATAAACGGAAACTTTAAATGTGGAAAATCTGGAGCAATTTTACAGAAATGTTTTATTTTTCACGTGAATTATTAGTTTTGTGTTAATTTGTATTAATATTTTAGTTTTCTTATGTAATTCATCATCATTTGCTGTAACAAGCATAGAAGAAAATAAAAACCAGTGTTCAAATCATTAGATTGTTTTTGAGTGGTAGAAGTATCGGTATCTAAGTAGTACTTAGAAGTACTCAGATCTAAGTATCGGTATGGTATCGGTAGCATCTATTCTGAACGTTTAGCAGTTAATCAGCCGCTTCTTACCTCCCTAAACCCTGCAGAAGATCTGAGTAAAAAGGACGGACACCAGAGTGGATATTCTTATTTTAGATGAAATAATCCGGAGCTTCCTACCGGGACCACCAGCGACGTGATGCCGCTGGCCATTCCTGTGAGCACCCTGCCGACGTAGAACATCCAGACGTTCTGAGCGGCGATGATGATGGTGAAGCCGAAGACGTAGGGCAGCGCGCAGAACATCAGAGAGAGCTTCCTGCCGATCTTCTGTACCATCCAGCCGCCCAGCAGGCCGCCCACCGCTGCTCCCACTGTTACTATGGACTGGAAAACAAAAACAAGCAACAGATCCAGTTTAAACACAATTTTCATTGTTAATGGATCAATTATCCAAAAATGTAGTTTAATGGATCTAAATCTTCCTCTTCTTTAACTGTCTGGTTAACGTTTTTTTTTTTTTTTTTGCTGCAACAAGTTGTTTTTTTTTGGACGGCATGTGATGACATAAAGCTGCTGATGCTGCTCCGCTTCCAGAATCGCGTGGCGATGTGTCAGCGTACCCCGAACCAGGAGGCCTCGACATCGCTGAGTCGGAGCCGAGGGTCGGAAATCCTGCTGAGCTCGGGGATGGCGGGGGAGCTGTATCCCAGCACGAAGCCGAAGCTCATGGGACCGAGAACGGCCGCAAACGACGCCAGGTACAACTTCCTGTTCTTCACTTTGCTGTGGAGAGAGAGAGAGAAAAAAAAAAAAAGGAGGAACCGGGTCAAAAAACACTAAACAAAAAAACAAATGTGAATATTTGTGAAGTTTTACGTTTTTTTTTTGTTCTGCTGGAATATTCAAACTTTGTGAAAGAACCACTTTATTTGTGTTTGTGCTTCATTTACAGCACATCCAAATCCTGTATGTTTAATATTAGAAACATAAATCATAATTGCGGTTTTCTACACTGAAAAAAGAAAATGCAGCTCCAACTTAAATAAATTGCTTTACTTCCTCACCAGTTATTTAAGTTTATTCATGTAACTTTATTAAGTTTTCTAGTTAAAAAACTAAATAAATTAAGTTTCATGAATTTAATTCAACAACGCAATTTATTTAAGTTAGACCTTCATTTTCTCTCGAGTGTAATAAAGAAGAGGAATGAATGCATGCATGGTTTTCAAATGTTGTTACATACAGCAAACTGAAAAGTGTGGAGTGTGTTTGCAGTACTCAGGTGTAAGGATGGGCGACATGGCGTCAAATCTATAACGCGATATAATGAAAAGCATGTATATATTCTTTTTTTCTGTATCTGTGTCAAAATGGTTTGGAATTCCATTTAGAGAATGTTTATTGTGCACAATGCATATAGAAACTATTTTATTTTCCAAAATAATGCAACACTAAAGCTCTCAACATAAATAAAGATGAAGATATTTTAAATAAAATAAAAGCTACTGCTTTTCCTGTTTACGTATTTATACATTTGATATCGCAGAAAATGAAAACTGCACACATTTAAATTAAAAATGCTTCAACGTGTTTCTTTTCCGTTAAATGAAAAACACGAAACTTTATGCTCTCAGTATGTAGAGTGAAGACAAACACTGGACAGAAGTATTTACTTCAAACTGGTTTTCCACCTTTACCGTACAGACAGAAGTTTTTCAAAAGCAGCTATCAGGCTCCATCAGTCGGAAAAAAAGTGAAAACATGGAGCAATAACAGGATTTGTGTCACTCCTTTGTGTTTAGTCATGAGTAATAAATGAAATAAAAGCTGCTTTGGACTCACTAAAGCCTGCTTTTGGGTAAAAGTCACTGAATAGATGTGGACCTGCAATGTCGTTAGTAGAGACATGTGTTGAAACAGCAGTTTCAATTGTAAGAAGGTTTAAATTTGTTGCTATTATCATTCCTGAAATGCCGTCCAGGGCCACGAAGAACCAGTCCAGGGCCCTGAAATTGGCCCCTGGGCCCCACTTTGGACACACCTCATAGAAACCATTGTATGTTGAAGGTCATTGTCCTGAAGGAACCAGAACCTCCACCCCAGCCTCTTAACAGGTTTAGCTCTCATTCTGACCAGAATCCCGTCCATGCTGGAGAAAGGTATCCCCACAGCATGATACTGCCACCACCAGGATGCTACCCGAAGTATAAGTAGTAATTATGACATCTTAATATTAGTGGTGTAACGGTCCACAAAAGTCACGGTTTGGTACGTTTTCGGTACACTTTCAAGAAAAAAAAATCCAATTCTGCATATGAATATTTTTTTTAAACAAAAAAGTTTTCCCTGAATTAATTCCTTTCAATTCCTGAAATTAACTTGATTTTAATATGTTGTATAACTTAAGAAGTTGAAAGTATAAAACCGACTGGAGAATTGATAGGATTTTTCTATTCACATATATAAAATAGTAAAAGCGGACATAGCCAGAGTAGAACCTAATAGACAGTTTAGAAATATTTAAATAATAATTTGCCCATATTTGAGAATAAAATATGCTTAAATGATTTTGGAGCTATTTGATATTCCCAGCTGTACTGGAATGCAGCATGGACAGCTGTTTTTCAACTTGGGTTTTCTCCCGGATCAGGAATCTGGTCTGATTGGATGCTACTGGTAGCCATGGTGATTTCAGATGGTTTTTCTCTAGTATCTGTGATGTTTTCGTTCAGCTTCATATTGTTTCAGCTGAGTCATTCAGTTCAATGCAGAGCGTGTTATGGACCTTATCGCTGTTGAAAGATGCGTTCACTGACAAAGTTCTGGTTTAGTCCATCTTTTTTTCTACTGTAGCTGCAGGAGGAACCATTAATGCTCCCAAATAGCAGAGTTTAGTAATAGCTGGAAGTCTCTTCTGTTTTGTTTTCGTGTCACTTTTTAAACCTGCCTTGCAGAAACGTTGCGCTGCGCTCCCAGTTCCACACCTAAACAATCTGGATGTGTTCAGGTAGAAAACAGCTGGATTCGTTTTAAAATTTTGATTATTCTCTGGACCATAAATCTATTAAAGATCGATGCGTTTAAATGAGGACGGGGGACCCAAAGAAAAAATGCAGGGTAAAACAGGATAAATTCACAGTTGAAAGATTTTTAAATGAAGAAAAACGACAACCTGAAGCCTTTAAACGACCCGGTTAGAAGGTAAACTTTGGTTGCGTTGAATGCAAACCTTTAACCACAAATTGCGCAACTAAATGTTTTGGTTGAGTTTCTAAATACAAAGTTTTTTCGCACAGGCATGATGCTGCAGCAGCCAGTCCAGTCTCTCTTTGGTGCCGAGTGGACGTGATTGTTAACCGTTAAAGATGCTTTGGTTGCTAAGGAAACCCAATAATACAGGGGTTCCCAAAGTGGGGCCCGCGGGCCAAAGTAGGCCCCCCAAGCCTTTCAATTTGTCCACCCATGGGACGACCCTGAACTTAGTAGAAAAATGTGCCTTGACCAGAGAGTCAACCTAATATGCCCAAATATTATTCTTGGACATCTGGAACCACTTTTTATAAATAAGCCTAATGAATATATACTTGAAATAAATATGAAATATCATGAATTAGGTTTAAAATTTAACTACAAGTAACTATAAGAGGCGTGTAGAGTATATTTGGGCATATATTTAGCTTTGCGCGCATTAAAAGACATAAAAAAAGTCATGTTTGATCAATTTATGCGACGTCCCATGAGCCTCTGCTGTAGCACCAGACCGAATCAAACTATCTGGGTCACTGTACAGGCTGCTAGTTTAAGCAGATATTACCAAAACAGAGCAAAGACAAACGATGCTTGTGTATGACTTATTTGTCATATTTTGTTCTTAAAACAGAAAATAATGTTAAATAGGTGTATAATAAATAAAAGTACTTTATTATACTATTAGTAGGGATGCAACGATACCACTTTTTTCAAAACCGATACTTGGGTCAGAGTATTTACCGATACCGAGTACCAATGCCGATACTTCTATCACACACAAAAAAGAGCTATCAGTTGGGAGTCAGGTTTCATTTTCTTCTCTGCTTGTTACAAGAAATTATGTTGAATGTTAGTAAAAAGGACCACAGAACTTAAATTTAAAAGTTAAAAACTAATATTCTCTGTGAAATATTTGCAGGATTTCCACATCTGAAGTACCGGTTCATAGTATTCGGTTGATGTTAGCCGATATCAGTACATTAGGCAGTATCGGGGCCGATACCCAATACCGGTATCGGTGCATCCCTAACTATTAGTATTTGTATTTTGTGTAAAACACTAGATTTAGCCCGTGGCGCTATGATAGAATTTCATTTTTGCCCTCTGGGTGAAAAAGTTTTTGCGCCCCTGCTATAATAATCTGATAGTTCTCGATATTTTTTCACATTTTTTTATCCCAGTAAGCAGAATACCTTTGACTTTTGCTTTGCTGATCAGACAAAACAAGCAAGTCCGAATCGTCATTTTGGACTTTGTAAATGTTGCTTAACTGTTCTATTCATCTGGGACCAGATGGTCTAGATTGCATGCGGTAGAATAGCCAGACATGCAGTTCACATTCTAAGCATCATTGCATTGTTTTAAGAAGCTAGAGGGGTCTTTCCCAACCCTGATCCTCAGGGTTAAATAAATAACCAGCATGCTTTAGAGGCCTGGTTTTAAACAGGATTCAGCAGAGACTTCTGTGCAACTCATATCTTAGATTCTGGTGTTTATTTAGAGTTAATAGAAGCAGATGAGGTCTGTTTGTTATGTTAATATTCCGGCTGCATCACAGTGTAATTAAAAGGAACCCGGCTGACCTGAGATAAGCTTCCTGCTCGGACATGAGTCCCGTTGGGTCCTCATCTCCACCCTCCGCGTCCAGCAGCCTCCTCCTCTCGGTCTGGATGTCCATGCTGACGGCTGCGGTCCTTTTACCCGGGGGTCTGGCTTCGGCTCCCGGTCGCCCTCAGCATGAATCCGGCGGCCGGAGAAGTCTGAGGCAGAGAGACGGCAGCAGCCGATTCACCACCAAACAACCGGCGGCGGAGGAGGATGGTTTTATGGGCTTAGAACCGAGCTGGAGCAGGTGGAACCTGAACAACGAGAGGATCCGGAGGACTTCAGCTTCCTCCACCGGGCCGACAACTTGCTTTATCAACATTGGAGTCAGCTGATCGGCCTCTGCGCCCGTTTTTTAGATTTTCAAAATAAAAGCCTCGTGGCAGTTTGGTTACGCAATCTTTATTACATGTGCGTAATTATTATGATGACTTTTGTTATGCACGTGAGATTTATTATAAACGTAAAAAATATTTTTTTAAATATTGAACGGCGATTTTCAAAATCAGGAATTAGCAGGATGTAATCTTGCCGCATATGAACAAGTGTTATTTGGAATATAATATAATATAATATAATACCACTTTTATGTGCTGTATGGTATCAGTTGCAGTTAACTGACAACATGAACCGACACTTAGATTTGTGGAAAGTCTGCAATAATTTCACAGAAAATGTATATTTTTCACTTGAAATTGTAGTTTTGTGGTTTTTTTAAATCTAATTCACCATCATTTGGTGTAACAATCAGAGAAGAAAATAAAACCTTCTTCCAATTCATTGCACTTTTTTGTGTGTGGTAGAAGTATTGGTGTCGGTACTCGATACTGGCAAGCAGGCTACTCAAATCCAATTAGCGAATCGTATTGGTTTGAAAAAAGTGGTATTGTTGCATCCCTAAATATAATAAAATAAAATATAATAAACATTTTGAACACATTTAATTTTCCAGTAGTTTAATTATTTTCTCGTTCTCCTCCCTCTGTTGTATCTTAAACTCACCCTCCCTCTAATTTTTTTGTTTTTCGCTGCAATTTTTTAAATAAAGATTACAATTAAAAGATTAAAGTCGTGTAGCAAAACCTATACTTCAGTAAGACTAGCACTACTTCAACATATTTTTACTCAAGTAGGCCTATAGGTAAAATGTAGCTGCCCCCAAAAAATGACTCGTGTACGGGTAAAAAAGTACTTGGTAAAGAGGCAACCATAGTACTGATTAACATCCGATCTAATATTTTTTTTAATGATGTCATCAGGTAGACAACAATATAAAGTTCTTGGCAAATTCAGGTATTTTGAAATAGTAACATAAAAAAATGATACAAATAAATAACATGGTTACAAAATAACACATTTTGAGCAGAGGAAACGCTTTTGTAAGTCATCCCCCCCAAATAATACCAGTATGTACGGTATGTAATGAATAAATACATCTTAGAACAAGGTAAAAAGTACTTCCAGTGACAAATGATGGTGTTTACTATATATTCATGACCTCAAAATGCAACCAAAAGTTCAACAGACAGAAAATAACAGAAAACCAAAGCTTGTGTGGAAACATGTGGTCTCATTTAAAAAACTGTAGGTGTGCGTCTGTGACTGGTGTATTTTTGAGTTGCAAAAACAAACATTTTATTCTGTAAAGTTACTCGCAGTGGGTCGAACATTCAGACATTTTACTCAGGTATAGCAATACTTCATGATGATATTACTCAACTAAAAGTTAACAGTACAGTATAGTAAAACTACTCTTAAAAGTCTTTTTTTCCTCAAAAAGTTACTCAAGTAAACCTAAATGAGTAAATGTACTACCAGCTTCTGTTTGTGAGAGTACATTTGTTGGGCTTCTCCTTGATAGCCAGAGATCAATTCTGATTGTCGTACTAAACAGCACACATTTAAAATATCAAACAAAAAAGTAACAACATTTTTATTAAATGTGATAGTTATTACAATTACTTTTTAAAATTAACTTTACAATTATTCAAGTTAGATTAAATGTACAATTTAAAAAATATATTTAACAGCGATTTTAGCATGATGTGTGTTAAGCCAGCTTCTTGCCGTATAAACGAACATGTTATCTAAAAAATATCTTTTTTATAATATATTAATTTTAAACCCCACTTTTAAACTTCCGGTAGTTTTATTCACCGTAGATCGCTCTGTATTTTAAGCTAGCATCATTTTGCTAAAAGCAAAAAGGACCAAAATAAGTTAGAAAATAAGAGTGGTTCACGTTCATGGAGTATATTATTGTATATAAAGCTGCACAACATCATAAAAATATACCGGACTATCAGCAGCTTTTAGCCGTTAGTCTTTATAGATGCTAATTTGACGCCACCGGCTAATTTCAAAGCGACACCGGAAGAGACAAGCGGTAGTGCTCTCAGTCAGAGTTGGCTCTTGGTTAAGAAAATAAAAGCCCTCTCTCGTCGCGTTTTGAGATCGTTTCCATGGAAACGTTGAGATTTAATGTTACACTGTAGAGACGAGACAGAAGCAGAGCAAAAACACAAGAAGAAGCTACAAAGGTTGCGCAAACTGTTGTGTAAATCCTGTTTGGTAAACGCGTTTTTATAAATAATGGACACATCTGAGAGGACAGATAATCAAACAGTAAGTAAATTATTAACAAACCGCTCAAATAAAGATAAAATAGCGTTGTCAGTCTTAGATAACTGCTAAGTTTTGTAACTCCAAATAACCTAATCAAGTCAAAGTTTCTTACTTTGAGCTTTCTTTACTTTTCTTGCTTGATTTTATTTACTTTTCATTTCCATATTTATTATTTAACATATTCTTGTTTCAATCATTATGCTTCTTTTTTACATTTATGCAACCACTCTATTTAACTTTTGTTTCAATAAACTGTATTTTTCTTTTATTATGAATAGAATTGGATACAATTGCAAATTTTATTCAGATGTTTTTATTCTATTTTTTATTTTCCAATGTAAAGAAGTTAACATATACATACATAACTATTAAACGGCTGTATAAATTTTAGGCCTGTAAAAAAGACTGCAACCTGTTTTTAAGGTACTGTAGCTAATGAAATACAGGGAGAATATTTGTTTGCTATCTTTTCTAATATGTCTTGTCTGTCAGCTTAAAGCTGGACAAGGTTTGTTTCCAACTGCTGTGTTGGAGGAGAAGCTGGATGAGGCCGGGAGACGAAGCGCCTTCAGCGGGTTCAGTGAACGTCTTCTAGCAGCCAGAGAGCATCGATCAGACCTGCAGCCTGGGAGCGTCATCGTTCAGAGCAAAGCTGCAGAGCAGTGAGGGTCGTGGAGTCAAAAATGCGCTTAGTTTACATGCAGCAAGAAAAAGACTGAATTGCTGCCTTAGTCTGGCTTAATTTGGACTTTTGAGATGCATGTATACAACTTAGTGATGAACTGTCATAAATCAAACTAAGGGACTTTTAGGCTACAGGGCGTTATTCACCACAGGCCGAGCCGTCCCACTTATGGGGAGGTGTGGTGCTTTCAGTGAGGAGATCATCCACAATGGTTATACGTTAAGGTCTAAATGCTTTATTGACAATAAACACACTGATGCATCAATGCAGCAAGTTAGGCTACAAAAAGCTGCAATGAAACGCATCCACATAAAAAAGGAAATAACAAAATGCATACAACTTGAGATGCAGTGTGATCTAACACGTGACGATACTAAGAACGACATTAGGTCTGTTTGTTTAGCTTCCAACAATGTATTTTTTATATGTTTTCTTTCTAAAAGTGACTCTATGCGGATATTGCAGATGAGACCCAAACACCTTTAAACTTTTTTATCTGCTCATTTAAATACAAACTTAGGAGGGGCGTGACAAATTGTTAATTAAATTGGCTTGTTTGAACAACAATCAAACCACACTAAGAGATTTAATGCAATGTTTAGTTACGATTTATTGGTTATTTCTCTAAAAAGTAAATCTCAACAGCCAGAAATGTATCTAAAAATTAGTATTTTAATGTATATATTAGCATAAAAATTAGTCAGTTAGTAAGTTTTGTTCTTTAAGTTGTAATTTATATTGATTGGATAGCAGACTATTCTTAAGTCTAGTGGCTTTAAAAAAAACAACAACAAAACACTCCACAATTAATCCAACAACAAAAAAAAAAATTGCACACGCACGAGACATCTTGGAAAATGCGCAACAAATGCAAACACAAACAATTTGCGGTCCCTTTAGATCCTGCCGCCAGAACAGTTTTGCTGACGCCAGTTGGGTGATTTATATTTTATTTTTTATATAGGCTACGCAGTTAGAATTAGGCTATTGAAGCCCATGTGCGACAAACATATTGGAAACTTACGAAAATACGGAAGAAATAGCGTCCCTTATTAGTTCAAAAGAGGACGGCGCATTTAATTGTCAAATAAGGGACGATTCTGTATTTTAATGGACGGTTGGCAACCCAAAGTTGAACCGAACTGGCTTTCTTTTAATTGAGTTGGCACAGCCAGATGATGTGGTTACAAAATAGAGTTTAACACATCTTAGCCAAGCTATTAGCAGCCTGGGCGCTCCCCTTTTAGCGGGAATAGGGGGCCTAAGTCTCCGAACTTTCTGGTCAGCCCGCGGTTCCCGTGAATAAAAAAAAAAAAAGAATAAAAGAGAACGATAAAAGTTAGTTTCTGATCCACTTGTCGTCACGCACGTTCTTCTTCTTGGAAGGAGGCGAAGCTCTCTAAACTCATGGCCATTTTTCCTTCTTCTTCTTCTTCTTCTTCTTCTTCTTCTTCAGTTGTAGTCCACTACGTGTTTTCACACAAAGTAAACGTTTTCCTCCTTTAAAATGAAAACGTCGATTTAAAATTCACGGACATCTTATGTTAAATCCATGAAACACTTCAGACTTGATCAGAAGGTGACGCTTATCCCTCCATCGACTCTCATTCATGTTGTTTTGACAGCAGGGAGAAGGACGGGACTTTGGCTCCCTGAAACAACACGGGACCGAGCAGCAACGAGGGCAACACAAGCAAACAGTGCGCGACTAACTAAATGTTCTGTGCTGCCACACAGTTCTTCACTCGTTGTGCATGAACTGCCTTTTACTTCGTCTGCTTCACCGCTGCCAGCAACGCTCCAGGCCAACAGGAGGAACGCCTACATGAAAGGATGCATGTCGCCACCTACTGTTGCAGAGTTGAACGTACTTCATTTCAATAATTCGATTTCCTGAGAGACACCAGATGGCGAAATGCGTTCTTCTGGTCGGCCTAAATAAATAAACCATGGGATGTCTTCTGTAAAGTTACACATATGTCATATGTATTCAGAAATGATTTGGGTTTAATTTGGGTTCTTTAGCCGGTCGTAAGAGCAAAAAATTGGAGGTTCAGTTTTAAAAGTCACATCTGCATCCATGTAATTATTCATCTATACATGTGACAGTGTAAAATATTTAGATAGCAAGTAAAATACTTAGTTTAGAAACAAAATATTTAATTTGAATCTAAATATTTACCTTGGAGGCTAAACAAGCTAGCTAAATATTCAGCTAATACGCAGATAGTGGACTACCAAAATAAAAGCTGGATCTCGCAAACCATCAATATAAAATGTTAGCAGACTTAATGTCTCGTCTTCATCATAGTCTGTCCAACGTTTCAGTTTAACACGTAGAAGAGCTGGTTTAACAGCCATCCAGACGTTTACTGACTGATTCACAGCAACAGGGACTAACCAGCAGCATGAGTTTATTTAGTGGATCCTGCTTTTATTTTTATAGTCTACTTCCACTTCTCGGAAACGTAATCAGCATATAAGCTAAATATTCATTTAAATATCTATTGAAAGCGAACATTTTTAACTTCAAACTTATACAAGTTGAGGGAAAAAAATAGCTCTTGGTTAAGCACCAGAAATAACTCTAGGTGATTTATATCAGAAGTATGTACAACACTATATATTTTGTTTTTCCTTTTCCCGACACATTAATTTTTGTCAAGAAAAATATATATAACTTGTTTTTCCTTTTATATGCATTTTTTGTTTTTCTGTTTCTTATAAGTGCATTCCTTGTTTTTACATTCCTTCTTCTCCTCTTTTTACTTTACCATATACGCTTGAAAAGGAAAAACAAAATATGAATGTATTTCTGCTTTCACTTTTAATTATGTCAGTTTTGGTCCTCCATACAATTCTTGATCATAGTCGAGTCCTTTTAGGAAACGGTAAGAGCTTTTCCTGTTTGAACAGTTACAGAAAAGGGAAAGAGGCAGTGGAAAAGTCCCAGTACGCCACGGCTGTGGTCTGCTTCACCAAAGCCATCGTTCTGCAGCCTGAACAGGTTGGACCATAAGGTTCAGAGAAACAAAGTTCTGTTCTGGTTTACTGATTGGTAACAACGCGCTTTAAATGTTTTAACCGTGTTGGTTCAGGTGGAGCTGCATGTGAGCCAGGGAGAGGCTTATATCCAGCTGTGTGACTTCCAGTCAGCCGCTGAATGTTATGAGCGCGCCTGTTTTCTGGAGCCTGGAGCTCACAGCGCCCGCTTGGCCTTCATCCACCACCTGCAGGTAAAACATCCCCGCACGCTGTCATCGCTAATCACCAAACTGCAACCATGGCCGACGTTTTGCAGCCGGACGTTATTCTGCGTGATGTTTCATGAATTTCTCAGGGTCAGTGTCTGTTGGACCGAAGCCTTTTCCTCGAGGCTCTGCAGGCGTTCAGGAAAGCTGCTGAGCTGAAGCCGGACGACGTGAACTACAGGATCAGAAGGTCTCCACTTCCTTCTGCTTCTTCCAGCTGATTCAGAGGAACACCTCACTCTTTTTAGTGCACCTCCTCCTTCCCTACATCCATGAACCTTCTCTGTTGTCTCCATCGCCTGCTCCTCCCTGGCACCTCCATGTTCAGTATGTCCAATATGTCCACCGTCTTCCTCTGCACCATCTCAACCTCACTTCTCTGATTCTCTGTCTGAGTAAGTCCCCAGATCAGCACACTATAGGACTCTACACCAATCAGGGATGACATTAGGACCTCCGAATGGTGAACACTGATTGTCTCTTCGTTTCCACTTTCTAATGGCTGCTTTTGCTCTGATTCTGGTCTGTAGTGGTTACCGAGCGGTTCAGTCCGCCAAATTAGCCCTTCCATCTTAAAATTTCTGCTTAAATTCATGCTGGCAGTGATAGAAAAGTGTCAGAACACAAAGAAGATCACAGTTTGCTTCACAAACGGTCAGAAATAAGGGTACATTACTGAGCCCTAAGGTATAGAAAATACATTAACACCGTCTAAGGACAAAAATTGGACCTCAGGGTAACTCTCTGTACCTTTTTCATCGTCTGAAAGGTTCATGCATATTCCGCAGCACTAAAAAGTCGGTACAGTTTTTAAAATCATTTAGAATAGAACAGCACAATCTTTTATTGCCCCACAAGGGGAAATTCGGTTTTAACAGCAGCAAAGTGACAAGAAATGCAAAGATTATGTAAGACTCAGAAGTGTAAAGATATAAAAACAAATCAGATCAATGAGTTTAGAATAATACATACATGGACAGAGTCAGAGCCAGCCCAAGGCAGAAGCGAATTAAACGGTTGCTTTGGGCCCCCCATAAGTGCTGCAATTGAACAGAAACTACAGATGTTAAAACCGATTAAAATGTGAACATTACTCTATTTGATTTTGTGGAGTTTCAGTGTAGTTCATTGAAAAAGATTCAATTCTTTACATTTTGTGTAGTAACTAGGCAAGTTTCTTCATATCTAATATTTTTATTAGCAATTGTTAAAAATTTAAGTTTAATTAAAAAAATGTTGCCAAAACATTTAAAGAAATAAAAATATGTATATTGCACCTTTTAATTTAGAAAAAAATAAGTGTATTGAAATATATGTATAGTTTAACAGTTGTTACAGTCTGATGCTTTAGTTGAGCTTCAGATTTTCTCAGATAATGTTTAATACTTACCTCTGATTGATTTTTAGGATCAGCCAAATAAACTCCGCCTACTTTCCCAGCTTAAACCAAATCTTGATTGAAAAGCTGTTATGGTGGGTGTGTTACGACTCAACAGAAAGGGGGCGCCCCTGACTCAAAATCTGCTTAAGCCCCCATAAGACTTTGGGTCGGCACCGGCCAGAGTTACTAATTAAAATATTAATGTGGTCTAAACAGAACAGGATACTTTAAAAATATTTAAATAATGATAAATATTTAGAGATACGTACAGAATGTGGATGTTTACTCGTGCATAAAAAAGGAAACGTATTATTGCCAAGAGGTAGCAGAATATAAGAAGAGGAAAACCGATGTGCAAATAAAAAACAGCAGCAGAGTTATTAATTAGTGAGATAGACAGTGCAGATTACAGCAAAACATGTAAAGATTATTGGATTATTGGACAGCTGCAGAGAGGAAGGAGCGACGCAGTACCCTGTCTTTGTCCGTGTTTCTTGGATGAAGTGCAATTTCCTGTGATTATCTTTTTTTTCCACAAAAAACAAAATACATCCATTAGCAAAACCCAGATTTACTAAATGTTAATAGACTTCATCGTTTTATTGCTAACACATTTTTAATTTTATTTAGTTTTTTTTTTTAATCAAACAATTTTATAAAAATCTTTCTGGTGAACTGATTTTCAAAATTATTTTGGCAAGACAAAATCTGCCATGGCAGCATGAATATTTGGATAAATTGCTAAAAGTCTTAGCGCAATATGAAATTCTCCTTCTAATGGACAAAATAAGTCGTTTTTGTGGGTGACTCTTGGCTACACAGAGGTCATGCATCAGTCATGTCAAGTCAATAATGATTGGATGTCAAGGTAACGCTGATAAAAGGTACTGACAATAAAGGTACAAATAGGTACCTACAGTAAAGGGTACAAAATGGTACATTTGAGGATTTCCCTAAAAGTAAAACTCTGTGTTTTAATGTCTGAGTGTTTCTGGGGCTGTGGCTTCTCTCAGCAGGGTGAAACCCCCTATAACACCGATCACAGGTTCAGGAATGTTTGGGAACAAGTTTCAGGCATAAATGTGGCCTCCTGATCTCAGTATCTCCTGGACTGGACTCAGTGAGGTCCAGTAATTGCTCTCTTCAGGTCGGTGTTCTGCGACCGTTCCTGGGTTTTTTTATTCATTGACGTGTTTCGTTTCAGTCTGGCCTGCCTGGCTGCTGCAGGTCGACACGCCGACTGTCTGACGGAGCTGGACGGACTGATCTCAGAGAGCCCCACCGCTGAGCTTTACGCCTTCAGAGCCCGGGTGCACAGGGCCGTGAACCAGGTAAGACCTGGAGGGAGGTCCACGACCCCACAGGGTCAGGAAAAACAACCCCCCCCCCACACACACACACACAGGTGTCACACGTTCTACCGCGGTGGAAACTCTCTGCCTCAGGGTTACAACGCATTCACCACCAGTTCACCAGTAAATAAAAAAATAATGAGGCAGAAAACAGTTAGCTGGGTGATTTAGTCTCCTACCTATCAGCTATGGAGCCCTTGACCTTTAACCTTTGACTCTAAAATGTTCAGGTAGATAGATAGAAACCCTGTTCCAGGGTCCTGGGATGTACTGGAAATTGGTTTCCAGGGTCATTGAACATCCCTAAAATGTTTGTTGGTTGTGGTTAATGGTCCAGCGTCCCAGAATGTCCTTTGACCTTTTTTCCATGGTCCTAGAACATCCTGGGAACTGTTTAATGTCCTAGGAACTGGTTTCCTTGGTCCTGGAACATCACAGGAACTGGTTTCCATTATGCTGGATCATCTTTGAAGCATTTCCTGGATTATCCTTGGAACTGGTTTTGGGGGTCCTGTAACATATTTGGAACTGGAACATATTTGAAGCGCTTCCAAGGTCCGGCAATGTCGTAGGAACTGTTCCAGGGTCCCAGAAGGTCCTTTACAATTTTTCCCAGGGTCCTGGAATGTTCTGGGAACTTTTCCAGAGCCCTGGAAAGTACTGGAAACTGGTTTGCAGAGATCTGGAATGGAATGTCCTTTGACTTTGAACAAGTTTTGGGGTCCTGGAATATCTGTGAAACTGGTTTCCTGGGAACGTCCTCTGCCATGTTTTTCAGGGTTCTGGAATGTACTGGGGACTAGTTTCCATTGTCCTGGATCAACCTTGAAGCATTTCCAGGATGGTCCTGGAATCAAATCCAAGAACTGATGTGGTTCTGGTTGAATTATAAACAGGCCGGTGTTCTGTGTATGCGATGTGTTAAAACATGCAGTTAATTCTAGGAAATAAGCGACCCTCTTTAAGGTGTTAATTTTGAAAGCCCTTAACTTTCAGCAGTTTATGGCACACAGATATTCATGGTAGTACGGTGATATAGGGAATCACTCTAGCTGATGGTTATAGACCAGAAGCCATAGTGGTTGACATCTCTGGGAAAAAAAGAGACGAAATAAGACCACGAAATGTGCGCTGCTCTTTAGTCTGGTCACAATCGTTTAGGTCACAACTCGTGCCATTATGGTAACAGATACCCATCCGTAGTTCTGGAGAAATAAATCCTTATTTGTGTCTGAAACATCGGTAAATCCAGCCACAAAGACAGATGGAAACACTGGGAAGCAAAAATCTTCCAAAGGAATCAGCAGTCTGATTGGTTGGTAGCGTCACATGGGGCGCTGTGCCGGCTCGATGCAGACATGAAAGCAGACAAGCTACAGTCCAATATTTTCATTCGTAAAATGTTTAACCTGTTTGATTCAATCACAAGGAGGGAAAGTTATTTTCCAGGACAACTGAAGAGTTTCCAGGACAGTTTACTTTTTTCTTCCATTTTCCATGACTAGAAAATCGGTCTATAATTTTCCAGGTTTTCCATTCCTAAAAGTTCCCCAGTTCACCTGCTGTTGGCGCTGTTCTCCATCTTCAGCACAGAGCAGCTCATGTTTACCAGACGTTAGCCAGAATCTAGCTATACAGATGAACAGGAAGGAAATTAGCTTCACACCGTGTGTTTGCGACTTATAGGGGCTGATCTATCAAGGTTCCTGATAATGATCGCAAATTAAAACTGCAGCATGTCTGAATTTATTTTTTAGAATGTCATAAATAATGACAGTAATAATTGTGGTATTCTATATTTTATTAATTGGACTCCAGGAAGGTTAACCACTATGTGAGAAACCAATGGGGATCCACTAGGATCATCAACGTGTCTCACCAGGTGAGATGAGAGCGCAGTGAGTTATGATGCGTCTTTGGGGGAAAAACAGGTAATTATTTACATAACTATCAGGTTTATGGCCATTAGAGTGTTAAAGTGGAGCAGGTCACCAAATTCAGACTGCTGAGCATTAGAGTAGACAACCTATTATCCTGGTCAGATCAGATTAACGATATAGTGAGTATAACGGGCCAGGGAAATGTTCTGCATATTGTCCAACCACTGTAATGAAACCTGTTGTTCAAAGTCTTGTTTTAAGTCATTTACAGTATTGTCCAGTAGTCTGGTCCAGCACAGCCCAGAAACATCAAGGAAAACTTCAAATAGCTCAGAACAGAGCAGCTAGGGTCGTTTTACGCGGTCCTTTTCACACCAACGTGGATGAGATGCATCTCTTGGTTAACTGTGGAGGCAAAAGTAAAGTACAGCCTTTTGCTGTTTATGCAAAAGGTCATGATTAACAACACATATTATTTAAAAAGACAGAATATAATTCAGTGGATATCGCCATGAGCACATAACACGCCAAGTCAGCAACAACAGGGTCATAGTTCCAAGCCCTAAAAGCAATTTTATGAAAAAACTATACAGAGGGAATACTGAGTGGAATTCACTCCCATGTGGAATCAGGGATATCCAAAATCATTACATTTTTAAGAAGACCATAAAACAAATTCTAATGTCTTAAAACATCTATTTTTGCTTGTTCTCATTGTTGTCATTGAATAAGAGGCTGGGAGTTTATGGGGAATATACAGATTTTTAAAAAGATCCTCTGATATTTATAGAAACAGATATTTTACTTCAGAAGGTAACATGACCTCCTTTTTATCCTTCACGAGTGTGATTCATTGTATAGGTGCTCGTCGTAAAACTAGAATATCATGAAAAAGATTATTTATTTCAGTAACTGCATCTAAAAAGTAAAACTTGTATATTGTATTAATTCATTATGCAGACTGATGTATTTCAAATGGGTTCTTTTTCATTTAATGTTCATGATTATAACCGACGATTAGAGAAAATCGAAAATTCAGTATCTCAGAAAATCAGAATAGTGTGAACATTTTCGATATTGAAGACACCTTTATACAGTAGTTTTAAGAAATATGTAACATAATGTTACATACATTTGTCTGAAAAAGTACTGTAAAAAGTTTTTGTTACTATATTTGAAAGTTCCTCATAATAATCAGAGGCTGCTGCATATATATTCAGTTGTGTTATATTTTTCTGGACACTGCCTGCATATGCCGACAAGCTGCTGCTGATTTATTTTTCGTATTTGCCTGAAACAGTGAATAAATGCAACAATGCAATCCAAAAAGCAGTTTCCCCCCCCCATGAACTTCCTGAAAATGTTTCTCATGTTTTCTAGTTCTTTCACGGCATGAAGAGAGATTTGGCTAAACTTACAGTCTAAGAGGGATTGTTCTGTTCACTGCTGTGGAGATTCTTTTTGTGAAGATTTTTTTTTTTTTTGTCAGACGTCTTATTGTTTCCGGGACGTGAAGTCAGCGTTGGCGTTGGATCCGACGTGTCGGGAGGCCGGAGCCCTGCTGCTGCAGCTGAAGGAGGCCAGCGAGGAGGCCAGACAGCAGGCGGTGCTCAGAATGCTCTCAGGCCGCCTGCAGGAGGCGCTCTGCCTGATCAACGGCGCCCTGGAGAGCAGTCCAGAGGACGGACGGCTCTACCTGTTCAGGTGTGGATCATCTCTCTCTCTCTCTCTCTCTCGGCTTCATTGGCGTTTGACTGGACGTGTTTCCCATCAGAGGGATTCTGTTCAGACGTCTGAAGGAGTTTAACTCGGCCGTCGCGGATCTGCTCCAGGCCGCCGAGCTCGGCGAGAAGGAGGAGAAAAAGGTCAGGGAGGAGACAAACGGGAGCAACTCTGTCCAGCAGGAGGCGCAGCTTCAGCTGGCTCTCACCTACAACGACTTTGCTGTCCAGTGCTTCGGCAGAGGCCTCTACGCCGACGCCACTCTGCTTCTGAACAAGGCCATCAGGGAGGAGAAGAACCTGGGCGGCCTCTATCTGAACCGAGGAGGTGAGCAGTTCAAGTCTAAAACAATCCAGCTCTGGGTCTAATAATCTAGTCAGAAAACCTGAAACCTTTGGCTCCTTTAAACGCTTTACTGCAGCTTTTCTATGAAGGCCAAAGGTTTCTTTTTGACGAAGGCTGTGAATCAAACTTTTTAACAGTTATTTGACGAGTAAGGACCACGTCGCGAAGACGTAAACTTCAATGTTTGATGAAGGGATAAAATATCTGGGGAGAAGCACCGATGGCGTCTGGGGATGAAGACTCAGATGTGAAGATCCGGTCGTTAGGATTTCATCTTTACTGAGCCTTATCGTAAAAATCCTCAGATAGAACCTGGAAGAAAGAGACATTAGAGGAGACGAAGAGCAGGAGTGGATGAGGGGATGAGGAAAAGAATGAGGGGGGAGAGAAGGGATGAGGCGATGAAGGGATGACAGAATAAGAGAAGGGATGATGGGATTAACAGCTGAGGGAGTTGATGAAGGGATGTGGGAAGGAATGAATGGATGAAGGAATGAACGAAAGGATGAGGGAATGAGAAAAAGACTGAGGGGGAGAGCAGAGATCAGGGAATGAGAGAAAGAGAGAAAGAGAAAAGGGATGAAGGGATGAAGATTAACATTATTTTTCTGATAGTATAAATTAGATATTTTAATGAAGATCTTCATTTCTTTGTTTCCGTGTTCTGCTCAGATTGTTTCTTTAAGCAGGGCGACTGGTGTTACGCTCTCCTCGACTATCAGCAAGCCGAGGAGCTGCTGAGTCCTGCCGAGCCCGCCGTGAGGCTCCGTCTGGCCGTCATTCACAACACCTTGGGCTCCTTCTGCTTCCAGGACGGGTCAGAACCACTGACTAACACATCCAAAACCCACAGATAACAAGAGCCCTCATAGATGTATGTGTGTTTGTCTGCAGTTGTTTCCAGGATGCAGCCGACATGTTTTCTCTGGCCATAAAGTACAACCCAACAGTCAGTCAGTACTATGAGAACCGGTCTAAGGCCCTCCGCAGGGTCCAGAACCTGAGGGGGGCCCGATCGGACTTCATCCGCCTGCTGATCCTGGACCCCAACAACGAGGAGGTCGGAATCAGACCTTCAGATCTCTCAGGAAGTCTGATGAAGCTGTGAGTTTGCGTGTGCGTCTGTTCAGGTTCCTCCGATGCTGATGAACCTGTTCCCTGGCAGCAATGCGTCTGAGCTGCTGTGCAGCGCCAAGGGACGAGCACTCCGGGCCGAGCTGACGGAAACCTTCCGGTCCTGGAACTCACCACCCGATCCAGAAAGGTCAGCAGCACCAGCTCTCGTAGGTGGACGATACCACCTACAGAAGAAACCTCTCTGAGAGAAATGTGTCCGTCTGAATTGTTCCTAGCCTGGAAGAAAGTCTGAAGGAGATGAACGTTACTGACAGGAGGCCAGAGAGCAAATCAGCAGATCTGTCCGGAGCTGCGCAGGAGCTTAGCCTGTGTGTGAACGGAAAGGACCTGCAGAAAATAGCAAAGGTGCTTCTGCAGGTAGTGTGGAGACTCAAACTTTATTATCGTAATGATGTATACAGCATCTCAGAAAGTGTTCAGACTTCTTAAACTGTTGCACATTTTGTCACGTGGTTGAAAAGTGGAAAAATAAAAAATAGATGTCAGTTTTAACGAGTGGCGGTACTAGACCATTTGGTTCCCCAAGCGAGCGTGACTGACGGCGCTGATGGCGCCTCTTGCCCTCGAAAAAAGAAGTCATGTCCAAAGAATTGCACATTTATTTAAACAATGATAGTATAACAAAAACAAAACATGTGCAAAAGAATAAAGCTGCTCAATCATGAATATACAAAAAATTAACTTTTAACTTGAACAGTAGTGCAACATCTGAGAACAAAAGAATCCAAATAAAAAAAAAAATTAACAATAAAACATTGTGTGAAAAATTATATACTGTAAAACGGGATTCACATAGATACACTATATACTCAAAATATTTATGTAAGTGTAACCATACCAGCCTGGTACTGGTAGGTTCAGTTCTCACCCTCTCTTCATAATAGTACTTTGCATTGTGTTTAAGGAGTCTTGAGAAGAAGAAATAGTTGTGCGACACCGGCGTTTATTCTGTACAAACACAAGAATGCTGGTCAGGTACAGTTAGCTTGCGGTCGGGTCTCACAGCACACTGTAACGGAATAAAAGGACTTAATCTCAGAACAGGTTAGCACACTTAGCCGCCATGCTTTTACCAGCAACCAGGCACTTCATAATAACAAACAACTACTATAATGCTTCGGAAGCGGCATTATGATATACCAAACTCGTGTAATTACTGAATAGCATTTATGACTTCAGATATCTTCTAACATACAGAACACTGCTAGAACCCGACCTACCTCAAACGCAGCAGGCGCAGCCAGCAACGTAAGCCCGTCAGCGTAACCATGGAGACGCCCAGAACAAACCACCCGCTCACTACAGAGAAGTTTATAACACATTTGATGATGGCAAGTGGAATATTACTATTTCCTCCGTTACATAAGCAATATTTCTGTTAAAGTATTGTTCTAAATAGTGATGGCAAAAACTGTTGAAAAAAAATAGACATAATTTTTTTTTCTCGCCGCATATTTAGCGCCCCTCACTAGATGGCGCCCTAGGCAAGCGCCTATGTCGCCTGTAGGAAGGACCGCGACTGGTTTTAACTTTCATGGCGGCAATCCGATCAGCTGGGCCAGAGAAATTAAATGTAAAACAAAAAGGACGGTTTTGTTTTCATCCAGTTTTAGCATGCATGCATACAGCACTGGAGGGGAAAAAAGCTTCTGCACCCACTATCCAGAGCCGCGCTGCTGCGGTTCAACTATTCTGCTAACAAATAGAAACCTAATGGCGCGTTCAGACCGCAAGCTCTGTCGGCTTCAAGCAACGCTCACAAAGCGACTCGTTCGATGCATAAACACAGAAGATACATTTTTAAGCTGAAGCTAGCAAAGCTCGTAGGCGGGCCTTTATCTGCTGGATGTTTTAAACACTCATGGATCGTGGTTGGCTAGGCAACGTTGACGTCGCGCAACGTCACTACAGTGAGTCGCTCTGATTGGTTGCCGTGCTGCGTCAAGAGTGTCCAACAAGTTCAACTAGCTGAACTTCTGCGCTGCTAGCGTTATGAGCTTTGAAGCTTGAAATGTAGGAAAAGCTTGAAAAGTTGACGGAGCCAAAGCTCACAAAGCGCCGCAGAGACTGAGACGCTCCTCCAACGGCCTTAACATCAAGGTTCTGCAAATAGGAGCAAATTGATTGTAAAAAAAACCCTATAAATGAATCTACTAAAGCATTTTTTGTTTTTGTAAAATGAGTTTCTACATTTGTTTGGAATTCAATCCAAGCAGCAGCAGCAGCAGCAGCAGCATCAACGCGATGGACTGCATGCTGCTGACCCTGTGGTTCTGTGTCCCCCGTGTGGTCAGGTGGACGAGGCTGTGGAATCGATTGTCCCCGACCGTCCAGCTCTGCGCCTCAGCAGGACACAGCACACCTCACTGCGTCCAGCAGCACCACCCACACCAACTCATCCACCTTCAGGAGGTCTGAGCTGGCTGGACTCTGAAGCTCAGACCTGATTCGGATAATTAACACCATCCTTCATATCAATGCCGGCAGTCTTTAAAGTTTCTCTTTCTATGTTTCCGCTTCTTTAAAATCATTCGGTACCGTCATTGAGTTTATTAGGAAGTTTGAACTGAGAACCCTGACAGAGTTCTCTCTGTCCATTAAAACATTCGTAATAAGGTATGAAAGAAAGTGCTTTCTTGTAAAGATATTTATGTACTTCTAATATTTGCATGACATAAAACTGTTGATTCTCTTTTGATACAATTATGTTAGGCAGCAAGTTCTCTGAAAACAAAAGAGAAGCTTTTTTGTGCATATATTTAAGTTATTCTGTTAAAAACAGCCAAAAATAAACCAGCAAAAACAAAGAGAAGATTAATAGTTTAATAATTCACAAAACAGGAAAAGCCCCAGCAAATAGTCTGACTGTAATATAGCAGAAAGTCCAGTAGATGGCAGCAGAGCAACATATTAAGCCTATGTTAGCTGACGTTTTATTTAAAAGTATTGATTCTGGTTTTATTTAACTGGGAAGGATCTATTTAGATGTAACACCTATTCACCCAGAGAGTCCTGCCCAACATGGCCGCCTGAAAACAGACAAACCATCACAGATTTGGAAGTAAAACGGTGAAGTGAAATAAAATAATGCGATATTGTTGAGCATGACACATTTGATCATTAAAGAAACAAAGAGGAGAGGTTTATTGGAATACATTTTGCACGACGGACGGTTGCTTGTACTGAGCCGGGTTCTGGTTCCGGTTCTGCTGGAGTACTCGTCCTGTTAAAGGAGAGTTTTTCCTACATTACATTACCCTCCCTCACTCATTGTAACCAAAACCTCTTAAGATAACAGTTATTTTTAATTTCAGATTCATAAATGTATCACTTAAAACGCTTATAAAAATCCAGCCTTTAATTTGAATAAATTTCTCGAAATCAAAATGGTATTCAGTGGGAAAGAATTATTGTTTTTAATATAAATGTAGCTTCTACAATTGCTGACAAACCTTTATTGTAAAATAAACCATCTTATGTTACTTTTTTTCGATTGATCGAGAGACCTTATCGTTCATGACTTTTCTCTGATCCATTAATGTGACACAAGATTTTCTCGGGATCCAACAACATCACTTTTCTTCAAACCGATACGATACCGACGCTTGGATCTGAGTACTGGCCGATGCCGAGTACCAATGTCGATACTTCTACCACACACAAAAGAATGCAATGAATTGCAGATTCAGGTTTTCATTTCTTCTCTGCTTGTTACAACAAATGATTGTGAATAAGATAAAAAAAAAACAATTTATAAAAATGACCATAAAACTAACATTTCAAATGAGAAATCAAAAAATCTCAGAGTTTCCACATTTGAAGTATCAGTTTGTAGTTTCTGTTAACTAACCGACACAGATACAAATAGAAGAGTATCTGTATCTGTGCATCCCTACTAATTTCTCATAGTTGCTTTTAAAAATGGGACAGACAATAGAGCATGCCATTCAGGTACAGTAGATGTGTGCTAAGCTTAAGGTAATTAGCTCAGGTCTAAGTAATCTGGATGAGGGGACCAAGTTTAGTTGGCCGAGCTCAAAAGGAATCCCTGATAAGAGGATATTATTTGCTAAAATGTGTTTCTGAGCAAACCGAGCTCAAACCACAAGATTAAATTTAAGCATCAGATTTTATGGTAACATTCAAACTATGAACCACCTCACTTTTACAAGGTAGAGTTTCTTGTTCCCTTTCATCTGCAGTTTAAGTGTTAAATAACTTAAACCATTTTGATTTATCTTTACTAAAACTCTTCACTTTAATACTTTTGTGATTGTCAGGAAACAAATGTTAAAATGTTAAAAAGGGGGGGGGGGGGATCATCTGCTTAATTTACCTATTTGGTTAGTGTTCATTACTCTGATTATTTTTTGTTTTCTCACCCAAGATTGTCCATTTTTAGGGTCTGATTTGTGTTGTAATCTCTAGCTTTACTTTGAATTAATACTTTTGTGGTCTATTTTCTTTCCCTGTATTCATTTTCTCTCAGTTTTCCTTCATTCTACCCATCTGTATTCGGTCCAAAAGTGTCGGTTTCCGTCAGCCTCTCCCTGGTTTGCTTGTTGTGTTTCTCCTGGTTGTTCCTGGTTCCTCTTGGGTTGGTAGCTGCCTCTGTTTCTTCCTCATTAAATCGTCAGTTTGCCCGTCTGTCTCCACAAATATGGAAAAAACCTCCTGATGACTGCAAAACAGCTGAAACACTGAACTGCTTTAAATCAAAACGTAAAACTCGTCTGTTTAGAGCTGCCTTTGAGCAAACGTTTGTAATGCTTAATTGCTGTTTTTCTCTTTTTAACTTTCGTTAATCTTGTATTTTTTTTGCGTTGCTTTTCATGTTTTATTCTTAACAGCTGTTTTTACTTTCCATGGGCTTATCATATGTTTTGTTTGTTTCTTTACCACTGAATCATGTAAAGCACATTGAAACACCTTGTGCTATACAAATTGCCTTGCCTGTCTGTATTTCGGGGTCCTACTAAAACATGACAGAAATGACCCTGAAGCTCTGTAAAGACTCCTAACATCCAGATTTATGTGCATTTAAATCCAGATATTTGCACGCAATGGACCTAATTTATCAAGATTCCTGATAACGACGTCAAAATTGCACGCAGATGCTAAAAAATTTGTGCAGTTGCGTTTTCCTTAAATTGCTGGCGATCTACTAAGATTGCGTGAGCAAATCATAACAGGCGTAAGGAGCAGTATTCAAATGAGAAGTTTGTGGCCGCTGTTGTGAGCTGCACCACGGCTGGAGAGATGAGGAATAATGGATCCTTGATGCGTCTTTGGCAAATAAAGGGAGAAAAAAAACTACATAGGTATCAATTCTATGGCTGTTATAGAGTTAATCAATATTTTTGTTGTTAACGAACTTAATGCGTCTGGTAAACGTGCGTATTGCAGATTCAGACCGATCTGCATCATGTCCAGAACAATGTCGCTAAAGTGTCCAATAAGGTTGTTGAAATGCTTTGACCTTCATCATGGCCTCTATTAAATGTCACGTTGCAGAGGATAAAAAAAAAAAAAATGTAATCTTGAAAATATGTAATCGGAAATGTCTGAATTTAGTCTTTAAAAATGTCATATATAATAACAAGTATCGTTGTGGTATTGTACATGATTACTACATTTTATTAATTGGAACCCAGAAAGATGAACCACTATGGGGGAAACTAATGAGGAACATAATAATCTTCACCAGGTGGAGGCGCTGTGAGCACAGTGAATTATAATGCGTCTTTGGGCGGAAAAACTGGTACATATTTGCATAACTGTCAAATTTATGGCCATAAGAGTGTTAATTTCTATTCGGTTATATTGTGTTTGAATGATATTTTTCGTTTGTCATTAATAAACTTCTGTTAAATGTGGATGAAGCAAGTTAAAACATGCCTTTCAGAGACAGTAAAAATAGACGCTAAAATATCCGGTGCGAACATTTTGGTGTTTAGTAAATCCCACTGCGCCTGGAACGCCTACTTATTTGCCTGTTCTCCTCCCTATTTTTTGCGTCTTCTTACAGAAACGGCCGTATTGTATATCGAGATTAGGGAAAGGGGCTAAATGGATTGCGTAAGTGAATCAGGTACGGTGTGTTTTTGCGACGCTGTACAGTTTGCACCGGTTTAAATAAGTGCAAACCGTTTATAAATCAGGCCCAATGTATAAAAAGATGTCGTATATTTTAATCAAACTTCCCCTGCTTTAGGTCAGAGAGGGCAAACTTTTATTTGTTTTTTCATATGACAGAATCATGATCGGGAGCCTCTTTTGTTTTTTATTCACACAAAAAAATGCAATGAATTGGAAGATTTTATTTTCTTCTCTGCTTGTTACAACAAAATTAAAAATATTAATAAAAATGACCACAAAACAAGGATTTCAAGGGAAAAAGAAACATTTTCTGTGAAATTATTGCAGAGTTTCCACATTAAGTAGCACCAATGGTGCTGGTTAACTTTAAAGAGAGTACGAGTACATTAGAACTATATTGGGCTGATACCATAATCCATAGTTTAAAGGCAGTTCTACCAAATATTGACATAATATATTTTAAAAATCCTCAAAAATCCCATCATTCTGTCTTTGAGCCAATAGAAATACTGTCGATGATCCTCATTCCATTCTTAATTTTATCTAAAAGATTAAAAATGATTCCATATTTTTTAATCTATGTTTTTCAATCTAATTCTCTTGCTGTTTCTGCGACGCTTTAAACCGACATAAAGCTTGCAAATAACAACAACTCTGAGAAGAATAAATCTACTTCCGTAGCGCGGGGAGATTCCCAGATTTAAACGCTCCTCACAGGTCAGACATTTATTAAAGAAAGGTTTCCTCCCTGAGACCCTAAGAAGCGACTGCAGACATGTTGTGGCTGCAGCTGTGTGAGGCATTAACAGCAGCTGTGGCAACAGCTGACCCCCCCCCCCCCCCCGACACACACACACTGGGGCACAGCGGTTACCAGCGACTGAAGAACAAACATAGCACACAGGCCAGAGAGCGTGTCCCATTCTGAGCTCAGAATTCTTCTTTGTGTCGATTAGCCAATTCTCATCACAAAATGCAGAAATCATATACGGGGTCCCCCAGGGCTCCAAACTAGAGCCCCTCCTATTTAGCATCTACATGCTCCCATTTAGCCAGATTTTAACAACAAATAATATCCACTACCAACTACTATATAAACTACCACAACTATGCTGATGACACTCAGCTTTATATCTCAATGTCACCAGGTGATGTTGAACCCGTCCAAATCCTCAATAAATGCACTGAGCAAATTAACAGCTTGATGTCCTATAATTTCCTCCAAGTGAACAAAAATAAAACCAAAGTTACTTATTTCTGGACCCAAAAAAGATTGATTAGATATCAGCACACAGCTTCACTTGGTCCAACTAGAAACTACCAACCATTCCAGAAATCTAGGTGTAATAATGGACTCAGACCAGAACCTCCAGGGTCACATAAAGGCAATAACAAGGTCAGCTTTCTATCACATGAGGAACATTTCTAGGATTAAAGGAATGATGACACAAGGAGACCTAGAAAAACTCATCCATGCATTTATGATTACTGTAACAGTGTCTTCACAGGTCTACCTAAAAAATCAGTCAGACAGCTGCAGCTGATCCAGAACGCTGCTGCTGGTGTTCTCACTAGAACCAGGAAAGTAGAACACATCACCCCAGTTCTAAAGTCCTTCCTCTGGCTCCCTGTAGCTCAGAGAATAGACTTCAAAGTGGTTTTATTAGTTTATAAATCATTGAATGGTTTAGCACCGGAGTACATCAGAGACACTGCAAAGACAATGAACTCTTTTAAATGTAAAATAAAAACGTATCTATTTAGATAGATCTTATGAGTAAATCATATGATTTTTATATGATTGCTTTTGTTATTTGCTCAATGTTTTTTTTTCTGTCCTGTTCTGTAATTCTATTGTTACGGCTAAATATTTTATTGATTACTTTTGTGTTCATTTTTTTAATTATTGTTAAGTGCCTTGAGATGACATTTGCTGTGAATCGGCGCCATATAAAAAAAAGGGAATTAAATTGAATTAATTACTGTCATTGCTTTTGTGTGTTTTTAACTTTCACAATGTTAATACTGTTGTTGCTAAATGTTTTAATTGATTCCTGTGTTTTATTTTCACATTTCTGTCATCGTCTGCAGCACCTTGAATTGCCTTGTGTTGAAAGAGTGCTATATAAATAAAATAGCCTTGCCTCAGAGGGTTTCTGAATATCTGACACAGTTCTGCTTTGGCCCCTCCAAACATTTTGGTAGTGATGCATCATCCAATCATTGTTCACAAATAAAGTAAAAACTCAAACCACAGTGAGATTTACTGTAAAAGAGAAGATGAAATCCAGTTATATTTGGGGCTCCGGATCTCAGCCATCCTTTGCAGGACAAAAAGCTCGCAGAGTTTAAACAAGTTCCTAAAAACGTTGGACTACATGCAGTTTTAGGAGATAGTGTGTAAAGTGCATCGGTGGGGTGAGATGTGCATTGGTAGGCGGCAACCAGTGAAGCCATCCCCCATTCTCTGGTTCTGACGTTAATCCATTATAGCTGCCTCTATAAATGGTGTTTAAGTTGCTTTGAAAACTTTTGATCTTTTTATCATAAACTTCTTACCTCAATGATCACTGAGAGTGGAACATAAATGTTTTAGGTCCTAATTTATTACAAAAATAAGCAATTATTTTTAATTGAGGCAATTAAAATAAATGTAAAAATTGACCTTCAATTGTATTAAAAATCCTAATTGATAAAAAGTTACTTTTGGTGTCGTATAGATCCCACCATGAAGTGGTAAAAATGAAGCATAACTGAAATATTTGTTTTATTGGTTTTAAATACTCAACCATAGGAAACTAACACTCCTGCATCACATTCCTACACATCTGAATCTGTAGTGGACACACCTTGATCCCCACCTAACGGTGCAACTCAGATATTACAGCTAAAAATATCATTACCTAATCTAGACAAGGAGGAGGCTCTGTCTGTGCTGATGAAAATTCACTGCTGGATGCTTGAAACTAAAAGTGCTTCATTTAGCTATTTTGTCTCCCTAGAAGCAACTAAAGCACTGGAATATTGTTTTCAAACAAATGATCACTAAATATGCGGTACACAAAAGTCACAGCTGGATGTTTGGGGTTTTAAAGTCAAGGTTGGGTATGTTTTTGGTGTACTTTATTAAAAACAAAAACAAAAAACAAACGTATCAGTATTAAACAAAAAATACTTTTCCTGAATTCCTTTCTTCGAATTCCTGAAATTAATTTGATATTATGATGTTTAACTTAAAATAGTTGAAAGTATAGATGCGACTGGAGACTTCATTGGATTTTTAAACTAAATAAAATAGTACAAGAAGACATAGCCAGAGTAGAAAACAATGTAACCACTTGTTATTGCTTAGAAATGTTTAAAGGAGCAGGGGTCCGGATTGGAGAAATTAAACTCGCGACTGCCGCGAATGGCGCTGCGAGTAACTGCAGCCACCGCTGGAGCGTGCAAAAAAAGTAAATAAATCAGTGACGTAGCGTACTTTCAGGCCACCACCAGCTGTACGACAACAGGCAACATGTCTAGAAACAAAGTGAGTAATAGTGTTTAATCGACCGCGTCTGAAGTCTGGCTCCTTTCTCTTCCTTCTTCCTGTTAAATCAAGAACGCGCAAGAATTGTAGATTGACGTTGCATCCGTGTGTAAGTGCGGGAAATTTGGCCACCGAATCGCAGACTATTTTGCAGCACACACGCTGTTCAAGATAATGGGATTACACATGGGTGGGCTCATTTTACTTGATTTAAAACGCTTCATTACCCAATACAATTAAAAAAGTGAACATGAATATAGTTTATTTTAGAAACCCAGCCCCCTGCTCCTTTAATATTGTACCCATATCTGAGAATAAAACATACTTAAATCAGACAGGCTAGTATCCCAGCTCTACTTGAATGCAGCATGGGTAGCTGTTGAGAAAATCTCTTCCTCCATAGGCTGTAAATAAAGAGGTTTATTCCCTAATATTATGTATAATCACATTGTTTCTATATATAAACTGAACACTTTCTGTTTTCGCTGCCATTTTTTATGAGACAGACTCATACACTCAAACATTTTCTACATACACAAAAATAACCATTTCTCTCAAATATCGTTTACAAATCTGTCTAAATCTATGCTAGTGAGCACTTCTCCTTTGCTGAGATAATCCATCCCACAGATGCTGATTAGACAGTGTGATTATTGCACAGGTCAGTATCTGGTGTGACCATCATTTGCCTCATGCAGAGCAACACATCTCCTTCGAATAGTGTTGATCAGGTTGTCGACTGTGGCCCATAGAACGTTGGCCCACTCGTCTTCAATAGCTGTGTGAAGTTGCTGGATATTCACGGGAAGTGGAACATCCCAAACATGCTCGATACGTGACATGTCCGGTGAGTTTGTTGGCCACGCAAGAACTGGGATGTTTTCAGCTTCCAAGGGGCTGTACATTATTATTATTATTATGATATTTATTTGTAAAACTCCATCACTACCTTCCATTTAGAGCCACACAGCACACATTTTGTAATACAGTTGACCTCTGGTATTTGTATTTCTTAGGGGCCATAACCAGTTAGTTAAAAGAAAGTTAAAATCCGCTAATCGTTGAGACCAAATCTAAAAACGCTTATAAGTGCTTCTTTTGAAAACTGACACCAAATATACCATCTTGCAGCTTCCCCAGAAGCCTCCCAAAAATATATGTTGCTCCAGGATTGGCTGCTTTGACAATCCCAGCCAAGTCACATTGCGCCTTGGTATTATAAGCTGCATTTTCTCTTAAATATTTTAGGTATGCTCTATAAAATATTTGAAAGGAGACACATTTTCGACAAATAATTTGGAGTTATAAATCACAGACAGGATTTGGTGAATCCATGTACATCATCATACAGAGCAAGATAGGAAGCAGTGTGACAGCAGCTTTAGTGTTACAGAAAGTTTGAAGCGTTCCCAGTGTGATCCCGAGTTCTGGCTGCGTGTGGGCCTTGGCCCCTCTGCGGCACAGACAGCGGTCGTAAAGGAGCTGCATCGTTTTTCACACCGCTGCAATAAAAGGATCGCGTTACCGTCCTCTCAGGGCCGGGCCGTGCGGCCCGCCAGGTCTCCGAGCCCAGACACAAACACCTGTCTGTGGGTGCGGGAGCAGGCGGTTTGGCCCCAGCTCAAGACATTCCCTGATGGAGGGGGAGGCCCGCTCTCACTTTGGATGGAGACTGTTTTGTCTGAGATAAGCGGGACGGGTTTGTAGACTTTGGGTCGAGTTCAGGACAGGTGACGTGGGTGCAAACACACCACAGAGTCCTCCTGAAGTGGAAGTGAAATCTGATATGTTCATTGACAATTAGATTATGGTTACTAGACCAAAGCATGTGGCAGTTCTCAGAGAACGGCTTAAAGTCCTGAAACATCATCCCAAAACTTTTGAGAAACTTTGTCCCAATATTATACGGAGCCATTTGTAAAGTTACAGTCAAACATTTACCTCCAGGCTTAATATTTAGTTCGCACACAAAATTAGCTTATTAACTAACTATTTAGCATCAAACCTAATAGTTAGATAACATGCTAAATATTTAGTTTAAAGCTAACTATTTAGCAAGTGAGCTAAACTGGACGGTTAATATTTAGCTTCAAACTCAATATTCAGCTCAGAGCTTAGTATTTCATTAACAAGCTAATTTAGCTTCAGACTAAATAATTAGTTAAGAGGCTAACTTTTTAGCTTAACTAACATTTAGCTTGAAAGCTAAACTGGTTAGCTAGATATTTAGCTTAAAACTAAATAATTAGTCAACAGGCTAACTATTTAGCATGCTAACTAGCATTTAGCTAGCAAGCTGAACTGGCTAGGTAGATATTTAGCTTCAAACTAAATAATTAGTTAACAGGCTAACTATTTAGCTTGTTAACTAACATTTAGCTAGCAAGCTAAACTGGCTAGCTAGATATTTAGCTTCAAACTAAATAATTAGTCAACAGGCTAACTATTTAGCTTGTTAACTAACATTTAGCCAACAAGCTAAACTGGCTAGGTAGATATTTAGCTTCAAACTAAATAATTAGTTAACCGGTTAACTATTTAGCTTGTTAACTAACATTTACCTAGCAAGCTAAACTGGCTACCTAGATATTTAGCTTCAAAGTAAACATTTAGCTAAGAGCTGCATTTAGGTAATATGCCAATGTACTTGCTGATAAGAGAAAGTGGAATGCTGAAATAAAAGCCGGGTCTTGTGAACCTTTAAACAGCTGCCAAGACTGAATGTCCCCTATTTATGTTAGTTTTCCCTCCTGATATGTCCAACATTTCATCCTAAACATAGGAAACAGTGATACAGATGTTTTACAGCAACAGTGATGCAACACTACGAAGAACCCAGCTTTTATTTTGATAGCCTACTTCCGTTTAGTGGTGGGTGAGATTACATATTATCTAAATATTTAGTTTGAACCTATCTAGGTAGTTAGCCAGTGTAACTATTAAGCTAGCAAGCTAAAGTGGAAATATTTGGAATATTTAGTTTGATTCTGACATTTATTGACGAAAAAATAACGCGGATGCAAATATAACTTTGAAAAATTAACTCCCATTTTTTCTCCTCTGAAAGGCCAATAAAGCAAATTATTGCAGTTAATTTTGGACCTTTTTTTTTTTTTTTTTTTTACAAACAGCACTTCGTTGAATGTTCCAGTTTATTTAAAATATAATCAAAAAACATGAAACAACGATGAAAGTCAGACCAAACTGTTGAAGCTGCAATAACTACTTCATCACACAGAGTTAAGTGAGATAAACAGAGAGGGAGAAGAAAGCAGGAGTCCACCTGTACCTCCAGAAGACATTAAGAAGCATCAGCCAGACTCATGTCTGGGCGGCTGCTCCTCATCACGTCTCTGGCACCTTCAGCGTGTATAAAACGGCGAATTCTGCTTTACAGTCTAATAACTCTCAGAAGCCACGTGCTTCCTTTTTTTCTTCCCCGAGACATGGAGAAGAGAAGGAAGAGAGGACGGGAAGAGGAGAGCAGACCAACGTTTCCCCCAGAGCAACATCCCTAAACACAATTTATACATTTTGGAGAGATAAACCATCTGCTGGGCTGACCGTCTAATAAATTTCCCTGTCAGTTTTACAGGCTCGTCTCGGCCGCCCGTCTCTGAGACGCTGCCGTGTGTGTCCTGGGTTCTGATCCGAGGTCTAATTCACCTCGAGGTTTTACATCAGGTCGCTTTTGTTTGTTTATCATCTGGCTTCAGTCGCTGGTGGATTCCTGAGGTGGCTGCTTAAACAGTCTACCAGCCAAAAAAGCAGCTTCATCCACATGATGGCTGGTTTCCTGTGTCCTGACAGCCTTCTGGTGCGTTTCCAGCTGCTTATCGAGCGACCAGAGGCTTCACTTCCAGCCGTTCATCTCTTTGAGCTTGCTGATGCTCGTCCCTTTGACAGGTGTGGAGGGCGGGGGGCTGCAGACGGGAAGGGTGGGGGTGCCGGACCCTCGGGTCCACAGCTTCTCCGTGGGGACCCTCCACAGAGTCTGAGACGACTCCTTCTTCTTCTTTGGTTTGTCCGTCTTTTCTTTGGTCGAGCCCGGCGACATGGTCTGGAGGAGGGAAGAGAGCCGGGTTAGAGATCACGTCCCAGTTCTGGACTTTGACTAGACCATTTTAACGCATGGACGCTGTATGTTTAGCAAAGGTTAACCTGGAACGTTCCAGTCTCTAGTCTTCCAGTTGGCAGCCTCTAACAGATTTTCAACCGGATTTTTCCTGTTAACAACCCTGTTTCATGGTAGGCCAAAAGTTTTAATTTTGGTTTCTCTCAAGCAGAGCGCCTTCTAACGAAACAAGGATTTGTTGGCTTCAATAGGAAACTTCACATTAAAATGGACTGAAATCCCATGTGGGGTCCCCCGGGGCTACATTCTGGGGTCCCTGATGTTTGGAACTGCATCCGAATGAAAAATACCGTTACCAGTTTGAAAAATGTATATCCACATATAATAATATTAATTTCAGTGTGTGCCAGGCAGCCATGTTTGCGACAATGCAAGGTAAATGTATTTGTATAGCACACTTTCAGCAACATCCCAATTCAAGGTGACGTGTTCAACAGGAATTTCATGTTTTTTCAAATGGGCTGCAAGTAGTGACAGCTGGAGGAAAATATTCTGGTTGAACTGATATACATATAGATTTACCTTTCTAGCATTAGGGAAATCCACTAACTTGCAGAATGTTAAGAATTTAATAATTTAACTGTGAACTCTACATTATACAAAAAAATGCTATATTAATGTATAATTGCCTAAAAGTCTGAACAAACAGGCTAAATACTGTAAAAACTGAACCAATCAGAGCAGATGCCGTTCTAAACAGAAGAATTAAAACATACCTTCAAAGAATTAAATAATCATGGCCACAAACATAAAATTAAGTAATCAAAAGCGCTGATCGGCCGTCAGTGTCCCGTTTGCACCTTCCTGCGCTATTCCGGTGAACGGATTAAACCCTTTTTTCGTCTTCCAAGGATAACCTTTCTTCAAGCATTTAGTTTAGCATTACCATTTAGCATAGCATAGTAGCATGAGGCTTAGACTGAATTTACTGTTTGTGCGAGCAATTTGGTGAATACACTAAACTTGAGATTGGTCCCAGTGTTTCTTCAGTGTTTATGATTAATACATCGTGCAAAAGGACTCGCCTTTCAGGTTGACTGATAGTCTGCTTTAATCATTTTTAATTTTTCTTACATAGAGTAAGAAGCTGGTGCCCAGTTTACTTAATTTATCCAGGATAATTTGAGTTACATTAACAATTATCCCAGTATTAGGTCACCGGTATAATTGTGTTTAAATAACTATTAGCCAGACGACGAGAATAATCCAGAAATCCCCTACAGTACGCACCAAACGTTGCTTACCAACCACCAGGTTTATGGCTTATATTATTTTTAGGGTTTTTTGTTACAAATTCTAAAAGTCAGATGTTTTTGAACTCACTATTTTGGACACTTTTTGAAGGCAGCACAGGAGTGCGACATAGTACTCAGGAAAAGCTTCTGTCGTATGTGTGTTGCTTATGAAAGATAGATGGGTATTATATACTTTAAGATTTTTTTTCGTTTATCTTTTTCTTCCTTTTTTTGGCTTTTGAATTAATTTTAAACATAAAAATGTTTTTTTACTGGGTGAGAGGATCCAGGGAAGGTTTACAAATGGTCAGTTGATGTGCGATCATTATGCATGCACATGCAGAGATCAATCCCTTTCTCAACATATGGAAGGAAGCAAGCAGGCAGGGTCTCTAATCTGCAGGAAATATCACTGACAAAGTTTCACAGACCAGCCTTTTAAGTTTGCCAAAATGCGTACAATGTGAACCAGCCTTTACAGTAAAAGCACACACTCACATCACTGCTTGTCGCTGTTGTCATTCACTTGCTGCAGTCATGGAAAAGTCCATCTCAGCAGAGGGTTAGGCAGCCTGATGACATTACAGCATGTATGTTTTTTTAAATGACGGTGTGGAATCATTTTAAAGGAAAAATAAATATCTTAAAGTGTTCATTATGGGCCAATTAAAGTGTTTGGGGCCCTAGGCAATCGCCTACCTTTGCTTAATGATAAGTCCGCCACTTCCATTAAGGTAAGTTACCATGACTATGCAGATGATACTCAGCTTTACATTACAATGTCACCAGGTGGCTTTGAACACGTCCAAACTGTAAGTGAATGCATTGAGCAAATCAATATATGAATGCACCATAACTTTCTGCAGCTGAATAGAAAGAAAATTGAAGTAATAATGATCTTTGGACCATAAGAGGAATGATCAAGAGTGACCAAACAGCTTCAGTTAATACATCTACTGATCAGGCCTGAAATCTAGGTGTAATAATGGACTCAGAGGTCACATAAAGGCAATAAGAAGGTCAGCCTTAGTTTTATCTTTGTCTAATTTGACTTAAAAAGTTAACAATTATTGTTATTGGTAAATTTCATAATTCCCACGAGTAATTATTTCTACTATTAATTAATTTCCGAGGTTTTTTGTTAGTTTTGTACTAGTCAAAGCAATCTAAGTTTCTCCTTGGAGAATTCATGCTTCAAATATGTTAAAATCGAAAGTATTGCCAAGTATTGTGTTCTTTTTCAGAAATGAAAATATGGTCACCCTAACACTGACTGAAGCATGTTTTTGCAACCTGACAAGATGTCAAACGGTTCCTGGCTTGTTATTGCTTCTGTGGATGAAACCTACACAGCAGCAGAGTGTTAAACAGGTGATCTTCGCTGCGCTCTCCCCCGTCCCCGCGTAGCGGTTCTTCTTCGGCAGCAGCAGCACGAAGGACACAGCCAGAGACAGATGGTAGAAGCTGTGGACGTAGGCGTAGTCCCACTCCTGCGGGGAGAAACCAGACAAAGGCCAGACCCTGTAATTAAAACCCAAGCAATCGACGGACGTCTCGGACATTTATCTTTTGGGCTTGGCTTTGTTTTGACGATGAGTCACCTCAAAGTAGAAGCGCAGCATCAGGGCGAGCGCCCCGAAGCAGCAGCCCGGGCCGACCTGCTGCGTGTAAACCGTCTTCTCCGGATAGACCGCCCTCAGTTGCTTCATCTTCTGCAGCTGGAACAGCAGGACGGCGTCACTCAGATCAACACAACAGACGATAGGAACCGCAGAGCTCCGCTGCCACTCACCCACTTGATGGTGATGATGAAAACGGCCGATCCGATGGGCCCGGAGTAGATCCCGTAGCCCCAGCGGTCCTGGTAGATCCTGACGGCGATGGTCAACACTCCAAACATAGTTATACTGGAGCGCTGGGGTTCATCAAAGTCTCCCAGAGCTGCAGCGAGAAGACGAGAGAAGCAAAAGACACAATCAGTGGACTCAGAAGTCCAGAGTTTGTCCCCTTATTTGCTGGAGAAGGACCAAACATATGTTTCCCTCAGAAGGACATGTGTTCAGAAACCAAAGACAGCAAATGTCAGCAGCAACTGCAGCAGGCCTTGGACGCTTTAAACCCCCTCAGTGAGTGATTCATTAATCCCGTTTTACCTACGAGCGTGACCCACATGGAGAGCGCCGTGCCGTAAACACTGAAGTACTCCAGAATGTCGTATCTCATGAAGCACAGGATGGAGAGGCCCGGAACGTCACATGCATGATAAATCTGCAGGAACACAGTCAAAAGTTTCAGACACTTTCAGCTCGATAAATGGAGCTGAATTCACCTGCATCCAACTGAAACCACTGTAACTTTAATTTGAAGGGTTATTGTTGCTTATGTTTTACTAAAAATAGGATTTCCATTTAGTGTAACACTCTGGAAATTTATTTAGGGAAATAGAGTAGAATGTTAATTAATTTAATTGAAAAAAAATCTTGATTATAAAAAACAACAAAATTATAAAATTCCAATAATGTATTTTTTTAAATAGTGATTTAACTCCCCATGAAAAACAATAATGAGATTAATTAATTGAGAAAGGCTTAAAAATATGGAGGACTGTTCCTGCCAAGATTGAAAAATAAATACATTTGGAAATAAAATTGGAAATAAATGAATTTGATAAATAAATTTGTAAGTAAATAAAAAAATTAGAAAAATATTTGACAATTAATATATAAATACATATATTTGGACATAGTTTTTTTTATGTCTTTACATATTTATACATTTTCATTTTTGGCAGGATGAGTCCTCCATACAAACCTTCAGAATGTTAAACACTGGGAACAATTTTATGTTAAACCAAATTTATTTATATTACCAACATATTTTATTAATGTTACACTAACATATTTCATTTTAGAATAATTGTCATTTAAACTTTACATTCATTTTTACATTTAAAATAATTTAAAGAACTTAATTGTATCAATTTTATTTTAATATGGTGCCAATACACAACAGATGTCATAGCACTGTAAAACAAGCACTTTACAAGAAAAAGTCATTTCAGTACAATTACACAAACATTCCAATCAGTAAAAAGTTTTCTACTTAAGGACCCAAAGTAGATTGCCTCAATTCACTGATGTGAGGTTATTATTAACTAGATATTTATCTAAAATAATTTAATTAGTACTTAAATTAACAATTACATTGACAAATTACTTTACATTATTAGCAGCTATTAAATGATTGTGTAGAAGTGTGAAAAAAGATTATAGTAACTCATATTTTTATATTGTTTTTATCAATAAAAGTGCAGCCAGATGGTGTTTGTTGGGCAGCCGTATGCTCATCCTAAATTAAAATCAGTTTTAACCGGAGCTCAGGGAGAACCAGTAGAACTCCTAGGCTGTTTAATCAGACGGATTCTCACCGCGGTGAAGAACATGGTGAAGAAGTAGACCATGGCCTCGCTGTGGAAGCCCCTCTTCGCCGCCACGCTGGCCGCCGGCAGGAACACCAGGCTGCTGACGGTGGGAAGCAGCATCTTGGCGATGAAGGCACCCATGACTGGACCAAACGCTCAGCAAAACACTAAAAACAAACCGTGGAGGTTTCACATCAGTACCGTTCGTCAACGTAAGGCATCAGCTGAAGCGAACGGATCTGCTCCAGGCTCCCAGTAGATCAGGTTGGGTATATGCTCATGCACACTCCCACTCACCCAGCTGTCTGCTCTGGCCATTTAAAGTTTAAATGTCCCACAGATGACGGGTCCATGTGGGCTAGGGGTGCCGTGTTGTTGCTGGGCAGCTGTCTGCATACCAGCGACACGGGGAGAGGCTTCATTCAGGGCGAGGACCAACATGTAGGATTGGATGAACTGCTTCTGATCAACGCGTTCTGTCTGGGTTCAGTTGAAAGTTTAAGAGTTTGTAATGAAGGTAAAAGAAATCAAGTAAAGAGACCTGATAACATCAGTATAAACAAACAGAAAGACAAAAACTTATAAACCAGAATGTTACTGACTGAAGAATACTTGCCATGAACTTAAATTTTAAGGTTAGGTTTTGTAATTGGTTCCTGCTTAGGCAAAGCAAGACAATTTTCTCTGTATAGCACACTTTCAATAAGGTAATTTAAGGTGCTGCCTAAGAGTTTCATTACTGAAGTTGAAGCTTTATTTTTTAAATGATTTTTATGGGGTTTATTGTAATGGAATTTATTGTTATGGTTGATTACTGCTGATTTGTTTTGGTGCAACCTCTTTAAAGGGTCAGGTTGGTGCTGAGCAATGAGTGACTGACGATCTTGATTTTGAGGTTCACACTGTGAATGCCTGCCTCATTTAAGGGAAGAGTACACGTTTCAAGTTGTGCTAAGAAATTTTGATTTTTTATCGTGTACTTGATCGATACTGCCTAACGTTGTGCCCTCTCTCTTTTTTGCAGTTATTTTTAGGCATCCTGACTGATGAGGAACCGTACAGAAGGACCACTCATGGGGGCATAAGTGTTGCTTCATTCTTTTTCCCCACAAGGTGGAGAGATGCAATAACACAACCATAAGTTGGAGGATTCTTTATCTGAAGCCCCGTGGGTTTTTTGAATGGAGTTTTGTACGGGTCAGATAAGGCAGATAAATGTCCCTCAGATGATGGGTCCAGGTGGGCCATGTCATCAAGAGGGATGCATAGATCGATAATTTGTTCAGAAGCTGATTTACTGTGACTTGAAATGCCTGAGATCATTTCATCCAGATTCCTGATTCTCTTTCTATTTAAATACTGCCTGTCTCATCAGGATAGTTGCTAGAGTGTCGTTACTAGCACTGATTTTTTTGTTTATTGATTTATCATTGAGATATGATAAAAAGGGGGGAGACTATAGTGGGAAAATTAATATTAAGAATAATCTTTTCTGTGTATTCAACTGTAACTCATAGTCACTGTGTGCTGAGTCTTTATTACTGCTGATCAGTCTCACTGAATGACGCCGTAGACTTAAGTCATGGTCAAATGGACTGATAGTAAAATTCCAACTTCCTGCGTTGCCATGGAGATGACCCTGTCCGAGAGAAAGACGTGATATCCTACGAGATTGTGGCTTCCAAATCAAGCAGAAGGCGCCTCCGAGTCTCCAAGTGTTACCCTGAAGAAGTGTCTATCTACAGTGGGACAAAAAAGTATTTAGTCAGCCACCGATTGTGCAAGTTCTCCCACTTAAAATGATGGCAGAGGTCAGTAATTTTCATCATAGGTACACTTCAACTGTGAGAGACAGAATGTGAAAAAAAAAATCCAGGAATTCACATTGTAGGATTTTTAAATAATTTATTTTTAAATTATGGTGGAAAATAAGTATTTGGTCATTAACAAAAATTCAACTCAATACTTTGTAATATAACCTTTGTTGGCAATAACAGAGGTCAAATGAGAACCTTATTTTTAGTAAATATTACGTTCATCTACTCACCCAGACAAGTTTGAAGCCACTTGGAATCCTTCAGGGGAAGTTCGTATAAAGTCGTCATCAGCGTATAATGGGGTACATCAAGTAAATAAGGCATGATCAGCCCCAAAACGCCTTCGTTTAACCATGTTTTGTAATTTAACATTAGCACTACTCCCCTTGGAGTTCAGAACGTCTCGGAAGTGTTTATTTGTTCTGTTCTGGGGTGATTTAGAGGCAAAAACACAACTACACAATCACGTGATTATAATAATGCCACTGCCGTGCTCCATCCCAACTGTAGTCGAATCAGAACTTTCCCTCTGCGCTCTACGGCGGTCGGCTAGACAGAACTACTGCAGACATCAACATGGTTCACGTTTGCCTGTTTCTAAATTCCACTAACCACATCATAATTGTCAGTGTAAATTCAGGTTGTGGTCTTCTTGTGCTGAAGACCACAACCTAACCAAGCCCGACCTCGTTATGCCATCCTGTTCGGTTGCTAACAATTAGCTTTCTTGATAGCTTTGGCTTCTAATATTTACTAGCAGGGACATGCTCTGTACTCTCCAGGCTGCAGAATGAACTTTCCCGTGGGCTGTTGCTAGACAAGGTAGCAAGACCAAGACAAGATATTACAGTAGAACAGCAATTTGACTTTTTACAGATAATATTACTGCACTGTACACCCAGGTGAAAAATTTATGTACTGAAATGTGACATACTTTTGTGTACTTGAAGCTACACTAATCATCATCATACTTCAAGTGTGTTCATGATTAGTTAAATTGAAGCATGCTATTTTGGAACAGCTAATTTTGTACTAAATATATTTTTATAGTAATTAAATTTTAGTAATGCTATGCATCCAGGTAGTAGAGATTTCTCTGAAAATTAAGTTGAGTTTTTCCCCAAGAAGTCTGTTTTGGGAATGTTGCTTTGACTCACGGTTCTGTGTCAGGTTTCTCCCAAGTGAATTATGGGTATTTCTTCTGTTTTCCTGTTGGACACATTTAAAAGCATATACATGAACTAAAACCCATAAAATAAGGTTTACTTACAGACCTGTTAACTTCTCTGCTTTTATATATATGAATATAATATTTGTTTACCAAACTGATTAAACATTACAGAACAGCTGCAAGAATTACTATCTGTGTAATATAAACACAGTAAGAAATTTATAAAAGAACGGAAGAACTACCGTGAATAACTTCACTTCATAATTAGACTCAAATGTAACTTAAAATACACTCATGTTCTATTTCCATTCTTTAAGAACAAGGGAGATGTGCAGAAATTGGGCAACTACAGATGAATAAATTTAATTAGTCATACAATGAAGCTGTGGGAAAGAGTGATGAAAGCTAGACTTTGGTCAGCAGCAGTGTGGTTTCATGCCAAGAAAGAGTACTACATATGCAATTTTTGCTTTAAGGATGCTGATGGAGAAGTTCAGAGAGGGTCAGAGATATGTATGAGAGCTGTGAGACAGCAGTGAGGTGTGCTGTAGGAGTGACAGAGGACTTCAAATTGGAGGTGGGACTGCATCAAGGATCGGCTCTGATTCCCTTCTTGTTTGCTTTGGTGAAGGACAGGCTAATGGATGATGTTAGACAGGAGTCTCCATGGACTATGATGTTTGACATTGTTTTCTGTAGTGAGAGCAGGGCGGAGGTGGAGATGGAGGAAAAGCTAGAGAGTTGGATGTATGCACTGGAGAAGAGAAATGAAGATTAGTCGCAGCAAGACCAAATACATGTGTGTAAATGAGAAAGACACAAGTGGAACAGTTAACAGGAAGTGGAATTGAAGAAAGTAGAGGACTTTAAGTACTTGGGGTAAATGGTACAAAGCAAAGGAGAGTGTGGAAAAGAGGTGAAGAAGAGTGAGCAAGCTTGTTGGAATGGGTGGAGAAAAGTGTCAGGTGTCCAGCTGAACAGCGATGTTGTACGGTCTAGAGACAGCACCAATTAGAACAAGACAGGAAGCATAACTGGAGGTTGCAGAACTCAAAATGATGAGATGCTCTTTAGGAGTTACGAGGAAGGGTATGATCAGGAATGAGTTAATCAGAGGGACAGCTCTTGTTAGATGTTTGGGGATAAAGAAAAGTTTGACAGATTATTTGCTGTGGCGACCTCAGAAGTGAAAAGCCGAAAGAAAAAGAAGATGAAAAACAAAGGAAAAGGGTTCTTGCATTCTTTGAATGATTTATTTATAGTTAAATAGACAGTTAAAAATGACCAAGGTCCGGACCTCAGTGTCCCCAATGGTAGATACAGTCTTGAGGAAGACCATGACTACAAGTTTTTCCCCTGTGATGTAGGAAAGACTGAATTTTTCTGACTTGTTTGTTTTCTTATCTTTTGTTTCTGTGGCTAATTCAGGGAGTGGGGCTTGGAGAAAACATTGACATGCAGCAGACTTATGCGGGTCTGACTGTATTTAAAAAACCAAAAAGCCTTTTTTACAATTTTCAGTGTAGGAAACCTTTAATCAGAATCAGAATCAGAATCGGTTTTATTGCCATTGTTTGAGAACAAGTTCACAAACTAGGAATTTTTTTCGGTACAGTTGTGCACAAAACCATTTAACATAAGTAAAGATAAAATAAAATAAAATAAAAAAATAAAATAAAAAGAATGAGCCATAAGGCTAAAGTCTTTATAAATATTATAATCTGTATGTATATAATAGAACTATGAAAAGATAAAAATCCTTTTTAACATGAGAACAGCAGCAGGGTTCCATTCACAGATGTGCAGGTGAATGACAGCAGCAGATCTAAGTGTGATCAGACCACACAGTGCAGTAAAATAAAGTTACATAGTGCAGATGGTTCTATCCTACATGGGTCTTTAACTGAACTATCGGGTCTTGTTATTGTTCATGAGTCTGATGGCGGAGGGGAAGAAACTGTTCAGGTGGCGGGAGGTGTGGGTCTGGATGGACCGTAGCCTCCTGCCTGAGGGGAGGAGGGAGAATAGTCGGTGTCCAGGGTGAGAAGAGTCAGCTGTGATCCGACCCACACGCCTCTGGGTCCTGGAGGAGAACAGGTCCCGGAGGGATGGGAGCCTGCAGCCAATCACCTTCTCAGCAGCACGCACGATGCGCTGAAGTCGTTGTTTGTCCCGGTCTGCGGCGCCGGGGAACCACACGGTGATGGAGGAGGTGAGGATGGACTCGATGATGGCCGTGTAGAACTGCACCAGCATCTCGGTCGGCACCTTGAGTTTCCTCAGCTGCCGCAGGAAGTACATCCTCTGCTGGGCCTTCTTGATGAGGGAGCTGATGGTTGGCTCCCACTTGAGGTCCTGGGTGATGGTGGTGCCCAGGAAACGGAAGGAGTCCACGATGGAGATGGGGGTGGGAGAGTCCATCAGGATATTTGATGTGTAAACCAAATATTTAGCATGCCAAATAAATATTTAGGTATATATTGATTTTCATAAACGAATGAATAACGTTGTGAAACTGACTTAGAAAAATGAACTTTTCTTATGATAGATGAAAAAACCCCACCAGAGTGGTTTTTGGCTTAATTCATGCATGTCTGAGTAATCCTCCTGAATCCTGCAGCTGCAGCTGCTCCTGCCTGTCCTAGAAAACGACTGAGTGTTCAACTAGTGACATCACTTGTTGAAAGTTGAGTGCTAGAGGTGTCTCCTTTTTTATATACTGGGCTGAAAAAATGTGCTTAATGGACGCAGCTGTGTTGGTTTGGGCTCTGTCTAAAGCCTGGAGATTTAGCAAATGAAATAGGCTTTCTTAACTCTGTTTAAAAAAATTAAAAAAATAAACCAAACGTTTAAGCACTTAATATACAGTAACAGAGTTTCATAGCGGTACTCTGCGCTTTTCTAATTATTTGTTAGAATACTGTTTGTGATGAAGCTTAGCACTGTTTGTTTCCTTTTGATCTGCTCCCGGCTGAGCAGCACGGCGGAGCGTAGCGTTGGGGTGCAGGAAGCGGGTTTATAGAAAAACGAGCCGTTTCACTTCATGGTCCAACATTAACTACAGGATAGAAGCTAAATTTCAGGACAAATTGATACTGTATGACACCAATGGTAACATTTTGGCATATATATGATTATCCCAGAAGTTGAAAGCTGTAACATAGCAAGATATAGTCCCTTTAAGGTTAACATGATTATTTTCACAATTTTTTTGTTATATTTTGTTTACATTATTGTCTTAGATAGATCTATATTACTACTGTACAGCTCTTTGGTTGAACAGTGTTTTTAATGTTTTATATAAATAGAACAGGTTTATATGAAAGAAATATAGTCTTCTTAGAATCTGACAGTTTTTAGATAATGAAGTCATGACACAGAAATGAAAACACACACCATGTGATCCATCCTGTTGACTAGTGTTCACCTCCTTCCATTGAAGCCTTATTTGACTCTGATCTGCCCAGGAAGGCTGTCTGAAGACGGCGCTGCAGCAGTTGGCCTGCGCTGCTCCCCGTTCAGCTGTTGCACCTGCTCAAAGGCTCGAGGCAGCAGCACAAAGGGTGCAGTATCACAGAGGAGTCTCACCGCATGCCTCATATTCCCGGAGAGTTTTATCCACCAGAGCTGGCAAAGGGTGGGAGAAAAAGGAACCGTTGGAGGCTAAACCACACCATCTGCCGGGAATTAACTGCAAATACGGACAAGGAACAAATCTGTTGGAAGCTCTGGTAAAGAAATGTAAAAAATAAAATCTTTTAAAGCTGCAGGATGAGCTCACCCTGAAAAGAAATCTTCTACAAAACTGATTTTAGTTGCATACTAAGTTCCCTTTTTGGAACCAATAATTTGTACAGTCCCGTTCTGCTAAACAGACGGCACTTACAGTGGTTTTTAGTAGGAAAAAAGCTTGATATTTTCCAAAGCTCAGAGGTCCAGAAGAGTTGAACAAACGCCACAGATTCACCTGTATGATGGCAGGACAGAAACTATGTTTGTTTCAGGAAGCAGACCGAGACTTATGGATGTTATGGAGAGCCACAGACCCCAAGTGAGAAATAAAAGAAGAATAAAAACATCCAAGTTAGTAGAGAAACTGCTTGGAATATTTAAGATATTTAAAAACTGACAAGGATACAACTTTTGGTCAGAAGCGTACTAATTAAGTCAAATAGGGTTTAACAGTCTAATGGGGTATAGATATAAACAGTTAAAATTCAATTCAATTCAGTTTATTTACATAGCGCCATTTCACAACAGATGTCATCTCAAGGCACTTTACAAGAAGAAAACCACAGAAGATTGCATCGTGACTTCTCAGCAATCCCTCACACTGAGCAAGCATGACGCGACAGTGGAGAGGAAAAACTCCCTTTTAACAGGAAGAAACCTCCAGCAGAACCAGGCTTATCATAAGCGGTCATCTGCCGAGACCGTCTGGGTTTTGGAGAAGGCAAGAAGGCTCCTCCTTGGTGTGCTTTGTTATATTTATACAGAAAAGTCCTTAATTTCCATTTAGAAGTTCCTAGGAACTCGATTTGATCTAAGCAAAATAAGAAGCGCCTTTGTTTTTGTGCATATGATTATTCTTTTAGTTTTATATTCTGAATTAAGTCCTGTGTTTTATAACAGTTTTGTTATATTTTACTCAAAAATTCTCACTATAAATGATTCTGCCCATGTCCTACATGAATTTGGTGCTGTACCTCTACAAAATGAGACAAAATATACTTAAATGTTTCTTTTTTTGTTGTAATGAGAATATTAGGGAACTAAATAATTGCAACATTATTTTGGGTTTTGCCGTGCGTAGTCGCACCAAAAAGATCAGTTTCTTTTGCACCTGAAATGTGACTTGTTTCACTCGGCTCTGGATCAGAAATGTGAGATCTGTGATTCAGCCCAGACAGAACATCCCAGATCTCTCATAACAGCTACAACACTTCGACATTTTTTTTCCATAAAATTTAAAACACAGCTTTAATCTTGTCCTCCACACGTGCTGGAAGTACCATTTGGTTAACTGTTTCATATGATTGCCCTTCTGTTAGTTATCGGTTCAAACTAGTACTGCCATTTTATGTTAATATGAGTTTTTAAATGCTTTTAGTGAACATTCATTAGGTTGTTTTTAAAAATTAGTGATAGATATAATTTAGTCCAATAATGAATCTTGAAGCTTTTAATTCTCAATGCTTTTAACTGTGTTTTATCCAGAGGTGTCCCATTCATTACTCAGGTAGACAGTACGATTTAAAAAGAGTTCTGCAGAAGCTGAAGTACCAATTCAAGGTTTTTACTTATGCAAAGTAAACATGCTCGTTTAGATGTATACAAAGTCTATGCAATTATTTTACATCGCCTTATGCATCGCTAAGAAAAATATCCTCTTGAACTGTAAAAATAAAAATACTCTGAATATTAATCAATATAGAGATCTCCTTCTGGATTACATTGGTCTAGAAACGGCATCTGCCTCCACATCTGATCAATCTTTCTGGTCACCCTTGATCAGTTCCATCACCTAGTGGGGTCGGGCCCTTGATTCCATTCTGTGGGACACGGTTGCCGATGTGGAGCTTAAGGGTTGGTGGTGACTGCAGGGAGGTCCTTGGGGGTGGGTCCGCTTGCGGTTGGGGCGGTAGGTGCCGTGACTCTCGCCTGGGGTGGGACTTTGGGGGCTTTGTGTGGTGACTCCTAGTGGCTGCATGCGGCGCCTTAGAGGGGTCGTGCTGGCGGACACGGGTTACTGGCCTGGTGCTGTGCTGCTCTGGGGGGGTCTGGGCTGGGCCTGGGGCTCGGGGTTCTGGGGCGGCGTCCCCCGGCTGGGGCTGGGATTGGCCGCCCAAGACTTCGGTCTGCTCACGGGCCTGGCGCGGTATGTACGGGGTACCCGAGTCGGTGGTGCGCCGGGTTCCGGCCTCGGCGCGGGGGCCCTCGGACGCTGGCGGTGCCTGGGGCGTCTCTTATTGGCGGGGAGGCTTTTTACCATCTAGCACAGGCGCTCTTTTTAACGGGGTGCGCTTGGGACGGGAGGGGGGAGGGCGTTGAGGGGGAGGGGGGGCTAAACTCAACCTGGATGTCTAGTGACATGTGTTTTGTTAGCAGTGTGAATGTTGGGAAGGATTAGGTATGCCCCTGGCATGGGGGCTGGTGGATTGCCGGGGCCCCCATGGGGCTCGGGGATGCCGCTGCCGTGGGCCCCTACTTGACGTGCTGGGGCCTCCCACCCCTGGTGGATCGGGCCGAACGGGGGTGCCTATTGGAGTCAGCAGGGGAGCTGGCTCCCTTGGGTTGGCAATGGTCACCCCAGTTAGTTTCTCCCCATCCCCATGCCTCTGTCCACCTGCTCCTTCATTCTACCATTCACAAGGCCTTGGGACATGGGCACGTCACTGGGGTGCGGGATGGAGCTTCCGTCTTCGCTACCCGGTGGCTGCCTGGGTACCGATTTTATTGAGTAACTTAGACACTTACACTTGCAACATTTACATGGAACGCACATGTAGGGACATGGCGGTGTGGCGCATTGGCGCTGGGGGCGGGACCCCTCATGGGGGGCCCGTTGTGGGGCCTCGCCTGTGGTGCCGGCACCCACTGTTTAACTGCATCTAGACACTGAGGGCCCGGGGGGGGGGATGGGGGTACCCGGCAGTATTCCCATGTCCCACCCCTCTGTTTTAAGTGCACATTAGAACAACACGCAACAACACCACATTGAGCGGGGGGAGAGAGGCTGGGGGGGTCTTTCCACACCCCTGTTCGTTGGACCATCAGGGGTCGGAGCCCGGATAGAACATCAGGCCGTCTGGTCGGGGTCCTGGGCTGGTGGGCTGCTCTTGCCGATGTGGGGGCCTTGGCGGTCTGCTTGTCCCCGTCCTGGTGGGCAAAGGGGTCTGTCTCCTGGGTGCAGGGGCAGGGTTCTCTATTGGGGCGTCTGTCCCTGGGCCTGGGAGTATGGAGTATAGTGTACGTATGGGGGTATGAATGAGTGTATAGCGTCCTTTTTTCGTATGTCCTGTATTTGCAAGAATGTGTACGCATGAGAGGGAGGGTACGTATGAGTGTCTCTGTCTGTCTATGTCTACCTGTCAGGTTGGGTGTTTGGCTGCTCTCTGGCCTGATGCATCTTCTTCCCTCCCCGTCACTCCCCGTCGGTGATGGTTGCTCCTGCCCGCTGGTTGATGATGGCTCCCGATGCCTGGGGCCGGGGGTCCCGGTTGCGGCCCGGCTCGGTCCTGGTGCATGTCGGGCGGGTCCTGGGTGGTCCGGTGTGTCGGGCGGCCGCTGTTTCGGGCCGACGTCCTCCTTGGATTGACTTGGGCACCTCTTCTGGGGGTGCCGGGGTTGTAGAACAGGTTGGTGCCGTCCGTTGGATCAGTGGGGACCGTGCCTGGCGCCCAGGCCTCCTGCCGGTTCCAGAACTTCTGCTGGCTGGTCTGTTCACCTGGTGGGGCTGTCCGGCATTGGCTGGGCCCCTGATCTTGGCGCCCTACGTGGGGCGGGATCTGGACCCGGGAGCTGGAAGATCTGGATGTCCAGGTGCCGGCTGGGCGCGGCCTGGGGAGGGCGTACATCCGCTGTGGCTCTTGCTGTGGCTCACTGGCGTGTGGGTGTGTGGGGGCGGGCCGGGTTGTTGGCGGTGGGTTTTGGTCCGGGGTGGCGGCGGCGTGTGTTGTCCGTCGGTTGGCTGCGGATCCCCCTTGTCTGCGGCGGCAGCGGGGGGCCCTTGTCGGCTGGTCCCTGGTTGGGGCCCCGCTGGGGAGCGGGGTGCCCCTGGTCCCCGTGGCCTCCGGTTCCTGATCCGGGCTCGCCCTGGCGTAGCCGGTTACCGGCGGAGCCTGTGGGCTCGTCACTGCGATCTCTCGGGCCCCAGCATTGCGGCTGGTGGGTGGTCCCCTGGGGCTTCCATCTGTTTCTCAGTTGGCGGGTGATCGACCCTGCGCTGATCCGCCTGTGGACTTTGTACTCTGTGGGACCCTGGATGCATACATCTCTTGCCTTGCCTCCTCCATGTCTGTGCCGATTCCTGTAGGACGGATTGACGGTTCCTTACACCAGCTATCAATCACTTGCGTGGGGAAACCTTATTCCGACCTGCATGCTCGCACACACACATAGGTGTGGGGACATTGGTGTGGACGGACATATCTTAAGTTGAGGTTATCATCATTAGTTAGTTGTTCACAGGAGCTTACCAGAAACATTTGTATTATGGTCATTAATCCATGCTTGTGTGTAGTGAATGTGTAATTCTTAGTTTATTCTACTAGATCCGAACTATTGGTTTGGTTCTGTACAGTTTGTTGTTTTTGTTTTTTATTACTGTTTCTCTGCCGTTCGGCAGAGGTGGAGGACTGGGATGTTTTCTTGTGTTCTTTGTTTGCCTCCCTGTCTTGTGTCGTCAGTTCGCACCTCTGTTGGTCCGGTTTCTTTTCTTCACCTTCTTCCTTTCTCCCTTCTTGTCTCAGTTTACTGTCCATGACGTCAGGAAATTAAACCCACAGTAATCACTAATAAAGATTTTTCATACATATACATCAAGTGGCGTACTACAGCGAAGCTGTAATACTCTGCTTGGGAAAGTAAAACTGTTCGGCTTGTACTTGGTACTCAGACACCAATTCTGACTAGCATACTGCTAGACAGAACACGTTAAAAAAAAAAAAAAAAAAAAAAAAAAAAAATCTACTTAAAGTTTAAAAGTAAAAGCAATGTGATTAAAAAATGTCAGCAAGGACAAAAGATGACTACGGAGCTATTAAGTGATAATTAAACTTGCTCAGTAATGCATGTGTAATGGAGCTGAAGATATGATGCCTATAGTTGCCTGTCAGTATTGTAGCCTAAACATGCATTTGCCTGAGTCTCTGCATCGGCCATCTTTGAACACAGCGACATATGGCTGCTACATCGTGGCTGGACTGTGAAGTGGTTTGCGTCATGCCCAGTATCCGATGGATTACATACTAACCAATAGTGTGTCAGAATGTTAGCTGTTAAAAATCATTAGACATTTAGATGTGGAACATTTAGAATGGAACCGGAGCGAAACACGTTCAGTCTGGTGCAGATTGTATTCTGTATGTCAGAGTTAATGGAAACCGTGCTTGATGGCGACATCAAACTTTGAGGTCCTGCCTCCGCTATACGATATCACCCATTTCAACGATTTGCACAACTTTTAATCCCCCATACCTCCCGGACACACAGACCAAAGTTGATGGAGGTATAATAAAAGCTTTAGGACAAGTTCGTTCAAATGCGATGCCAAGAATAAGGAAAGAATTAACTAAAATATGGCACTTTTAACAAAATGGCTGACTTCCTTTTGGACATACCCAATAGGACCTGTCCTAACTAAATTTCAAATTTGATCCATAGAGTGAAAGTCAAGTTAAGTTATTTAACACATTTAAAAACAAGATGAGTTGACCAAAGAGCTGTACAAGTTATGAACAATCCTAAAATTCATAAAAAGATGAAAGAAATTAATGAAATAATGATATATAAACTGATAAAACACAGAGTATAGATGAGTAATAACTACTTATACTCTCTTATCAGTCATAAGCTAAGGAAAACAACTGCATTTTAAGATGACATTTAAGTGTTTGGAGAGATTGAGTATTGCAAATGTTAGAAAGCAGAGCAGCAAATGCGTGGTCACATCTATGTTTAAGTTTGGATCTAGGAACATCAAGAAGAAGCTGGTTTGTCGACCGATGCGTTCTTGAAGGAGTGTAGATGTGAAGATGATTAGTCAAATAAGAATGGGCCAGCCCATCTAAATCTTTAAAACTAGTAAACTGGGAGCCAGTAGAGAGCAACATTCTGGACAATCTACAAAAGCTGCAGGAAGGATTGATCCAGGCTGACACATAGAGCAGTAATCCAGGTGGGAAATAACAAAAGCATGGACAACATTCTCAAATCTTTCACAGGGATATAGGGCTTAGCTTTAGCAATAAGTTGTAACTGATAAAAGCTAGACTTTATGTCAGTCAATGTAGCGGGGTATCTCTAAAAGAAAAAAGATATTTTTACGTCCACCACAATCACAATGAATGTAGTCTAATAAAATACATAATCCACACGTCTTTTGTCACAATGCAACATAAAGTAAAATAACATAAAATAACAGCACCCTGTTTTTTTTTCTTTGTGATGTTTTTTGACAGTTGGCAAACAACAAATTGGCGTTTTTGCACCATCAGCTGGTATGGAGTGTAGACCATTACATCACTCAAGGTTGCACTTCTCTCTCTAATACTGGAGATGTATTAGCATTGTCCCTACTTTGCATTTGTTCTTTTATTAAGCCAAGCTCTAATGTCCATTTTTTTCCCATACAATTGTATCAAAACATCTCTACTGCAACCAAAAGGTTTCTCTAGGCCGCAGGCGTCAAAGTCAAGGCCCAGGGGCCAAATCCAGTCCGCCATGGCCAGTGATGCGGCCCTCTAAACTGTAGAGGACCATATACATAAAACCTTTAAGTTCTATGTATATGCACCTAAAAACCCTTTTGTCACTCAAATCAGAGTTTATTTGAATAGTCACAAACCACATCATTATGAAAATGTGTTCAGTTTCATTTAATTTTGAAAAGTACTTGTTGAGACAGATATTTATTCATGTTTTAGCAGTTTATTAAATATATTTTTATCAATACTTTCTGCCACAACCGGCCCTTTAAGGACATTCATTATCTTTATGTTTGACATCTCTGCTCTAGGCCAACCAATTGGCGTCAGACCTGCTTTTCCTGACCTTAGACCTGTACAAATGCTGGATAGAGGGTAGGTCAGCCCTGATGATCCTCTCTCCAGCCCCGATCATTGCATCCTGGTCCTATCTTGTTTTGTGAGCCAAACCACACCGTGACAAACAAACATAGGGCAGACTGAATAATGGCAGAGTAGAAGATGACAAGCAGCTCCTGGGTACGCTTTTTCTTCCTGAATTGCTGCTGGAATTACTGTCTGTGCTCGACCAGTGGACCAACCAATCGGCCCAAGTCCGAGTCAAGTATTGACCCTCTAAAGACTGAATTTAACATGTGATCCATGCACAATCTTTGTATAAAATACTTTGGGTTCCAATTTGTAATTTTCACCATGCATTTCTATGTTTCATGCATTCATCTTCTCCTTTTACGATGCCCCAAAAAGAATCTGACAGCCTGTAAAATGTCCCATGATACAAACTTTAAAGTAAATCACATAATTTCATTTGAAAGTAAAACTTATCCAATATATTCACCCGTATGTCTATGAGGATCAAACTTTGAGCTTCAGTTTTGTTCCTGCCATGTGGAGTTCCTCAGGGCTCTGTACACGGGTCAATAGGCAGATGATAGTCAGATTCAAAAGAAGAGAGGGTTCCTGTCATAGTTCTCCGTCAAAACTTTCTCAAAACAAAATCTTTGTAAATAATCTTAATGTACAAACATATGTTAAGCTTATTAAGTTAACAGACAGACAACCATGACCATGAAACACGAAATGACAGAGCAAGTTTGACTCAGTGGAAACACAGCTGTAGAAACAGAGGAGTGACTGAGAGAGGAAGAGGGAGCGGCAAGTAATAACAGCGGAGGAAAAGATACAGAAGACAAGCTGAAATCATAATAAAGCATGAAGGACTGAGACAGACATAAAGAAAGAGGAGAGGAAGGCCGGCTAGAAAGTCACGGTGGTCCTCAGACTTCTTCTCTTATCCTAACATCATTCACCTGAGTTTTCTCGACTCACCTGTGAGTCTGTTGGTGCCTTGATTCCCTGAGGGACTCACAGAAAGATGTCTACGGGCCAATCTGATCACGCTGTGCAATCACTGCTGGATTTGTGAAGCTTTTGATAAAAATCTCACAGATAAAAATGGCTGAATTTTGAAGACTAGATTCATTTAATGACAGAACGAAAACCTGGACCTATTTTTTGCATGGTCACCCTTCGGCAGGACCATAGCACAAAATTCTGGGCTCTGTACACTCTTAAATGTCAATGAGCCCCATTAAGCACATGAGAAAAAGAGTGGCAAGTTTTTAACTATGAAAAGCATAAAATGGAACCTGTAGTTTTGTGATATTTTAAGTTCAAGGTAGCTGTTATCTGGACTAATCGACAAGGTAGTGATCATAGACTTAGGAAAACCTGCAAAGCCTACAATGTTGACTGAATAGATTGTGATTTTTGATCACTTTTAAAGCAGAAGGTCTGGAGTTGGTATGGACAATCCATGTCAGTTTTTAAATTAAACAGACAGATGGTCACAAAATGTTAAAATAGGATGGAATTTTGCTCATAACTCATTTGTCTACATTTATCTAATGGTTATTAGTTAGCAAAAGTTGTCCTTACCAGACGGTTAATTTCATGGTCTAATAGAGCTCCAGATGTCATGTGACTCTCAGAGATTCAGCGCAACATTGGCAAGCAGGAACACAAGGCAAGGCAGGGCAATTTTATTTGTATAGCACACTTTCAACACAAGGCAATTCAAGGAGCTTTACATGATTAAAATTACAACACAGAAAAAAGAGCATACATCAATTTGAAGATTAAAATACAAGAAAGCATTTACAATAAAACAGTAATCAAGACAATCATTTGTATGAAATTAAAAACAAGCAAGTAAAAAGCAATAATAAAATCAGTTACTCATAGGCGATTCTAAATAGGTACGTTTTAGTTTTAGATTTAAAAGAGTTCAGTGTCTCTGTAGCTTTGCATTCTCCTGGTAGTTTGTTCCAGATATGAGGAGCATAGAAACTAAAAGCTGTGTCTCCATGTTTGGTTCTGGTTCTAGGGACGATCAGTAAACTAGAGCTGGAGGACCTGATTGATCTGGATGGTTTGTACCGTGATAGCAGATCTCTAATGTACTCTGGTGCTAAACCATTCAATGATTTATAAACTAGTAGGAGTATTTAGAAGTCTTTTCTCTGAGCTACATGGAGCCAGTGGAAGGACTTTAGAACTGGGGTGATGTGTTCTACTTTCCTGGTTCTAGTGAGAACACGAGCAGCAGCGTTCTGGATCAGCTGCAGCTGTCTGATTGATTTTTTAGGTAGACCTGTGAAGATACTGTTACAGTAATCATAAATGCATGGATGAGTTTTTCTAGGTCTCCTCGTGTCATCAGTCCTTTAATCCTAGAAATGTTCCTCAGGTGACAGAAAGCTGACCTTGTTATTGCCTTTATGTGACCCTGGAGGTACAGGTCTGAGTCCAACATTACACCTAGATATCTGGCCTGGTTATTAGTTTCTAATTGGGCCTGTATAAAATGATTACTGATATGTTGGATGAAATTATGGGACGTCCAGCTGTTAATTTGCGCAATGCATTTTTTGTGGATTTGGACGGGTTCAACATCATCTGGTGACATTGAGAAATAAAGCTGAGTGTCATCAGCATAGTTGTGGTAGTTAACATTGTTGGTGGTTATAATTTGGCTTAGTGGGAGAATGTAGATGGGAGGGGCCCTAGGATGGAGCCCTGGGGGACCCTGCATGCGATCTCTGTGTTTTGTGATGAGAATTGGCTAATTGACACAAATAAATTCCTGTAATCAAAATGAACGTCGCTGGCTGGGATTTTACTCCGTCGGAGTTTACGCCCCATTTTAAAACCGAAGACATTATTGTATATACCAGGAAATTAACGAGATGAAACATCTCCGATCCTTACCATGCCCCTGGGATACTTTCAAAAACCTTAGAAAGTGTCGGAGCGGACCTTTTACTGGAACTGAGAGACCCAAACAAATTTTCTGATCAATTTTCCCTGGTCCTACTGCGGAGCATCGCTTAAAGCAGATAAAAGCCTGGAGGGATATAAACGGGAAGGTGAGTAGAAACTTGTCCTCATTTTAGCTTCCATAAGCTACGGGCTTACTAAAAGCATGTAAAATAAATACCATATAAAGTTAAGGAAACGTTGGTTTATGTACGTGATATTTAGTGGTCGTCACATAAGTAGAAACCTTTCCTCACGGGGGTCGCACAGCTTGATTTTAGCTGATCGCTAGACGTTTCATTCCAATAATCCAAAGTTTTCTGCGGTCTGGATCTTTGGGAATCTTGTTAAAATCTCTTTCATTATCACTATGTAATATATATGTATAAAACCAGTTTGTAATAAAAACCGTGTGCAAAACCAGTTTGTTCAAACATGTCAGAAAGAGAGAACCCATAGAACACAAAAGGCACCCTCAAAAGGTCAAGGAAAGATGGCAGAAGCAATGTGAAAGCAACTGGTAGGTGGCTTTATAGCATTCAAATGAAAGTTTTGAGGAAAACGGGACAAAGCAGAAAGGAGGAAATGATTATATTATATAAATTATGTATAGATTACAAATTGTTCAATAATATATGATTTAAACAGGGGAAACATGCTGCAGCAAAATGTGACTTTTGTTTTCAAGAAGAGCCTGTGGAAAATGTTATATTATTATGCCTGAAACATACTGTTAAGAGAAGGCAACTGGTAGAAAATTTACAACTGGACATTGAAGACCTTTCAAACTAAATTTCTATTTAGTGCTGCGATATCTTAAGAAGATAAAATTGATGGAGAGGATGTAGTTTTTGTTTATGTTTTTTTAATACTTTGTTAATATTTAGTATGCATCGAACGCTGCTTGCCAACCATCATTAATCATACATTCATGGCTAATGTTTAGTGTTTTTTTGTTATAACTATCAAATGTCCTACGGTACTGAACTCACCATACATTTCCAGCATTCCTTAAAAGCAGCGTAGTTACAGACAAGCTTCTGCAAATTGGTGAATGACGTCCGTGTGTTGCTAAATAAAGAAAGATCGGTCTTACAAACCTGCAGGTTTCTTTTTTACATTTATGTTCAAATTAATTTGTGACTGGATAAAATCAGCCACATCTCTCTATATGTGCCGGGTGAAATGAACGTGGCTGCATGCACATTGCACAGATCTTTCCTGTACTTTCGGACAGTGTGGTTGCAGAGCAAGTCGGGTCTCAAATCTGCAGGGAACATCGGCAACAAAGTTTCATAGAAAGTAGCTAAATGTCAGAAATGGTGATACATTTATTGCTAGGTGGTTTTAGGGGAAAAAAAAAGTTGTTAAGAGAGTCTGAAAAGTCGTTGCACTCCCTTGCTGGTGTTAACGGTTGCTGTCGAGTGAAATAGACCTTTTTTTTATTGCTTCCAAGAGGGGGACTGCTAACATGTGGAGAACTGACACTGACATAAAGTTAGGTCTAATTCTCACAATTACAGTTGGTAACAAATGGTATAATTAAATAAATTGATATCAATTAATTAGAGGGCCCAAAAAAAAGAGTTGTAAGGTTCCATGAAAGCCTTACGAAGACCATAAGAACTTTACGGCTAACTCAAGGGGTTCTTGTGAATTGATCGGCAGCCGTACCAACTTCCCATCAATGCTGGGGGAAACTGTACCTCCCTACGGGAATGTCCATGAACTCCAGACTTCATATGAGCCCATCGATCATAAGAACCTCTGTGACTGTAGCAATAAGATTATCAAGTTGAGAAATTAAGACTTTTTAGTCATGATGTTTTGACTTAAAGAACAGAACATAAATAAAGGTTTTATTAAATGAAAGTTTTTTTTGGTTAAAAAATGTATTCTTGAACAAATATGAATGATTTGTTTTTCCAAAGTCTCAAATTTACATTCTCTATGATTAATAACAGGTGTCAAAGAGGTTGACGACGAAGAAAATGGAGACTTAGAGGCCGGTGACGAGGTAACTCGGGATGTGGAGACTGGCAGGGCAGAACCTTGATTCCTGGGGATCGACAGCGGTGCAGGAATTTGAGGTTGGGAGGCCGGCGGCGATGCAGAACCTTGTCTCTCAGAGGCTGCCGATGCAGAAAATTGAGCCTCGTCTGTGAAGCAGAATCTTTTTTTTGAAGAGACTGACATCGATGAATCTTGTGACGAGATGGCAGAACATTGTGGTGTATTGGCAGGCGGAGAACCTTGTGACTTGGAGACCGGCTTGGATAAATAGACTGGCAACAAGGAAGCTTGTTGGTTTCCTACACTGAAAATTGTGAAAAAAAGGGTTGTTGGTTTTTTAAATACAGTCAGACCTGGATAAGCCTGCTTATGAGAAGAAAACAATCAAGTCAGAAAAATTCAGTCTCTTCTACATCACAGGGAAAAAAAATTGTTTTAATCGCATGGTCTTCCTTAAGACTGTATCTACCATTGGGGACAATGAGGTACGGACCTTGAGGATTTTCTGCTGTCTATTTAATGATAAATAAATCATTCAAAGAATGCTTTCCAATTACCTGTGTGGTTATCTGGATGGAGATGTGGTTAAACGGTGGAGGCATGGCCGTGACAGACGTGGGGTGAGCATGGGAAACGTCATCCACTTTTCCTTCGTTTGTCATCTTCTTTTTCTTTCAGCTTTTCCTTTCAAGAGTCACCACAGCCAATCATCTGTCTCTATTTAGTCCTATCCTCTGCATCCTCGGCTCTCACACCAACTGACTTCATGTCCTCCTTCACGACAACCATAAATCAGATTTTTGCTCTGCCTCCTGCCTGGTGGCTTCATCCTCAGCATCCTTCTACCGATATAATTGTCGTCTCTCCTCTGAACGTGTCTAAACCATCTCAGTCTGGCCTCTCTGGCTTTTATCCCCAAACATCTAACATTATTTGTCCCTCTGATTAACTCATTCCTGATCCTATCCGTCCTCGTCTCTCCCAAAGAGAATCTCATCATCTTGAGTTCTGCAACCTCCAGTTCTGCTTCCTGTCTTTTCCTCATTGGTTCTGTCTCTAGACCGTACAACATCGCTGGTCTCACTCCCGCCTATAAACTTTCCCCTTCATTCTTGCTTAAACTCTTTTATCACAACAGACACTTTTCTCCACCCATTCCAACCAGCTTGCACACGCTTCTTCACCTCTTTTCCATACTCTCCATTGCTGTCTACCGTTGACACTAAGTACTTAAAGTCCTCTAACTTTTTCACTTCCACTCCCTGTAACTTCACCGTTCCACTTGTGTCTTTATCATTTACACACATGTATTCTGTCTTGCTGCAGCTAATCTTTATTCCTCTCTTTTCTAGTGCACACCTCCACTTCTCTCCTAAGTAATTGCACTTAAAATACAAACATTTCGCCTGCTGTGGCCTGATTTCACAGTCTTACAATTTCCTCCTGCTCCACATGGAACTGAAATGTTGACCTGATTGTGCGTAATCAAATAGTAGGATTGTTGCAGAGGGTTTTGTGATGAGGTTTAGGATTTTTGCCTTGGACAGATGACCTCTCCTGGGGGTTTAGATGTCGTTCTGGAGGCTGAATCCCCACTCCGCTGCCACACTGGAGACTGGAATTAAGCGGCACTTCAGCCAAAGTTTTGAATTCCCAGAACTTTTTTTTTTTAATTAAAGTGTTCAGAACTCTAAAGACTCTCTGAATGGCGAGCTGTTGCTTTAGCAGGAGGAAATCCCCCATCAAGCACTGGTTGTTGGCATGACAATTGGCTCTTGGGAGCCTCAGTAACTCTACAATACACCTCTCAGCTCCCGGTTAACGAGATGCATTGAGTACGGCGTCCAGTTCTGACTTCATGTTCAAATGCTTTCATGGAAATCGTTTTTTATTCATTTACTTACCTTTACTCTGCGCCTACAGTTCAAAACATCTGCACGTCTGCACCAAATGGTCAGAGTTATGTGTCACGATGACAGGCGTCATTCAGATTTTTTCCATCATTCTACTAAAGAAAACGTTCAAAGACGAAAAATATTAAGTTAATGTGACCCCTGCTGTGGGTCTGGCCCAGAGATGAACGTGTTTTTTAGCGTTAAATGTTCATATCAACCCCAGAACAAAAGGAAAGCACTTCGATACTGGCTAGAGCTGGGACGAAAATGTCGTTATGTACAAAGAGTGAGCTGGGGCTGAAAGGCCACTCTGAGCAGAAGAAGCCAGTAGTCCAAGAGCAAGATGTGCAGTTGGGAGACTGGTAAACTGATCATTTAAAGAAAAACTCAGTCATAAAGAAAGCAAAGCAGTCAGCCAGTCGACCCACCTCCTCCTTCTCCTCCTCCAGCCCAGACAGAGGAGGAGGAGGAGGAGGAAGAGGGATGCAGGGAAAGCACACCTTACCTCCCTCCCTTTCTTCATCCCTCTTTCTATTCCTCCTCACTCCACATTGACAGCAGCTCCCATCACCACAACTCAACAGTGCTGTCGCCGGCAGGCTGAAACACATCCGAACACACCTACACTTACACACACACACACACACACACACACAGACTCTGAGTGCCATCTTCAGCACACACCGAGACGCCCTTGGACTGCTGCAGGCGAGGTGAGTAAATATTTGGTAACCCCTCTGAGTGTGTTGCTGCTGTGGAGTTTGCGTGATTTCTGGGTTGGCTTTGCCTGCATGTGCTGTTGTGGTCTCCCCTCTGCTTTATGTGTGTGTGTGTGTGTGTTTACAAGGCCCGCCGGAGCCAATGGGAATTGTGTTTTGCACCAGACCAAAACAAATCCAGAAAATAATGCTGACTCGCTCTCAGAGGAGTGTGTGTTTCCGTGCAGGGATGCATATGTGTGTGTTCCTGGAGAGGCCCAGAGTCTGACTGGAAACTTGTCAGCTGTTGGGAGATGTGTGAGTGTAAACCGGTGAGGTAGAGGCTTGCTGTGAGTTTGGTGGGGCTTGTCTGGGGAGTAAAAGGGATAAAAATCTTCTGTTGAGCTTTTCTGCTTGGTGCAGAAAAGTAACGTTTGCCTGAAAGGAATTACTCATGTTGTTTAGAGAAAAAAACGGTTCTGGTTATTATTAAAGTAAAGATGTTAACCTGACGTTCCTGAAAAGACAAACTTACCTAATTTCCGTTTAACCAGCGTTTAACATTATCTCAGACTGACAGCTTGGGGGCTGAATGCTTAGAGATCTCCTAAAAGTCAATAGCGGTAAAACAAAGTTCTTCATGGTCGCTACCAGGATGTTGGTCCAAAAGGTTAGAAATCTTCCTATGCATCCACTTTTGTGCGGAAGTAAAATCTGTGAGTGCCGAGGCCTGGATGTTGGACCAAGACGCTACAGCCCTTCAGAGTAAAAGTTTCACAAACCACAACCTGCGTTTTAAAGACTCAGTAACCAGCGTACTTTCAACCTTCCTATATGTTGCGTCTTTTATGCTCCAGGCTGGTTCTAATGCCAAAAAGCGTGGTAAATTCTCTGTTTTGTATTCCAATAGCTAGAACTAAAGTTTCATGGATCTCAAAGTGTGTTTTGCAGAATGTCCGGTCAGTCTAGAACGCACCACTTAAGGTCTAATCAATCAAAGAAGGATCCTCACCACAGGTGGCGCTAGACTTTTTATTTGTCCAATATTTTTACTGTTTAAAAATCAAACTGGTCATAATCAGTTTTTACCCATAATTTTTTAAAATAAGAACATTTTAGTGGAGATGTAAGAAAGTATTGCTACAATATTAAATGACATTGTACTGATATTCAAAGGTAATGTATTGATTTTTATTTGTATTTTTTTTATTTGAATTAAACCATTAACGATAGTAGTAATTTTTCTACAAGTATAACTGGTAGTTGGTGGCTGTTTGGAGCTTCTTTGTTCCAGTGGACCAACTGGATCCGGTAATGCATGAAACAGATTGGAGGGTTTAGAATTCTGTAAAAGTTTTCTAAATTTAAATTATGTTTTAAAAAAAAAATCACAATATATATTCTTACTCATAGAGTTCTTACTCATATATCGCAATTAGGGATGTCCCAATCTGGATATCGGATCGGGCTGATATTTTCACATTTTGCAAAGATCGGAGGTTGGCTATATTTTTAAAGATTTTTATGAAACTAGCTCCTACTTGGGTTTGATGGTAATAGTGCAATAATTGAAACCTCTTTAGGAGTGCAATCAAGGACTCTTAATTACAACAAATCAGCATAGCAGATTAAACAAAATTTTAATATGGGTAACTTAATCAAATATGCCTAACTGTACTTTAAACTATATATAAAGGCATAGAATCTCACTGTCTGAGAAAAACTCCTCTTTAGCTCCTGCAGTGGGAGAGGCAGACGTAGAACAGCACTTGTGCTACATTCAAATAGCGTTGAAAAGCTATGCTGAGGAGCATAGGATGCCTCATCTTGTACTGAAAATACCAATAATAATACTGCAACTTACAAACTATATATAAACTATATCGAATCAGGATCCGATCTTTTAACCGATCTAAAAATGCAGATCGGGACATCTCTTATCTCAAAATATTGTAAAATTTCCCCAACTGAAGTGATCAGAAGTGGGAAAGACTTCATGAATGTGCCGTTTCCTGACGCGCTGGCTATCGCTTCAGTGGGAGGAACTCCCAGTTGGGTCCTGGGAGCAACGCGCTCCAAAACCTCAGTAACATGAAATGCATCAAATTCGCCGTCCAGGTCTTTTTATAATACATTTTGGCACAATTTTTTTGCACATTTTGGCTCCGGTCGTCGACTCAACGCAGTCTGCTGGAGCTGCTTAAGTATACAAATTTTAACTGATTGGAATGTTTGTATAATTCTATTAAAATTACTTTTCTTGTAAAGTTCTTTGAGATGAAATCTGTCGTGAATTGGCGCTATACAAATAAAAGTGAATTGAATTGAGTTTCCTCCCTCTGTGGATAAAGTTGAAAATGTCTGGGCGTCTAAACTGGTATGAGGTGTGAATACTAATCTGTCAAAATGAAAGGCGTCCTTTCTTTTTTTCTGTCACCTTCTAAAACAATAGTTAAACACAGAAAATATTTGTTTAAATGGTCCTCCACCAGAGCTATTGGTGCTGCTGCTGGGGGAAATCTTGCGAACAGGACCAAAGATAGGATTAACAGATATTTTTGGGCCTCTCTAGCGTATTTTTGGTCTCATGTCTATGCAAGAACGTGGGGGATAATGTACTGCTCGTCCTACAGCTTCTTGTGACAGCGCCCCTTGTGACCAGGTGTTGTAACTGTAGTATGTTGCATGACAGTTTCAAAAGTGCATACACCAAACCAAATGAAGGTGTGAAATATACCAGAACTCCTCGCCCAATCAGAACCAATTCGGTGTGAATTAGAGATGATGATATCCAATCAGACGTATCTAAACAGGTCCGGGTATAACTTAGAGCTGGAACAACACATCTGACAAAATAATTTAATTATAACTGGAAAGTACTGTGCTTAATCTGCATGTTTACTGTAGTAATATAGAGTAATTTATCTTCTAAAGTGTTTGCATTAAACCTCTCCTGCACTTTTTAAGAAACCCAGATGAATTGAACATGGTTGTGTTCCTTAGAAACTCTTCAAACTCTTTCCTCTGGTTCCTTCCTCGTGTCCCTGATCCGATCCCTTTTTCACTCATCATTCTTGCGAGAATAGACCGCCGAGGTTTTGGCTGGAACGAGTCTGTTTCTTGACAAGCAGACACCCACAACCAGCCTCTCGCCTCCCAGAGTCTGACCGACTCCGGGGTTAGCCTAATTACCAACGTGTCTTTTGGCTTTTTGTCGTTAGGAAATGATCAGTATGCAGCGGTCGCCTAACCAACGCTCAGCGGCCGCTCCGCTTATCGCAACTCTCAGCAGTAGCTGTGGCTAATTATTTGCTCTCTCTTTCATTGCTGTTAAATGGGCGCAAAGTTTTTGTTTTTATTAACCAGCTGTAAGACTGCTCACAGCTTGTTCAACATCCACAACATCTACGACACAGACCGTCTGACTCTGATACCAACTACTGGTATCTCAACTCAAAGAATTCCCAGGCTGCAAGAGATACAGTGGGGCAAAAAAGTATTTAGTCACCCACCAATTATGCAAATTATCTCAATTAAAAAGATGAGAGAGAGGCCTGTAAATTTCATCCTAGGTATCCTTTGACACTGAGACACAAAATGAGAAATCACATGGTCGGATTTTTAAAGAACTTATTTGATAATTATGGTGAAAAATAAGTATTTGGTCAATGACAAAAGTTAATCTCAATATTTTTTTATATACCTTTTGCTGGCAATGACAGAGGTTAAATGTTTTCTCTAAGTCTTCACCAGGTTTTCACACACTGTTGCTGGTATTTTGGCCCATTCCTCCATACAGATCTCCTCTAGAGCGGTGATGTTTTGGAGCTGGCGCTGGGTAACAAGGACTTTCAGCTCCCTCCACAGATTTTCTATGGGGTTGAGATCTGCAGACTGGCTAGGCCACTCCAAGACCTTTAAATGATTACCATGTTGATGTGTTTGGGATCATTGTCATGCTGAAAGACCCAGCCATGTTTCATCTTCAATGCCCTCAATGATGGAAGGATTTTTTCATTCTAAATCTCACCATACATGCCCCCATTCATTTTTTCTGGTATTCCTGGTCCCTTTGCAGAAAAAGAGCCCCAAAGCATGATGCTTCCACCCCCATGCTTCACAGTAGGTATGGCGTTCTTTGGATGCATGTCTGCATTCTTTTCTTCCAAACATGACAAGTAGCGTTTTTAACAAAACGTTCTAGTTTGCTTTCATCTGACCATCTGACATTCCCCCAATCCTCTTCTGGATCATCCAGATGCTCTCTAGCAAACTTCAGGACATGTGCTGTCTTAAGCAGGGGGACACGTCTGGCGCTGCAGGTGGCTTAGTGTGTTACTGATGGTAGCCTTTGTTACTTTGGTCCCAGCTCTCTGCAGGTCATTCACTAGGTCCCTGTGTGGTTCTGGGATTGATACTCACCATATTTGTGATCATTTGGACCCCACAGGGTGAGATCTTGGTGGAGCCCCAGATGGTGGGAGATTATCAGCGGTCTCCATTTTCTAATAATTGCTCCCACAGTTCATTTCTTCACACCAAGCTACTAACCTATAACAGATTCAGTCTTCCCAGCCCGGTGAAGGTCTACAATTTTGTTTCTTGTGTCCTTTGACAGCTCTTTGGTCTTAGGCATTGTGGAGTTTGGAGTGTGACTGTTTGAGGTAGTGGACAGGTGTCTTTTGTACTGCTAACCAGTTCAAGCAGGTGCTATTAATACAGGTAATGAGTGGAGGACAGAGGAGCTTCTAATGCAACGTTCAGACCGCACTTTGGCATCAAACAGCTCAAATGGAGAAAAGTTGCTGCTGCTGAAAATTCAAACCCTGCTGCTTGTACATCTGTACTCTGCGGCGGCGCGTCACGTCACTACATCAGGGAGCAGGCAGAGATTTCTCTTCCATTGGGAAACTAGTAGTGTATATCTAGTAACCGTAGTTGCCCAAACGGGTTTGTTCTATTGTTAGCTAACATAACAAGAAAGTTAAAATAACATATTTAACTGCTTACGTGGCACTCCGATATTTTCCACCAAATAAAGTCAGATTTTTTCCAGAGTCTCCGACTCCCCAGCCTTCCAGCTTGATCTAGCCGACTCCCCTCTGATCACCGCAGAGACCCTGCTTGTTGAGTAGCTACAGCGCACGGCTCATCCTCAATCCTCCCCTCTCCCCAAGTAGCTCCAACCGGCGGCTCAGCTAATCCTACGTCTTCTCCGCCCTCAGTGCCGGCAGCCCGTCGCTGATTGGTTGCTGCCCAGTGTTTTGCTGCCCCAAAGTTACATTTTCCCAACTTCATGCAGTGGCTGGGTGGCCGCCTTGAAGGAGCGCCGGAGCAGCAGCTGCATTGACGTGCTGTGCCAACGCACGCAACCAGCTGCATGGCAGCTTGGCGCAGCTTAACGCTCTCATCCTGCATAGGTACCATGGACTTTTTATGTAATCTAGCTGCCCTGCTGCCTGGCAGTAAAGTGAGGTCTGAATGTGGTATTACAGAAGAAGTTTAGAAGGTATGTGAAAGCCAGAAATCTTGCATAACCATAATTTGCAACTTGAACCTCCAGCAATTTCTGCTTCCCCTTCTTCCAAAGGTAGGGGCCCAGGGTGGATTCATATCAACCTTCTGAACTGAGGTAGCTGATGTTTGGAGGCAGAAGTATTTCCACTTTTAATGCCATAAAAATACAGTAAATCCTCTGTTCGAGGCATCATGATCGATCAGGAGGGAGTGGACCTGTCTTCCAGCTAAGAAACATGATCTCAGACAGAATCAGATGCTCATCCTGGCCGCTTCACACTTTGCTGTGAATTGCTCTTGTGCACGCTAAAGGTCATGGCCTGGAGAACCCAAGACAACCGCAAATAGCAAGGATAAGACCCTGAGGCTTTCAAACCACTGGCCACAAGCACGATTGGACACCCGGGCACCCTGGTGGGGACCAACATGCCCATGGATCCAGCTTGGTAGACCATATCTGAATGCGTACAGCTTTCACTTTGTTTATACAAGGACTGGTAGCCATTAAAAGAACCCCTGCCATCTTAACAATTACAACACTCTCCACAAACTGCCTTGGGAACACAGTCGTAAGCCTTTACCACAGCCACAAAACACAGGTGGACAAACACCCCGACCCCCCCAGCAGTTCCATGAGGGCAAAGATTTGGTCCACTGATCTACAGCCAGGATGGAAGGTCAATTTCCCAACACTCTGCAGTACCGTTCCCCAGCAGAGAGACACCTCCTAGCCATTGGGACAACTCCTCCTGCTTCAGTCTGTTCCGAAAAAGAAAGAGCTGAGCTAAAAGGCAATGTTCAAACTTGACTGGTTTCTCTTTGTCTAAGAACCTCACCTATGGTCATGACATGTCGATAATGACCAAAATAATGTTGTTTCTCTCTAGATATCAGCATCTGAAATGATCTTTGCTTCTTTGGGAAGCCCAACTTCCCAGGGAAAGCTTGGAGTTGAGCTGCTGCAACTTTGCATCAATAGGAATAAGTTGAACTCATTTGGGCATCCGATTTTTATAGAGGTTTTAAACGGATGTAGTACATGGAGGAGACCTTTGGGCAGATCCTGAAGAATAGCTGAAGACTTTCACGGTGGAAAGGAATGACTGAATTTCCCTCATGTTACTACCTCTATGAACCAAACTCTGACTGTTGCATCATCGTCACTTACAGGATTTGGCTTATAACCTTCAGACTGCTGAGTCAAATACTTTGTAGCAGTTGAAGGTGTGGTTGCAAATTATCCTGAAAGCACTGGAAACACAAGATCGGGCTTATTTCAAGACAGGAAACCTCTGCAGGAATCTTGAATCAGAGCATTAATCGCCGACGGATGGAGAAGACATTCCAAAAAGGTACAAAGTCACGAATTACACTGTTTTTTTTTAGCTTGTCATAAGAGAAATAAATGGAGATTATTTCTCACACTCATATTTTCATCCATCCTATTTATTCAGTTGTAAATTTCAGTTTAAGGTTTTTTTTAAGTTAGTAAGAAAAATATTATTTTACATACTAAATATACTAAATAACTAGCAAGGTAATTATTTAACTAGCTAAGTAGCCTACTTAGCTAATATGCTAAATTACATGCCGATTAGTGGAACCGGACAACTATATTGTAATTGTTCACTAAATATTTAGTTGTAAGCTAACGATTTAGCTAGCAAACTAAACCAGCTAGCTAAATAGTTAGCTTGAAACTAAACATAAAGTTAGCAAGCTTAACATTTAGCTCACGGTAAAAATATTTAGGTAATAGGCAAATTTACTTGTCAATAAGTGCACAGTAAGTGGACTAACAAAATTAAAGCTAGGTCTTATGGGCCTCTAAAACTTCTAGGCAGACTGTGTTTTCCTCTTGACACGTCCATTATTTTAGCTTAAAATGTAGGATGAGCTGTTTTAACAGCAATTTGGGAGTTTGGCAGATGGATCTACAGTAACAGCAGCAGGAGAATATTTAGAGTTTAACAAGATCCAGCCTTTAATTTTGATGGTCCACCTCCTTTTATCTGCAAGTGAATTTGCAAATTAGCTCATTTTCTAGTTATATATTTACATGTTAAATGCTGTTCAAAGTGATATATTTAGCTCACCAGTTTAGCTTGCTAGCTAAAAGGTTTGTTTGAAACTACCTATTTAAATTTAAATAGTTTTAGTTGATAGATAAAAATTTTGATTGTAATCTAAATGTGTACTTAGGAAATAGGGCATTTCAAAATATGAAAATATGTGGAAAGAAATGTAAAAATATTTTGTAAAATGAACCACCATTTATTTTTCTTATGACAGGCTAAATAACTCTAAATATTGCAGATAATCTGCAACTTTACAAACGAAACCCCACAGTGCCCTAATAAAAAAAAAAACCCTGGTTAAATCAATTTTGTTCATGATTAAACGAAATAAATATTTAGATTCAATCAAACAGATCAAAGGCTGGTAAACAGAACTACTGCTTCACATCCTAAACGTCTCTAAACCATCTTCATTTAGAATGCATGATATTCATTTAACAGGTGTCTGCGGCGTCTCCATGATATTCAGGGTTCAGTGTTCAGCACAGCGGCAGTCCGGCCTCCCAGGGGACGGACCTCTGCTGTCCGTCTGTCTCCTAAGGTTACCAGGACTACAAAAACAAGACGGAGAGGCGAGGGGCCCCAGGGGTCCATCAGGGTGGGGAGGGAATGGGGGAGCAGGGAAGACGAGGGAGCTGTGTTTACTTTTGTCTTTCTTTTCTGTTTTTTTGTCTGGCCTGCTCGGCTGCTGGGAAACGACAGCAGAGTGGGGAAGGAAAGAGGAAGACCCTGTCTGTATGGCAGCGAGGCAGCAGGCCGACTTTCTGCGTTAAAGTCACAGAAACCTGCAGGGAGGTGGAAACATGGAGAAACCTGGGAATAGTTTCCTGAAGGAGCTCAGTCCCAGCTTTATTTTTGTGCTCATATCCTTCATCTAACAATGTAGAAGCTAAGAAACGCTTCAAATCACTGAGGACAGATGGCCCTCTCTACTGATGAACCAAAATCCTTGTGTTTTATTGTTCAGCTCAGTTGGTTCAATCAACAGAGAAATAAACTTCTTCTGAAGGCAATCTGATGGTCAACAGTACAAATTTATATGAAATTCTAATTACTTAATCCAGCAGGATTAATGTAACGGCAACAATACAAGATGCCAATTGGTAGATAGTTATCTAAATCCAGTCAGTCACATTAAATCTTGACTTTCCTGCATCTGTTCCTGAGAATGTATGGGGTGACAGTGGAAAGGAACAGTTTCCTGTCAACGGGAGCAAACATTCAGCAGGACCAGGGTTTGAATGATGGGTCATCGCATGCGGGCAGCGAAAAACAGGCAGGAATTTTAAATGAATAATGATGGAAAAAGGCCAACTAAACATCGAGGCTGTTTTCACAACTGTAGATCGTCGACTTTGGTCTGAATCACTTGATCAGTTTGGTAACTATTTTTTCCTCGTGGTTCGAGAAAACTCCAAGGAAACCAGAATTTGTTGCTGCAAACCAGAGAATGTTCAGTCTGTTTATGTGTCAAATGTTTCAGGCTGGAAGAACCGGATGTAAATACAAAATGTAGATGCTGAGTCTATGAATGATTTAATCACATCATTAGTTTGTTTAATTTCAGGTAAAATGATCTGAGCAGTAAACCGACAGATTTACAGAATATGTCTTGAAAGTTGCACTGACCTTTATACTTTACAAAAAGACTCGCCAGCATTATTTCAGATCACATTTCAGCCATGAACAAAATACTCCAGAGTCCATTTGGAAAAATATCGAGTCCAACTCCTCTAAATGGGCTCGGTAGTCATACCTTACAGAGTATGAGGTGCCATTTGTAAAGTTCAGCAGTCAAAATTTAACAGCAATAATTGGTCATTTAGCCCATCTTAACAGAAAAAATTCATATTTTCCTCCATGTTATTTATTAATTCAGAGATGTCACAGTTACAAACTAAATATTTACCTTGGACCTAAATATTGAGCTTCAAGCTAAACAGGCTAGCTAAATATATCGCTGTAAACGAAATATTTAACTCAGAACTAGATATTTAGCTAATATGAAAGTTCAGTTGAGGATAAGCGTAATATGAAAGGGCTCATCCTGTGCTTTAAGCTAAAACGTCGGAAACACGTCGGAATGAAAATTAACAAACATAAAAGGGAGACATTCAGTCTCACCAGAAGTTTATAAAGACATTCACAAGACCCAGATTTTGTTTTGGTCCACTTCCGCTTATCGGTAAGTAAATTTGCTTTTCGTTCTGATTTGCTAAATATTTAGAGCTGAGCTAAGTGTTTAGTTCGAAGCTAACCATTTAGCTTGGTAGCTTAATAGCTTCAAAGTAGATATTCAACTTGAACCTGGTTAATTTATGAATGAATAAATAACATGGACGCAAATATGACTGAAAAATGAATCACCACTTATTTTTATCATTACAGGCTAAATAACCCAAATTATCTTTTAAAGTGACAGTGTGTAGTTTTTGCAGTACATCTTTGAAAATAGCCATTAAAATATTATGTAATAATAATTATGTAAAGCACATTAATTGCAAAATATTGGCGATATTGTAAAATATGACTTTAAAAATCAGTTTTAAAATACATAGGCGCGGGTTCTCTTTTCAGGGGAAAGCCATATTAGATGACGTCTTTACTTCTACAAGAGCCCGGATGGATAAAAGCGCACGGAACACGCCCGCTACGAAAACCTAGATTTCCCCTCAAAATGCAAAAAAGTTTCCCCATAAATACATTTTTACCTCTTCGCTAGTTCCAAGCGATGAAAGAGAGACTGATGTGCTCGTCATGTTGCTACAAATAGATCATTCTCAGGGAATTGAGCGTTTGACAAAATCACTAGTTGGACCTCCGTTGTTAAGTTTCTTACTCGAAGACACAGATGCTTGTGATTATTTAGGGTATGCACTGCCCCCTACTGGCCGAAAATTACACACTGTGCCTTTAAGTTTTAACTGTGTGCCTTTACAAATGGCACCTCCTAACCAAGTGTGGAAAACAGTTTGTTTTAAATGTACACTTTTAAATACAGTAAACAATGACATGATGAAATCATGGACAGACAGAGAGTTTACAAGGATAAATTAAAATTAACATTGGGAACATTTGCAGGTCAACCCTTTTATACAGCATGGCTTATGAAATAGCAGGGAGTCAGATGAAGAGGTTCAGGAGAACAAAATTAATCCAGGATACGCCTCGTTAATTGCTTTCTACAATTTAATGTTATATTCACTTAATATCAAGCAATTCCTACATTTTCTAGGATTTTAGAGCAACATTTAATGTTTATTTTTTTGTTGTTGTTGGTCTTGATTGGAATCCGCTTTACGAATACGATTTTAAAACCGCCTTCAGAGATAAAAACTGGATCTTCAAAATATTCCATTTGAACCAGCTTTGCTTTGGGGGTTTTCTTTATGCGTTAGTACAAAAAATAAATAAATAAAAATAAAAGAAGAAACTTATATCTGGCCAGATTTTCAGACCTCAGGTTGTTGAAAGTCACTGTCCTCCTTGTTCACACCAACATCTTAATGGTTTTTCTACTGCAGAAGAAGAGTGGGAACACACAGAACAGCAATGAAGGTGCTTCCCTCAGCAGGGAGGATTGCAGAAGAACGAGAGAATTTTAACTAAACCAGATTCTGGAAATGATGCTTGTGAGGTAGAATGAAGAATTTTAGCAAAATTACCCCAATAAAGTAGGTATGCAAACACAAAATGCTGTGCTTTAGATCAAAATCTAGTGTCTGGTTTCAGTTATTCTGCTAATGTGTGTAAGCAGCAGTGAGGTGGAGTAAGAGATGCCTGAGTGTGTGATTTTAGGATGTTTCCATACCTGTATGTGTGCACGGCGCAGGCATGAGCGTGCACAGAGACCACAATGTGTACGCGCTGAGTCATGCCAATGGCCGAGCGTGTGTGCACGTGTATCCGTGTCGGACAAAGCGTCCGTCTCCTCCCTGAGTGTGCGTGTCTGGCAACTGGCCGGGCTCCAGCTGCGTCTGGTTGGATAATGAAGTCCAGGTATTTCTGCGGCTGCTTCAAGACACCTGTCACTAATATTTAACGCTAGAGAAAGCCAGACTGTAGAGAGGCTGAGATGAACTGTTAGCTGTTTTTTCTTTTTTTTTTATTAAGGCTGCATAAGTGGACATGAGAGAGAGAGAGGATTTAGATAGAAGTCTTCCCTCAAACTCTGTGTGCAGGAAACATTAAGCTTGTGCAAGTAATCATTTTCCTCCTCTTAAACTTCCATCCATCCATCTTCTTAACCGCTTATCCAATTCAGGGTCACAGGGTAGCTGGAGCCTATCCCAGCAATTATCAGGCGTTAGGCAGGGTACACTCTGAACAGGACGCCAGTCTGTTGCAGGGCCAACACAGAGAGACAGACAACCATTCACACTCACATTCATCCCTAGGACAATTTAGAGTGATCAATTCACCTATCATGCATGTTTTTGGACTGTGGGAGGAAGCCGGAGTACCCGGAGAGAACCCACGCATACACGGGGAGAACATGCAAACTCCATGCAGAAAGACCCTGGGCCGGGATAGGAACCCACGACCTTCTTGCTGCAAGGCAACAGCGCTAACCACTGCGCCACCGTGCAGCCCCTCTTAAACTTATCTTAAGAAATTTGAGCAGATGAGCCTGTACAGTTCTAGTAAAACTGAGTGTGCATCCAGACCTGTTCAGAGCACATTCTTCAAACAACAATTAAATGCAGCTCTAAACAGATGGTTTTAACCTGTATTTAAAATAACTCAGTGTTTTAGCAGCTTTGCAGTCGTCTGTTCCAGATAAATGGAGCATAAAAACTGAAAGCTGCTTCTCCATGTTTGGTCCGGATTCTAGGGATGATAAGTAGACTGGAGTTGGAGGACATAAGTGGTCTAGGGGGTCGATATAAAGAAAACAGATCTTCAACATACTTTGGTGCTAAACCATTTGGTGATTTAGAAACCATTGGGAGTATTTAGAAGTCTATTCTCTAAACTACAGGGATCCAGTGGAAGGACTTTAGAACTGGGGTGATGTGTTCTACTTTCCTGGTTCTAGTGAGCAACAGCGTTCTGGATCAGCTGCAGCTGTCTGATTGACTTTTTACATAGACCTGTGAGGACGCTGTTGCAATAGTCAATCCAACTAAAGATAAATACAAGGAGGATTTTTTAGAGGTCCTGTTGCAACATCAGTCCTTTAATCCTAGAAATGTTCTTCAGGTGACAGAAGGATGACCTTATTGCCTTTATGTGACCCTGGAGGTTCAGGTCTGAGTCCATTATTACACCCAGATTTCAGGTCTGATCAATAGTCTTGTCATATTAACTGAAGCAGTGTGCTGAGGAATGTTCCTTCCTTTTTAGTTCCAAAGAGGAACACGTTTTATTTCTATTCAGCTGGAGAAAGTTCTGGCACATCCATGTATTGATGCGTTTAATGCATTTATTTAGGGTTTTGACTGGTTCAAAGTCACATGGCATTGTAATGTAAAGCTGAGTGTCGTCCGCATAGTTACGACAACTAATTTTGTTTGGATGTTATAAACTGGGCTAGTGGGAGCTTGTAGATATTGAATGTAAGGGGTCCAAGAATGGAGCCCTGGGGGACCCCACATGTGATTTCTGTCTGTTTTGATGAAAAGTTTTCTACTGAAACCACGAATAATCTTGCTGATGAATGGAGGATTTGAAATTGGACTTTAGTTCTGGATTAACATGCTGTCCAGGTTGTTCTTATTAGTAGTGGCTTGATAAATGCGGTTTTTAAAGCCTAGTGGAAGACACCTGACAGGAGGGATTTTTTTTAACTATTTGAATCCGATCAGACTTGATGAAAGAGAAAAGTTTCTTTAGGAAAACTGTAGGTAAGGTATTGCGGCAGAAAGAAGAGCTTAATTGGTTAATGATTTTATCAGAGTTTTTAAAATTTAGATTGTGGAATTCAGACATTTTCTGTACATTGATTTTAAATGGGGATGGGAGTGGTAGGTGTTTTGGAAGTGGTGTATAGAATGACCCTATAATTGTCACAATCTTTTGAGTAAAAAAGTTGACAAATTCATTGCAAGCCCTGGGGGAGTTTTAGTTTAGGAGCTACTGTCAATAGGGGATTAGTCTTTCCACGGTTGCAAACAAAGTCCATCCATTATTGAGGTTTCTGTTAATGATTTCAGAAAAGGAGGATTTCTTTCATTCTTGAAAAGTTACATATTTGTTCAGTCTGTCTTTGTAGATCTTATATTGAACCTGGAGTTTAGCTTTTTTTTTTGCCAATTTCTCTCGGCCCGTTGACACTCCCTTTTTTCACTATATAACAGTGAATCACTAGTCCAAGAAGACTTCTTTCTACCTGAGACTACTTTAACCTTAGTTTGAGCAATGGTATCAATGATGTCTGAAACTTTAGGGAGAGAGTTGTCTACCAGGTTGTTTAATGTTTTTGTGTCGGAGGATGAAGGGGATGGGGGTGAGGTGGGACAGTAAATTTGTTTAAAGATTTGTTTTGAGCTTCAGTGGTCTCACTTTGGCTACATAGTTTGCTTTTAAAAAAAATCCAGATATTCTGATAATCCACATCATTTCCTTTTGTCGCTCCTCTTTAAATCTACATCTGGCCACATGGTTAGAAAGCCAGGCAGAGAGATGCTGGAGTAGGGGATTTGATCCTAGAGATAGTTTAACTTCCTCCTTTTCTCTCTGCTGTCTGGTCCTGCTCTACATCCATGAAGGCTACTTTTCAACTCCTCTGGGATTTGGGGTCATAGATCAGGTATTATTTGGGCTTTGAGAGGCTAATCAGCTGCTCCCAGATGTAAAAACAATAAAATGTATGCATCATAACATCTGTCCAAAAGTAAATAAAGTAAGAGCAAAAATCCTTCCAGCTGCACAGCATCCACAACCAGAGGGAATAGTTGTCCAAACAGACAAATGCCTCAGCCAAACAAATTATGAACAAAACAGTAGCAGAAGAACAAATAGGAGGTAGCATATCAGAGCTGCTCATAATTGATGCCACACTGAGCGGTGCTGTTCTAACTGTTACAACTAAATTACATGACGGTCAACAAATCTTGCATCACCTTGCATCACTGATAACCTAAGTTATCAGTCAGAGTTAGATCTGGACTTTGACTAGGTCATGCTAACACATAAACATGAATTAAGCGAATTCTCTCCATTATAGCTTAAGCTGTGTGTTTTAAGTCATATAGCTCCTGTATCTGCTAATCATCTCTGAACGTCCCATGAAAAAGTGTCCAGATTATATGGGGTTCCCTTCCTAACTAACATGATAACTCAAAACACTGAATTATGTTACTCGATTAATTTTTCAGTGAAATGTCCTCCTAAATCTTTGGGACTTCACTTAATCATTGAGTTTCAGGAAACTCTTACGAGAAGCCTCCTTTTCCTGTGAGTCTGTGGCTGTTCCTGCCAGCCTTTACCTACAGACATGTACATTTCCTTGTGGTCTGCAGCACTAAACAAAGGCCTACCTGTGCAGCAGTGAAGGGAAACTTCCCTTCATCCTTCCAGCATTTTAGGACATCTTTAGCTCTCTTTTTTAAAAACGGGGGCCTTCTGCTGTCCAACTGACCCGTCGGCACCACCTGTGGCTTCTCAGCAGCCCATCTGCGTCATGCTCCACCTGCCAGCCGCCGTCTGTGTGCACCGCCAGCCGGTCTGCACAGTCTGAGCAGACAGATGTTACTTTGTGTCTCCCTGCTTTCAATGCATCAAGTTTTGATTTAAAGCTTTAGGTGATTTTAGTTTAAGGCTGTAAATCTGAACCTGAAAAAGAATCATTAACTGTTAAGACTTTCACTGAGCGGTTTATAGTGGTTCAATGTTTGATGATAAAGTGTCAGCATATCCTAGGAACTCAAACGTCTGCTTATGAATGTTGAATCCCCTCAAACATATAGGGCGCCGTTTCTAAGTAAATGGGGTTCATTGTTCAAAGTCATGTTTGCATCCATGTGATTTATTCATTTATAAATACAGCAGTTTCAAACTAGATGTTTGGTTTAGCGTACAAACTAATTATTTAACTAAATATATAGTTTGAAACTAAATATTTTGTTTCGAAGCTAAATATTTAGCTAGCTAAATATTTAACCAAGAATTTTGCTCAGAGCAAATATATATTCAATTTTACTTGCTAATAAGTGGAAGTTCACAACCAAAATAACTTGTATATAAACTGCTAGTGAGACTAAATTTAAGCTCTTTGTTATTGTTTATTTTCGTCCTGAGATGAAAAACATTTTAGCTTAAAGGCACAGTGTGTAATTGTCGTCCAGTAGGGGGCAGTGCATACCTAAATTATCACAAGCATGCGGTATCTGTGTCTTAGAGTAAGAAACTCAACAACGGAGGTCCAACTAGTGCTGTTTTCAAACGCTCAATTCCCTGAGAATGATCTATTTGCAGCAACATGACGAGCACATCAGTCTCTCTTTCATCGCTTGAAACTAGCGAAGAGGTAAAAATGTATTTATGGCGAAACTTTTTTGCATTTCGAGGGCAATGTTTTAATAGCGGCCGTGTTCCGTGCGCTTTGTCCGTCCGGGCTCTTGTAGAAGTAAAGACATCATCTAATAAGGCTTTCCCCTGAAAAGAGGACCCGCACCTATGTATTTTAAAACAGATTTTTAAAGTCATATTTTACAATATCGCCAATATTTTTATTATTATTTATTATTTCTATTATTATTACAACATATTTTAATGTCTATTTTCAGAGATGTACTGCAAAAACTACACACAGTCACTTTAAAACCTAGGATGAGCAGTTTTAACGGCAATACAGATGCTAACCAAAGAATTACCAGTAATTTACCCAGTGCTACAGTTATGCATCAGCAGCAGGAGTTTACGTAGAGGTTCACAGGACCAAGCTTTATTTTGAAAGGCCACTTCCTCTTCACAACAGGTGAATTTGCTGATTAGCTAAATTATAGCTCAGATATAGCCATATATTTAGCTAGCCATTTTAGCTTTCTGGCTAAATATTTGGTTTCAAGCTAAACATTTAGCTTGGAGCTAAATATTTAATTTGAAAAAACTACATAGTTAGCTTGAAATGGTGACATTTAGAAATAACTAAATAACATGGACATAAATGACTTTGAAAAAGAACCCCAATTTGTTCAAGCTGATATTTAGTTTACATTATATTATTAAATATTGAAGCTAACAAGCTAAATGGGCTAGCTAAATATCTAGCTTCAAACTTAAAATGGAGCTCAGAGCTAAATATTTAGCTAATCTGCAAAAGTACTTGTTGATAAGTGGAAGTGAGGTACCAAAATAAAAGCTGTTTCCTGTGGACCTAAATATAAACTGTTGGAGAGACTGAATTTCATTTCTTTATCATATTATGTACCTATTATATACATCCTTACTTGTCTAACATTTCAGCTTAAAATGTTGAATGGGCTGATTTAATGTCAATACAAATGTTTAAAAATGGGGTTTATATAGATGTTGAATGTTGTTGGCGACCTGTCCAGGGTGTACCCCGCCTCTCGCCCGTTGACAGCTGGAGATAGGCACCAGCCCCCCCGCGACCCATTAAGGATTAAGCGGTTAAGAAAATGGATGGATGGATGGATGTTGTTGTTTTCATCCAGGTATTTTCGCGCATGCGCACAACAATGGAGGGCAAAAACACTTCCACACCGCTATGTAAAGCCGTGCGGTCGCATTCGAACAGTTAGACAAACATATTAAAACCTTAACATTCTTTGTGCAGATGATTTATAAAGTCACATCAGAAAGTTATCTGTATGTACCGCAACTGGATGAAACTCCTCAAATATGACCGCTGCAAGCTCAGTATATATGTACAATTAAATGTTCAACATGTCTGGAATTTACACAGCAGAACCAATAAGGGATTCAGTCATTAGGAAAACCCACAGTGCTCGACTCTTCAAACCTTTATACCGATCGATTATCAACACAGCAGTTTGATTAGTCACACCGAGTTACCATTCAGTCAATTTAACCCCCAACAGGCAGCTATTTATAATTTCACCAGATTGCTGACATGTCATAGAAATATTCACAACCCAAAGACCACAACACATTACGAGTTATAAAACAATTTCAGGGAGAATTGACAGCTTACCCTGTGCAGGCTGTTAGCACTCTGTGTAGAGAACAGCTAGCTAATGACATCACCGTCAGGCTGAGCGCAGCACCACAGCTTTTACAATAAAAAGGAGCCCATAAAGAAATAAAATAATTGTACAGCCAACATGTAATTGGGCACCCGTTTGTACAACCAGTGAGATGTCAGAAAGCTAGCTAAGAGCTAGCCCGCAGAGTTAGCTTCCAGACCGTTTCAAATAGCTGACAAGCTTCGGGAAGAAACTCCTCAGATATCACCGCCGCCAGTTCAGTTTACAGATGTTTACATTATTTAATCATCATGCCTCAACTTTACACAGCAGAAGAAAACAATGCACACATATACTGTATATTAGCATCTACATACCTGCAGTGTGGGAGATTCGCAGACTCGTTCATCAGACTGGATCCGTGGATTGATGAATCACCCGATCTAACTCAGCCATAGACGGCAGCATATTTTGTCATCTGGAAACCTATTTAACATTATTACTGTCCTGTTTTCTTGTATTTCTGCATTCTACATCGCTGCACGTTAACCATGCTGATAGATTTTTCCTCCACTGCCATGTAGCACCGATTTATTACCTGTCAGTTAACAACAACGGTAGGCAGTAGGCGGGCGATTGGTCTTTCTGACCTTCAGATAGAAGAGGGGGGCGGGGCTTGGGTGCGTGACGTCACGTTTCAACGTATCCATAGGTTGGCAAAACCCAGCATTTATTATGATAGTCCACTTCCTCTTATTGGCAAGTGAATTTGCATATTAGCTTAATATTTAGATTATAAATTAAAGACTTAGTTCTGAAAGAAATATTTACTCTAAAGCTAGCTATATATTTAGCTATCCATTTTAGCTTGCTAGCTTCCTTTTTAGCTTTAAACAAAAATATTTAGTTTGGAGCTAAATCTTTACTTTATAATCTAAATATGTAGCTCCCTGACAAAATATTTAGTTTGAAACTTATGAGTCAATATATAACATGGACTCAAATGTGACTTTAGAAAATGAACTCCCATTTTATTTTCTTGGCTAAAAAACCCAAATTATTGCTGATGATCGTTAACCGTGTAACTTCACAAACGTCATCACATACAAGATATGTTTTAAAAACAAGACATATCGCTGCAAAGTCAAAGAGGAAGTATTAAGTCTGCTAATGTGTTCTCTTTGCATGAGGCAAAGAAAGTCCAGCGAGACTCTTTTGTGGGTTTAAAAGCTGAGAAGCCTCAAATTGGAGTCGGGAGAAACATGAAAAAAACACCCACACGTTTTGGTTGAAGGCTTTCATCCGCAGCTCATGTAACTGCAGCAAGAACTCATTAGTAGTGGCAAAACTTCCCTCCAGAGCCCTCGGTCTGTGTCAAGCAATCAGCGCTTTGCTGTTTTTATCCAGAAACACATGGAGGTCTGCGGCGCGACTGCTGATAATAACCCAAGCATGCATGTTCCGAATGCCTTCCTGACGGTTATGCTGGAGACAGACAGTCAGATGAACATAGAAAAGCTGCAACTGAATCCGCTTTCTTGTCTCTTTCCTTTGCGCAGGATGAGGGTGTGGTCATGGGAGCAGTTTGGGGAGACAGGTGTGGTCCTCCTTGGCTTCCTGACGCTGACGATGTCTGTGGGAAACCTGTCCACCAGAGGCATTCAGGTGAACGTCGACCCTCAACACATATACGATTTCTGCTCCACTCCAGGTTCTTTGGGAAACTCTCAGGAGAATAGACCATGCTGTAAAAATCAAAGTCAGTGTGCTCTGCAGAAAAAGTCACATCTCTTAAGCTTCACATTTTTTCCCATTTTCTGATTGGCCAACAAAGCAGAGGGAATATTTTCAAATTTAAAAAATAAATACAAATTGAAAAGTGTGGTGACAATTCTTCATCTCAGCTGCCAGTCTTATAAACCCTTATCGTTCCTAGGGCCCACCCATGGGCCCACTAAACGTTTGGTAGTTGAAAGGTGCTACTGTCTAAACAAGTTTTTGTTAATATACACATATCTATTATCGTTTGAAAGCTAACAGCCTTGTGATTTCAATTATGGGTGACAAACAAGGTTAGAATAACCACTGTAAACAAGCAATTTTGTCAACCCTAACCAACATTCAAGAAGTGAAAATAAACTTTTGAACTTACTGCTCCATCTCGATCTAAAACGATCTTTTTAGATCCATAAGGGTCTGATCAAAGTCCTCCATCAAAGTTGTTGGTCCACAGCAAAAATAAATCCATATTGTAAAAAAACAGCCTAAAATTGCTCTGCTAAAAATCGGAGATTTCCTGATTCGTCACAGGAAGAGACTTTTGACCCGTGATGTCACGTCCGCCAATGCACTTTCTATTGAAAATATTTTCTCAATGTAAGCTTAAAAATTTAACCTTTTAATCGAAACCTTACCTGACAAACTAGGAGAAGGATTATATCTTCAATTGTCTCAGATTTTCAACAAAAAGAAAACTTTGTAAAAGTCAGTTTGAGAAAAAGAAACTAATTTGTTTGCAGCAATCACACCTCAGAGTTCTGATGACTGACGCATCAAATTGCCAATGGAATGCGGAAACCGGCAATAGAGGGATCGAACTTTATCTTTGCTATAGGAAACGGCCCACGTAAAGAAGCTTATCCAAACAAGGAAAGGAAAGGATTACGCACTATTACGCACATTAAGTAACCTTTTGAGTGCTGGGTAAAAACACACTTTATTGTTACTATACAACATGGTTGAAGCCGTGGAGCTTTGTTTGAGACAAGATAGTGGTAAATTTGGGAGTTTTTTTTAATCAGAAGAAAATAGCAGTGTAGTCGGATTAAAGACTCTTTATAAAAATGAGAAATTACTTTAAGCGTTTTGAGGTTTTAATAAAAGTTGAATCGATCATACAGGAGAACAGTACAGATCACAGTGAATGCTGAATGCTGCCTCCCCCCAGCTCAAATGAAAATAAGTATTTATTAAGATCAGCAACCTTGCATCTATCTTTTCTGAAGACAAAACTCCTCTCTCAGGGTGGGAATTTCTCAGGATGAAGGCACCTGGCTCTTTAGCTGGGAATAAGTGAATTTTGGCAAAATACAAAACAATGGCAATGGCTTGGGTTAAGTCGTAACACAATAAGATAAACTCTCAAAACTAAGTGTATAAGAAGAATTAATTTTCTCAGGCAGTGAAGTTTTCTCTAACCTTGGTTCCGATGTGAACTCAACACCTGTTTTCTGGCCCATCTGCATCTTTTATTTTTCAAACCCTCTGCTCTCAGTATTTATAATACTAACAGATGAATCATGAAAATACATTTCTCCATCACAAGCATATTTGGCACACACTGAACCTTTTTAGGGCACCTTTAGTTGTTCATATATGATGTAAAATGCTCTTTTTTTCGTTTATCGTTGTCATTTTTTGTGGTTTAAATGGTTAAATAAGACTTGGATCCACAATGATTTTTAGAGGCCTGTGAATATTCTCATTCATCCAGGTCATGGTTATCTCAAGGAAATTTCAATCGAACGCAACTGGACTTGGTAATTTGTCTTGGAAGACGCTTAGTGTTATCAGGACCCTGCAACACAGAGCTGATAACATACCCACCAGCTCACAGGCCCAAGGGGAAGAACGCAAGCACCTGAGAGACACCCTCACAACATGTGGTTACCCCAGCTGGACTTTTGTGAAAACTGCAGCTAGTTCCAGAAGGAAAGCCAACAAATTGGTTGAAAAAGAAGACAAACGAAACAATGTAGTCCTTCCATATGTGTCTGGGATTTCTGAAAAACTCAGGAGGATTTTTAACAAACACAGTATCCCTGTGTATTTCAAACCCAGCAACACACTCAAACAGAGACTAGTACATCCCAAGGACAGAACACCACACGCACACAAAAGCAACCTGGTGTATGCAATCCAATACAATGAAGAATGCAAGGACCTCTACATTGGTGAAACCAAACAACCACTGTACAAACGCATGGCCCAACACAGGAGAGCAAACTCCTCAGGCATTGACTCTGCTGTTCATTTACATCTCAAGGATAAAGCCCACTCCTTTGAGGACAGAAATGTCCAGATATTAGACAGAGAGGACAGATGGTTTGAAAGAGGAGTAACAGACGCCATCTATGTAAAAGTAGAGAAACCATCGCTAAACAGAGGAGGAGGCCTGAGACATCACCTATCTCCAATTTACAATGCTGCCCCTTCATCCCTACCCAGGAGACTCAACAATTTAGCCTCTAATAAGAAAAACAACTTTGAGTTAAGACGTGGAGTACGAAGGATCCAATGACATAATCTGTCTTGTAAAAGCCCTCCAAGAGGTTAAACAGCTGAGTCTCCACACCAGTTAGTTGGACCAGTCCCAGCCTGGTCAGCGGCGAGCATGAACTGATGAAGCCTCTTGGATAAGAGGTGAAACGTCTTCCAAGATAAATTACCAAGTCCAGTTGCGTTCGATTGAAATTTCCTTGAGATAATGTTTTTATAGTCACCACACAATTCTAAAATGATTTTTGAGCATATATTTTATACATTTTATTAAGCGGACATTTTTTAAAATCTTTTCCACCGTATTAAAAATTAGATAAGTGGGCAAAATTGCATTTAGACATATTTTCAGTGTTCAGTGACAAATTTTAGAATGTTTTCTTTCCAAAGAGACCCCAGCCATATCTCTACTCCAAATGGTTCAGGAACAGCTCCAATTTTAATTTGGGTATGTGTTTTAAAAATATTTTGAGAGGGAATATTAAGGTAAGTAGGTTATAAGCAGCTTTGTACACGTGGAGGCTCAAATTTTCAATTCAATTTATTTTATTTATATGGCGCCAATTCACAACAAATCACATCTAAAGGTACTTTACAATAGAGTTTTCTATGTAAGGAATCCCAGCAGATTGCGTTGAGTCATCGCATCGACATGAGGTTGTGCCCGGATCATGGGCACAACCAAAAGGACTCCAACCACAGTAATTCCTCAAAAATCCCTCGGCCTCATACTGAGCAAGCATGTAGCGACAGTGGAGAGGAAAAACTCCCCTTTAACAGAAGGAAACCTCCAGCAGAATGCTTTCATTTGTATCTGCTCACCAATACATTAAACATGCAATAATTTAATGAAAGAGTGAAGAAAAGAATGATTGGAGATCAGAGGAAGGTTGTCAGATGTTTGTCTGAATAAAAGACGAGGATCCAGTTTCTTAACTTTTTCTATTTTGAATTTTTATCGTTGATATTTATTTTGTGTTTATTCTATGTTTTTGGCTCCGACTTAATAAAAACATGAACAATAAAAGAAAAACTTGAAATGCTTTGGGTTTTTTTTAACCAACGATTTCCCACTTAGGAAGTACTGTATTATGTGGAAAAAAGCCTCTTTTTAAACCAAGATGAGACTGGGTTCCTTCAGGTGTTTTTTTTGTGAATTAATGTTTATCAGCATGGAGGATGGTGTGCACAAACCTGGCATCCCCCCCAACCCTTCTATTCCAAACGTCCTCTAGATGTCCTGCTACTCTGATGTCTGTAATCCTGCAGTCTGATTCACTGCTATCAAAACACTCAGAAGGTTTTGCTTTTCCAATAAGGCAGGAAATATTTAGTTAAATACTAATTAAATACAAATATTTCCTCAAAAGACGATATACATTTGTCAGTAAAAATCTTGTCCTTAAAAACGATAAGTTGTGTTCACCTGTGTTGTTTGCCGGAGGCCCAAATTGGTTCTTTAACCTCAGAACACAAAATTATTCACTTCTTTTCTAACAGGTTTTCTTCCAGGATGATCCTAGATTCAGCTCCGTCCATCTTCGGACCAGCTTCACTTTCCCTGCTGAAAAATCCCCACAGCATTACACTGCCACTATCGTGGTTCACATGGGGATGATGTGTCCCAGATGGTGTGCAGTCTTAGTTTTTTTTCTCTCCGTATGAAGGTGTTATGGGAAAATTATTTCAAGAATAGTCCTATTTAGTGATTAGTAATTATTAGTAAAGGCATCCATGAAATATGGCTTACTTGGCACTCAATGAAGAGACTGAAGCAGGAAAAGACGTTTAATCTACTCTGCTTAACTGAAGGACTTATCTTATTGTTGTTATGTGTGTACAGTAGGCCAAACACTTCTGATAGAAAAGCTGTGCAAGCTGACTCAAGCAGGCAGAAGCGGCATGTTAAAGAGAGATAGAAGCCCGAAGAGAGCTTCCTGTAACACCATGAGAGATATTTTAAAATGCCAATTGAGACTGAATCATCCTTTTCATTTTCCTCAGCTCTATGGAATTCTTCCGTGTCAACCTAGCGCCCAACAAGCGGACCGAGTGGACAGAGATGGATTCTCTGAGTTTCGGACAATGAAAGAACCACTGGTCACTTCCTGAGGAAGAACTCTGGTTTTTGCGATGAGGTTGTCATGGAAGAGTCCCATAGTTATAAAGATGATGATTCACTCTCTAATGTAGTTTTTAACATATTTATTATTATTAGTACAGAAAGCCCTCTTCGTGAATGTCTCTCTCTTTAACATGCCAATCTGCCTGTGTCAGCTTCCAGAGCTTCACAATCAGAAGTGTTTGGTCTACTGTACAGACAAAGACAATAACTAGTCCTACAGTTAAGCAGAGTAGGTGCAATGTCCATAAGTATTTTCCAACGTCACTTTCTTCATTGAGTCCAAAGTATCATACCGTATTCGCCGGATAGAAGGAATCTTGAAAAAATGTTCCCATAACAAAGGCCAGAAAGTCCTACTTGCCTTGCAGCAAACTGGACTTTAAGGCTTTTATTCGACGATGACTTTGTGGCCTACACAGTTGACACCTGAACTGTGGATATCTGCAGGTCCTCCAGAGTTACCGCGGACCATTTGGCTACTTCTCTGATTAATGCTCTGCTGTCTGTTCAGCTCCTGTCAGGTCTGCAGGTTCTCCATGTTCACATGCTGGATTGTGATGTTCTTGTAGAAGCTAACCGTGTTCTAAATGATGGTGACTTCTTGATAGCATGGGGATCTATATAGGGGTATGAGAGTGAAGGGGAGCCACATTTTTAGGGATCTTCATCGATAAAACAGTTTGAAGACCATCTACACGCCATCTTCTGCTCTGTTGGATGAAATCCCTATAAAATACCCAGAAGTTTGTCTCTAATGTGACTGAAGTAAAAAAGTTCAATAGGTCTAAAACTTTGGGATTATTTCACAGTAAATCAAATCTTTCCATCTCCATGCGTGTTCAGGTGTTTAAGCTCCCTCAGAAACAAAGAAAAGGTAATAATCTGTGGAGCATTAGCCTCATTACCCTCATAAATCAGGACTTTCCTCTGGACTCTCGTGCCCATCGCTCTGTCTTCTGCACATTGTCTGGTATTTGCTGTGATTCCCTCACAGCTGCTCTCTCTCACACCTTTACAAGAAGCCCAATGCACATTCCAGCGATCCCTCCGATGGATCTGTTTGAATAAATGGATGCAGCCTTCAGCCTGGGCTAATGCCGCTAATCCACATCAGGAATGTGGGAAACGCTGGACGCATTCACACACCGGAGCCTCCGTACAAAAACATTGTGACCTTAGTTGATGGGCCGGGATTTGTTCTTGCTCCTGACGCACGCTCCTGTGACGCTCCAAGAATCATACAGCTGTTGTTGTTACTCTCAGGAGTAGCACCGCAGCTTAGGTTCTGAACTCACAACACGCATCGCTGCAAAACAAACTGGTTCTGCTGCGCTTGCACCTGTCTTCCACATCAGAACCATCAGGTTTCCATAGCTAATCACTCAACCAAAGCTATGAGGTGCCAAGTCACGCAGTCAAATGTTAACAGCAATAATTTGGGTAATTTAGCCTGTCATAAGAGGAAAAAAATTTGGATAATTTTTTCGTCACATTTGTCTTTGTGTATTTTTTTTCATTTATAAATTTTACAGTTTCAAATAACATTTTTAGCTCTAAGCTAAATATTTACTGTATATTAATATTTAGCTAGCATGCTAAACTGGCCAACTAAATATATAGCTTTGAAGTAAATATCTAGCTTAGAGCTAAATATTTAGCTAATATGCAAACTCACTTGTTGAGACGCGGAAGTGGACTATCACAATAAAAGCTTGGTTTTGTTAACCCATATAAACTCCTGCCTCTGGTTCATCACTGTAAATCCATCGGTAAACTTCTGTATTGTTGTTAAAACGGCTCATCCTATGTTTTAAGCTAAAATATTGGACATAACAGGATGTAGAGAGACACTCAGTGCACTGTAAACCGGAACCCAAAATAATTGATTGGAATAAGCAGTGCAAATGTAAAAGTTCTCAAAAGTTATATTTACTTAAAAATATAGAGTGAAAGTAACAATTTCGTTCTTTTCAAGTTTATTAAACCTGTTATCATTGGATAATATTAACTTGCTTACATTTTATGTAAATGCTACTTAAAATGAACAGCTCAGAGTTAATTACTCAGAGCTACTGTACTTCCGAGGGTTCTCAGGAGAAACAACATCTCACAGAAACTGCTGTTGTCCTTTTATAGGTGTAATATACAATACATCCTCACTTACTGCTTATGAGTGTGGTTCAGCAGCTGCACAGCAGCCCAAAAAAAGGATCTCCACAAGATCATTAACTTAGCCCAGAAGATAGTCGGTTTCCCCCTACCCTCATTAGACACCCTTCATAATGCTCGCTGTGCTAAAAAAGCAAAGAGCATTATTAGAGACATTTTCCATCCCGGTCAAACTTTGTTTGAACTGTTGCCATCAGGCAGATGATACAGGAACAATCAAATCAAGAAAAAACAGATTTAAAAATAGTTTTTACCCAACAGCAATAATCACCTGCAATACCATAAAAGAATTTCATTAACTTCACACTGCAGTATTGGGATCATGGTACATGAATGAATGTTGTTTTGTGTGTACTATGGAAAAGGATGTGTTGATTATTTAATTATTTATTTTATTTATTTATTTACCGGTATCTCTCAATGTACTATTGAAACACAACTGTTTGGCACTTTTAAATCTCGTTGTATTGATTAAAATGACAATATTATAATTATTATTTAAACTCAGTGGATTAAACATGAATATATGTCTTATTTTGAAAGAACTAATCAATTAAGTGCAAGTATTGAGAGGTACTGGAGTTCTGTAAAAATAATTTTAATTGGGATTAATAAAGTTATCTATCTATCTATCTATCTATCTATCTATCTATCTATCTATCTATCTATCTATCTATCTATCTATCTATCTATCTATCTATCTATCTATCTATCTATCTATCTATCTATCTATTCAATAATATATGAAAGTGTAACTAAACCCCAAAACAACAGTTTTTTGCTTATAAACTGTATAAATGGCTCTTTACAATGCAATATTTCAGTTTCACGGCTTTTTTTAACATTTTGTGTAAACTTGTTAAATTCTAATTTTTTTGGTCTAAAAACGTCTAAGTGCAAAAACAAAAGTGCTGCATTCATATTTTTGTTCAGTCTATTTTGTTTGAAATTGTTACATTTGTAAATAAATTAATAACATGGATGCAAAAATTACTTTGAGAATGAACAGTAAATACAGCTTATCCTCTGAGCTCCATGTTTAGTTTGAAGCTAAACATTTAACTAGCCAGTTGACTTTGCTAGCTTAAATGTTTACTTTGTAAACGAACTATTTACCTTGCTAACAAAGTATTTTGTTTAGATTGTTAGATTTATTTATGAACAAATAATATGGACGCAAAAATCAATTTGAAAAATGAACCTATATATACAGCTTATCCTTAGAGTTACATGTGTAGTTTGAAGCTAAGTACTTAGCTAGGTAGTTTAGTTTGCTAGCTTAAAATATTTAATGTTAAAACTAAATACGGAAACAGTGGCATTTTTAAATGAATAAATAACATAGACACTAAAATGACAAACAAATGAATCCACATTTACTTATCATATGACATCCTAAAGAACCTGAATTATTGCTGATAATTTTTAACTGTGTAACTTTCCAACCCCCCATACTCATCCAAAGCACTGCTTTATCCCAGTGGTTTTTGAAGCATTTCTGTTCCTGAATGACTCAGAGGTGATTCGACAGAAGTGGACTGATATTAGTCGCATTTATGTTGTGTGTCTCTTTTTGCCACTTCCCAGGAGGAAGGCTTAGCCTCCAACAGCCTGGAAGACCAGCAGGAGGTGACCACCTACTGGTGGGGCGAGTGGGCCAAGTGGACGGCATGCACCCGTACCTGTGGAGGAGGGGTGATGTCCCAGGAGCGTCACTGTCTCAAACAGAGGTCGGTCACACTGCTCGATAAAAGACAGAAAGTTTACCCCCCCTTCCAGTTCTCTGATGACCCAGTCTTTGGCAGCTCTTTACATGATTTAAATGAACTAAATGTGTAGTAAAACCAGGAACACGCTACATATTATCTACCGGAAACAGAGCCAGAGTGAAAACTTGTGTGGAAAACTAGAGCATTTGTAATGTCCCAGTTTGGTGCACTTGCCCAATGCCAGGGCGGAAAGACATCAGAAATATTCTTCAGATGTCCAAAACATGTCAGGCAGCTTACAGCCTGTCCAGGAGGGGCCATTCCAGCAGGTTCAGACCGACATCAGAGCGGAAAGCTCAGAGAGATGACCAGAAGAGCTCCCAAGAGAGCAGCAGAAAACAAATAACAGTTCAAATTACAGTGCAAAATTAAAAATGGTTAAGCAAGAGTTTGTTTATGTTTCTGAAAACGTGTTATCACTTTGATATTATGCATTATTAATTGATCCAGTTAGTGATTACTTTGCACCTATTGATACAGAAATATAAGTATGTCCCTCTCATCCTTTAGACTGATTTCCCAAAGTTGAGGTTATGACCCCACTTGTGAGGGGGTCACAAACATGTAATTATGTCTGCTCCTGAGAACCTCTGGGAAAAAAAACATATATACCAAAAACAAGCAATGGGAATATGATTGCATTTTATAAATAAAGTGAAAGATAAAATCAGGATTTTAATTGATAAAAGAAACATTTATTGGTCAAGATTAGGCCTTCTGTTGTTGATTATGCTGCCAATTGTAGCAGTTTTAACTGACTCTGCAATAATGCTTATAGGCTTCACCAATAGTCTCGGTCATGAGCCTCTAGAGTTTTATTTTATGGGTCAGAAGCTGGAAAGTCTGGGAAGCGCTGGTTTAATGAGTGCGTTTTTCTCGTGTTCTCAGCCTGGGATTCCGTTTTAATGTGCCTCCGTTTCTCCAAACGTTTGCTTTCTGTCCAAAGAAAGAAAGTGGCTGCTGGGAAGGACAACATGACCTGCACGGGAACGGCCAAGAAATATCATCTCTGCAACACTGCGGTGAGTCTCCTCTTCAGTCCCTTTGCTTCACGCCTTCATTAAACAAACACCGGCGCTCCAGCTGGCTCGCTGCAGACGGGTCCGGTTGTAGTGAGGTAGGACTCAAACTGTCAACCAGCCCTGAGCAAATACGTGCTCTAAAGGAGGTATTTCTAAAACAAACTAGAACCAGAGGACCGGTTTGGTCCGATGGTGGATCCAGCTGGGGTCTCCTCCGGCTGAAACAGATCCCTCTGCCTCGGATCAGGTGAACAGCTCATCCTAGTGGACTTACCTGGACCAACCAGACTCAAATACAATCTAGATTCACTTCAATAGGACTAAACATTTATCACATTCTAACATGGTCATTTCTACATCTATGCTGTTAGGCTTTTATTCCTCTTATGCTTCTTTTCATCAGACGTGTGCCACCATCGCCTCCATCAAAATTACATGATTTATTAAAACAATCAAATAACTGCATTTAAATTTCTATGAGAATACTTTTAACTAGACTGAAAAAAAGAAAATGCAGCTCTAATTATGTTTATTCAATGACTTTATTAGGTTTTTCAGTTAAAAAACGAAATAAATTAAGTTAGATGAACTTAATTTGATTACTTGTTACCAATTGAAGCAGTTTATTTAAGTTAGAGCAGCATTTTCTTTTTTCGGTGTAGTTTGAGTTTTGTTTTATACATTTATTATTTTATAATTTTGCTAAGTCTTAATACCATATGAATAAAACCTTCACTTGCAGGACAGGCCACCCGCACACAAATAATAAATAAAATAAAAATCACTATTTACTATAAACATATTTTACTAGCTAGGATCATGCTACAGATTCAGAATTTTAACAGTTCATTGAAGGAATGGAGGATTGACTCAGTGTGGGGGCAGTCTTCAGGAAAATCGTCTTTCCGAGCCAGCCCAGGACACCCCCACCCCCCCACCGGCTGGAAACTAAAAGATAAAGATGTTAGAAGAGATGGAACAGAAATGAACTGAAGCGCAGAACGACTGTCCGTGGTGGATGCTGCAAAGAATGGGAGGGGTCGAAGAGGTGGATTGGCAGGACCCAGCGAAAAAGGCGGGTTGGCAGGACCCAGCGAAAAGGGGTGCGGGTTGGCAGGACCCAGCAAAACGGGGGCGGATTGGCAGGACCCAGCAAAAAAGGCGGGTCAGCAGGACCCAGTGGAAAAGGCGGGTCAGCAGGACCCAGTGAAAAAGGCAGGTCAGCAGGACCCAGTGAAAAAGGCGGATTGGTAGGACCCAGCAAAAAAAGGCGGGTCAGCAGGACCCAGTGAAAAAGGCGGGTCAGCAGGACCCAGCGAAAAAGGCGGGTCAGCAGGACCCAGTTAAAAGGGGGGCGGATTGGCCGGACCCAGTGAAAAAGCCGGGCCAGCAGGACGCAGCAAAAAAGGCGGGTTAGCAGGACGCAGCGAAAAGGGGGGTTGGCAGGACCCAGCGAAAAGGGGGGCGGGTTGGCAGGACCCAGCAAAACGGGGGCGGATTGGCAGGACCCAGCAAAAAAGGCGGGTCAGCAGGACCCAGTGAAAAAGGCAGGTCAGCAGGACCCAGTGGAAAAGGCGGGTCAGCAGGACCCAGTGAAAAAGGCAGGTCAGCAGGACCCAGCGAAAAAGGTGGGTCAGCAGGACCCAGTTAAAAGGGGGGCGGATTGGCAGGACCCAGTGAAAAAGCCGGGCCAGCAGGACGCAGCAAAAAAGGCGGGTTAGCAGGACCCAGCGAAAAGGGGGGTTGGCAGGACCCAGCAAAAAGGGGGGTGGGATGGCAGGACCCAGCAAAACGGGGGCAGATTGGAAGGACCCAGCAAAAAAAGCGAGTCAGCAGGACCCAGCGAAAAAAGCGGGTGAGCAGGACCCAGTTAAAAGGGGGGCGGATCAGCAGGACCCAGCAAAAAAGGCGGGTCAGCAGGACCCAGCAAAAAAGGCGGGTTAGCAGGACCCAGCAAAAAGGCGGTTCAGCAGGACCCAGCGAAAAAGGCGGGTGAGCAGGACCCAGTTAAAAGGGGGGCGGAGTAGCAGGACCCAGCAAAAAGGGGGGCGGGTCGCCAGGACCCAGCAAAAAACGGCGGGTCAGCAGGATCAGCAACCTAGAGGGAGAGGAAGGGAGGGGCCAAAATGAACGAGACAGACGAGGAATGAGAGGCAGGCAGGGTTTATATGTGTACCGCAGCATGATTAGAGACGTGACGGAGGCCCGAGGTCCCAGGTGAGACGAGTTTAAGACTGATTGGGACGTACAAAGTGTATTTGAGGCGTGGTCGTAATCCTGAACCTAAGTCAACATTGTTAACTCCATGTTAGATATATCCACATGCGTTTTTCAGCTGGGAATATATTTTGCAAAATTGCAAACAACTAAAAATGTGAAGAAGGATGACATTATTCTAAATTAGTACAAAGTGTGGAAGGGAATTTGGTTGGGATTGAAAAAAAAAATTAATTGTGCTGTTCAGACTGTCATAAAAAATCCAATATGTCACATTTTAATACAAATGTGAATTTCAGGGTTATTTAACAGAATCTTTTCCTGATGGAGTAATCTGTCGGCCCGCTCCTCTCAGCTGCCATGTTGCCATCAACAATCGGCCCTTTAAGGAATCAGCTAAAGACATCCGCATGTCAGGACCGTTGACTGATGAGCGCAGAAAAAGGCTTCCACAGCAGCAGAGATAACTTGAGATCGACATGGAAGGAGAAGGGATTGTTGCTGCGTTTCTGTTTGCTGTTGTTGTAAACTGCTTTGTCAGCAACTCTTCCACAAATCTGGTTGTTTGTCGTTGTCTGCTCCTTTCCCTCTGAATTACCAACCACACAACCTTCAAACTTCTGAGAGGATCGTTACGTCCTGCAGAGATGCGGCCGAGACAGGAACGAGACGTCTCTGACTGCCTTGTGGTGTTTCCTGTCCAACAGGAGTGTCCTGCCTCTGGGAGGAGCTTCAGAGAGGAGCAGTGTTGGTCCTTTAACTCACAGCGCTACAGCGGGAGGAGCTACCAGTGGAAACCTCTCTATCCTGGTAATATTGGCCTTTTAAACCAGGCCAGGACATGTACATTTCAATTCTGTATTAATGTATTTTTACATTTTAAAGACTTAAACCTTTTCTTATTTAGTGGACAAATATTTTACATAAATCATGTTTTAACGCATTCAACCAGTACGCTTTTTTCTATCATGTTTTATAATCTGGTTTTAATCATTCTCAACAGACTCCGAATTGTCTTATTTTATTATAATTATTTTTTCTCCATCTAAGATGTATTTGTAAATAAACGAGCACTTGACAAATTGAATTTCCCCTTCTCCATCTATCAATCTATCTATCAAACCATCCGCATAGTGACATCACCTAATTCATTAATTATGCATTTATTAACACAATGTACCCTGATGAACTTTTTTTATGCAGCTGGTGTTCCCCTCATTGGTTATGATGTAACTCTGATGCTCATTGGCTGCATTAATAATTCTTTCTCAGACTTTCTATTCTCACTTATCAAGCAATGATTGACAGAGGCTGGCTGTTGACGCACATTAGTCTGTATTGTTAAGCCTCGCTTTATTCAGCGCTGATTGAATTCACTTGAGCTTGCTCACAGCTGCCGTTTCTCAGCAATCGGCAGCCTGAAACTCAGAGGGGTTTCGTCAGGCTGTGGGGATAAACAACGTCTTTGTTTATCGATGTCTTTGGGTTCCTTTGGAGCAAGTTTCTGCCAGAAACTCGGGTCTCCCTCCGCCCACAAAGGAAGATGCTTGGAGATGATCTTCTGTTGCTCCCCGGCCGGCAGGACGCAGAACAAACGAGCGGGTGAAAGCGGGCTGTATTTATAGACTTCCGCTAGAGCAGAGTAGCGCCACCTGATGGCTGTGTGTGTGACCTAACATAACTTATCCCAAACCGTATTCAGTTGCTCTCCCTCATCTGCTCCGTCTCATGCAATATTCGCTCTGTTATAAATGAAACCCTGCCTGAGGCCCCATGCAACCTGACTCACAATATTACTCTTCATATTATTAAAGAGGCAGGATTTGAGTGAGAGCTGCTCATAGAAATTAAGTCAAAATCCAAAGCCATTTTTAGTGGTGATAATTTCAATTTTTCCTTTAATTTTAAGCAATGAAATACAAAACATTAAATTCAATATATGAAGAAAGTATATATATATATATATATACTTCAATATATGAGGCAGAAAATCAGACAAAAACTTAAAAAGGAAAAAAAAGGTGAATATGTCTTGAATATATATAAACTGTAAGAAAGTTGTCTTGGCCGTGTGATGATTGATCACTCTCTAGGCATTTGAAAGATGAAAACGTGAGGCCATTATGTCGAGTAGGTGGCTTCGTTCACTCGCGTCCTCTTCCCCATCCAAAATGTGCACACCTCCATCTTTAAACAGGCATCCTTGGACCCTAAGATGTGGATAAATGGGCTCTCAGTGGGGTTGTTCTGAATACAGCTGAAAGGCCTGTCGCCTGCTGCCATGTTAGGAACGGAGGGAGTCTTTTTAGATGAAAGGTGAAAAATTTTCAAGAAGCAAGAGAAAAAGTCCAGTTTTGAAACTTGTCTCCTCCTTGTCTTCAGATGACTACGTTCATATCTCCAGCAACCCCTGTGACCTCCACTGCACCACGACCGACGGCCAGAGGCAGCTGATGGTGACGGCGCGAGACGGCACGTCCTGCAAGTACAGCAGCTACCGTGGTGTCTGTGTGGACGGTAGATGTGAGGTGAGTCTGATCGTTTTTTGTTTTTGTCAACTTATTGTGTAGGAATGGTCAGCATTCCTACATGACAATGTGAACTTCCAGGTCATATCTGTCTTTTTCTCTACCGCCTTTCTATGCACATATAATATATTATACATAACTGAGAAGCTAAGATTTTTGTGGTTCCAATGACATATGCAAATCATAACTGTACACACAGCCAGGGCCAATGTCCAGCACCCTGTTCTTAGCCTTATATCGTCAGTACAACTGTCCCATGTCAAACAACATCTATGTTTTTACATCCACAATAAGAGATCTTTTTATGTGGGCGACTGTGGCTCAGTGGTAGAGTAGTTGGCTTGCAATCGGAGGATCGTAGGTTCGATTCCAGCCTCCTCCAGTCACATGTCGATGTGCCCCTGGGCAAGGCACTTAACCCCCAAATTCTACATTGTCCTACCGAGCCATGTTGGGTGTCGGTGTATGAATGCGAGTGTGATTGGGTGAATGCGGCTTCAATGTAAAGCGCTTTGAGTGGTCAGTAAGACTAGAAAAGCGCTATATAAGTTCAGTCCATTTACCATTTTTGGCAACATAAGAAAACACACAACACTTATTATTTATGACCTTTATTTTATGAGATGGCCACAGTGATGTGTTCTCCATTCACCGTGTAGTTCCACTCCATGGGCATACAAGTAAAGAGACCTCAATCAGAATCAGAATCAGAATCAGAATACGTTTTATTGCCATTGTTTGAGAACAAGTTCACAAACAAGGAATTTTTCTCGGTACAATCGTGCAACATAAAACATTTAACATAAATAAAAATAAAATAGATAAAAATAAAAAGAATGAGCTATAAGGCTAAAGTCTTTATAAATATTATAATCTATATTATTATATTATATATATATATATATATAATCTTGCCTCCACTCAAGATCGATCAACAACAGTTTTTATTTTAAAATGTTATGCTTCTTTAAAACATTTCAATATAAAAGGGGTAAATGTTTTACTTGCTCCTTGGTGCCCAGCCGATCGGATGTGACGGAGTTCTGTTCTCCTCCAACACTCTGGATAAGTGTGGCGTTTGCCAGGGAGACGGCAGCAGCTGCAGCCGAGTCACCGGCAACTTCCGGCGAGGAGCCACGACCCTGGGTGAGATTCTTTAAGCTTTATTTAGTCCAAACAAAAACATAAACCTGTACACATATTGGGTACAGGATGATATTTGTAAAGTTACAGTCAATAAGTAGGACCAGTAATTTGGGTTATTTAGCCTATCATTGGTCATAATCCTTTTTGATAAAACAGATTGATGTTAGACAGTCCTTGAATGGTGGTGGGGGCCTGGGGATGTAACCGTCAGCCTAAACCATTTGGGTTGGGGGGTTGGGTGGGGGGGACTGTTGTCCAGACAGACAGTTCTCCCTGGCTATGCCTCTCCCATGTCTCCACTATCGTGCTAGGTTATCCTGAGTTATCTCTGTAGTTATGCTGCAATAGGTTTAGACTGTTGGAGGACAGACTGGCTATTTTTCTTCACTCTGCTACTTTTCTCTTCTCCTACTCTCAAGTTGCATTATTTGTTGTTATTTCAAATGTTAACTTTGTTTTCCCTCATGGTCTTTTCTCTCCATAGGAGCTACACCTGGTGTGGCTTCCTGTTTAGTTGTCATAGGGAGGCATCGACGGGATGCCTCCCAGTAACCTAACTTCCTCTGTGTCCTGTCATCAACTTTTACTTTCTTTAATTTAGAAATTCTTTTAAGAAGGAATTTTAGGAAAAAAATAACTGTACTGGATGGATCCAGTCAATGTTAACCAACATGATACTGTTTGCCAACATGCTAACACTAGCAATTAAACGAACACTAGTATTTCAGTGATAAATGGCTAACACACTTTAGCATCAGCATGTAGCTACTTACTTCTCTGTCCGATTCATCAGGCCTCTTTGTTGTTGGAAGTGATCCAGCTGCTGTTCTTTAGGAATGTAGAATAAACTCCTGTAATCCACGCAGCCAAATGGGTGTTTTCACAGAGAAACAAAAGTTCAGACAAAAGAAGTGGTTCAAGCTGCTAAAACCGGAGCAGCTATGAGCTTTGAGAATGCGGCGGGTGTGTTTGCAACTCTACCAAAGGTAAGCTGCTCTCTCTGCAGGGGCGGTGCAGACACCTCTAGCACTTCCTAGTGGTAACATAGTGACGTAAAATACGTCACTATGCTACCACTCAGTCGTTTTCCAGGACAGGGCGGTGCAGCTGCTCAGAGGGCAGGATTCAGTAGGATTACTCAGACGTGTGTGAATTAAGCCAAAAAACACTCTGGGAGGGCTTTTTTATGAGAAAATTGCACTACCAGATTGTTGAAAAATCCAAAAACTTGCATGTTATAGGCCCTTTAATGAATAGAATGGCCAGAATCTCAAGATACACAGTGCGCCCGTCAGTGCCATGTTGGATATGTTCCAAACCCTTCTATTCCTAATGCCATATGCTACAAATATATCCAGTGTTGTCCTCTTCAGTCCCTTCTAAAAAGTCTTGCTGTCTGGTCCCACAATGTGAAGGGAATGAGGTCAGAGGGCGTCCTGCTCTAAATCTGCTCCTCACTGACGTCTGTTAAAGCCAGCTGATGATCTCTACATGACATGTTTCTAACTAATCAATTAATTCACATTGCACTGAAAACTTTCCATCACAGTTCACAAACTTAATATTAACTGAATATAATATTTTGTAAGAATATTTTGGTTGGAAATAAATATTTACAATAAATATAAATGACATGGATGCAAATATGACTTTGCAAAATGAACCCCCACTTTTTTAATGACAAGCTAAATAACCAAAATTATAAGAGGTCATTTTTGATGGTAACTTTACAAACTTCACACCATTACTGGGATGCCTGTATATGCCTGACATAATCAGCATAGTAAAAAAAAAGAAAAGTTCTAATGAATCTAAAATCAGCTGAAAGCTGCCTAAAGGGAAGGCGAAAATGTAAGTCTGTATTTTGTCTTGTTCAGGTTATTCTTTCATCACCCAAATCCCTGAAGGATCCTGGGATATACAGATTATTGAGAGGAAGAAATCAGCTGACGTTCTTGGTATGTTCAATTAGCTTTTTCTCATCGTTATTAAACTAATAAAATACCATTTCAATAAATAACGATGTGAAAAGTGAACCACAGAAGAGATATTCACCTTTTTTTGCTATTTGCCCAAATTTTCCCACTTTTCTTGCGTTCCAGCTGTGACCGACCAGGCAGGAAACTTCTACTTTAACGGCGCCTACAAGTTGGATAGTCCCCAGAACTTCCATGCAGCAGGAACCATCTTTAAATACCGACGGCCCATGGACGTGTATGAAACTGGGATCGAATACATTGTTGCCAAAGGCCCCATCGACCAGGCCATAAATATCCTGGTATGATCGCATCATGCTGGGTCGTTTTATTCATTCTGTAACATTGACTGTCTAAGATCATTAGTTCTGGTCTAACCCCAGGTGTGGAACCAGAACGGCCGAACGCCATACATCACGTACGAATACACCATCCTCCGGGACTCCTTGCCTCCCGTCCCACCTCCTCCGGTCTACACGGGATCAGAAACCTCCACTGGTGAGGTGTCGGTGGAGGACGACGGCGCGATGGCGCCTAACAGCAGCGTTTATCACCAGGATGTCCCAGGGGGCCAGATGGAGACAGGCGAGACCGACGGTAAGAAGGGCCAGGAGACCAACGAGGTGTTTGAAGAGACGACGACGATCGACTGTGACGAGGACGAAGCGGGGAGGCCAGAACTTACAGGTTAGAAGGAATCAGATGTGTTTTGTTTCAGGTTCTACAACTCCTCATTCAACAGAAATTCTCTGTAAAAAAGCTGGTAAATTCATTGCAAGACCTGGTGGAGTTTAGTTCAGGATCTACTGTCACTGGAGGCTAATAAAGTCCCTCTATTATTAGATAGATAGATAGATAGATGGATGGATGGATGGATGGATGGATGGATGGATGGATGGATGGATGGATGGATGGATGGATGGATGGATGGATGGATGGATAGATAGATAGATAGATAGATAGATAGATAGATAGATAGATAGATAGATAGATAGATGAGCATAAGGCAGGATAAAGAAATGAAATTCACGAGCAGTGTTGGGCTAGTTACTCAAAATAATTTATCCATTACATATTAATCATTACTTCTCAAAAGCTTTTTAAAATCTCCAGGTTCATTTCGCCTTAGAGTATCTGGCGATCCGATTCTTCTATAGGTGATACATTACAAAGAGTGAAGAAACAGATCTAGAATAATCCTTTTTTTTAATTCACCTTATTTTAAAATTTAACAATTAACATTAATAATTAACAATTAATTTAACAGTTAACAAATCACTACTATGAGGTAGCTTGAAAAATCAAGTAAAAAATAATTATATAATAATTATTCACTTTTGGACTTTAGAGGAACGGTAAAAAAACCCCCAAACACCTAAACTTAGATTAATTCAATAAAGAGCATGTATTTATAAATCAAGGGTCTCGTTAACTGAAGATTTTCTGTATTTGACCGGTTTGTTAGATTGGTGACAGAAAAATCAGAAGCCTGTCTGTCATTTTTACAGATTCATATTCACACTGACGACTTGTTGCAAATGTGCAGATAAGAAGAAATTAAACGTATTAAAGAAAAGATTCCCACACACTTTGATGAAGTCATATCACTGACGTTAGACCGTGACTGTAGCCTTTGCCTCTGGTTAAACGCGCTACTATGTGCCTGGTGCTGCTTTAAACTTTTTTACCACTGAAGCGTAGTTTACAGACCAGGAAATGGTTCGCTCCATCTTTTAGACTCCTGGTCAATTTAATTGGAAAATGGTTTTCTAATTTTAAAACTTCCGATTAAATCATGTTTAATTCCAGTCCCCATTGTGACAGCGGAGCGCAGATTCAGCCTTCAGAACATCAAGTTCAAGTGGCTTCTTTTTATTCAGTAACAAATTCCCTACAACGTTTGGGCCCTTTTTTAGCCACACTCTAAGTACCTTAATACTATATCAAAAGATCGCTTGCCATAATTCAGCTTTGTTGTAGAATTGCAGGTGTGACAAGGTAGCCCTTCTGTTAGCATTAGCACAGAACGACCGGGTTTCAGAGGGTGGGGCCTAGGCCACGCGCTTCTGTGGTCAATGAGTATCTAACGATATTTCAAATGTTCAACTATAATATATAATTCCCCCCCCCAAATAAAAGCATACTAGCACCAATGCTACATAAACAAACTGGGGTGAAGCTAATTCTGAATGTTAGCTTTGAAGCTAACAACTCAAACAATGGCACAATGTGTACTAAAAGCTGAAGGACATTATTGAGGAAATATGCTTACTTTTAAAGGGATATTTGCTGGTTCACGGAGAGTTGGTATCAATCCTGGTAGAAGTTTAAGACGATCTGTGAATCCACTGCTGTATTGTCCCAAGTTCGCAAAACGGTCGTCCTAGAAATGTTTGCCACAAACTACCACACGCTTCGGCAGTTGGTCGGGCAAATTCCCGCACAAATAAAATCTATCCACAAGCTTTTTAGTGGCTAAGAAGTGGGGAGGACAAAAATATTTATGTTCTCTTTTGTACACCCAGGTACAGAGCAGTTTGGATGCGGTCTGGACTCCATGCTGTTGGTTTGTTGTTTGCCTGTTAGGGCCTTACAGGGTGCAGTTCGAGGAAGGGGCTAGTTGGCTGGAACTCAACACGTAATATGCCGAAAAGTGTCGCCACATGCCGAACTGCCAAACAGCCCGTTCCTGAGTGCTAATTTCAGGATGTAGGCAGACATACCCCGGGACGAAGGAAAGACTAATCTGTCATTTTTACCCCTTATTTAAAGGAACTAAAAGATATGATCAAAAACCTAAAAAATGCAAATTTCATGCCAGGTCCACTTTAAAGCTGCAGTAGGTAACTCTGAGAGGAGAGCAGACTTTGCTTGAAAATTTGAACTCAAACAAGCTTCACATTACTCCCCCTCCCTCCCCGCTGCACTCATGCCCCGCCTCCAAGGCCCTCCTGCTCCTCCCTCCTTCCGCTACGCAACTGGCGTACCAGACTACCAGTTGAGAATCTCAGGGGACGCGACTTGAAGCGGCACGCGTAAGCAATGGAGTGCGAACCCGGTAAGAGCAAAACATAAACTCACCTGAACACAGCTAGAAAAGATGTTGTCCTGTTGCTCGGTCATAGCTTACTCCTAGCTTCGTTCCGCTAGCTGTTCTGGCAGAGCTCAGGCGGTTGCGTACGTAGTTGCGTAGCGGAGCGAGGGACGGGTCGTGGTGTGTGTGAGGAGTGATAGACAGATGTCAGACACTCCATCAGACGCTGCTCTGGCTCTGATTGGGTGTTTTCTACCGGGAGCGCTGGATTCTTGCAAATCGCAGTAGGAGCAGTAGGCGTGACCAATGGAGCTGCTTTTTTGTCTCAAAATACTAATCTCATTTCCTACTTTCAGGACATATGGACAGTTTTAGGAACAATCACAAAAAGTGAATTTTATTATAGTTACCTACTGCAGCTTTAAGCACAAGCATTACAGGTTTTAAGGGAAAAGAGAGAATAATCTTCTCCCAAATTGTAATTTTATTCTCTTAATAAATGGCAGAAAACCTCCCCCATACTTATATACCAGGTTTTATACCAGGCGATTTTTGGAGTAGGTTCCTTTCTCCTGCGGCCAAGACGCGGTGTACATCCTGATCAGGTCACCAGTGTTCTCTGGTGTACCCAGTATTCCATGCAGAAAGGTCCCAGTTAGGGTTTAAATGCAGGACCTAAGAACGGCTCCAAACGAAGGTCCTGGTCAGTTCCTAAACGTATTCAAATATAGACGGTGGGCGCGTTATCTATAAATCATTATATTAGGTGATTTATTATTACAGATGACAGAATAAAATGTAAAGAGGAAACAATGTGACACAAAAATCTCAATTTAAACAGTCTAGTTTAAAGACAAAGAACTGTTTTATTAACTGCTAAGCTTCATCTAGACAGAGGTCATTTTTTCAAATATTTTGTTGTCCATTTAACGAAATATGAAATAATTTTGAATCATAGAACAGAATATTTAAAGCACATTTAGACATAAAATCTAAAAATGCGAAAACAAAGAGTGGTTATGAATGCCATGAAATGAAATCCAAACGTGAGTATTTAGAACTTTTTCTTTTCGTGTTCTGGTTTAATCCCAAATCAGCTCCATTATACCTGTGACAAAATGATTCTCCATGCGGATTTAAACAGAGATGCTACTTTATGTCCAAAGAAAAATTTGAGTTTTTTTTACTGAGGTTCTTTCCTGCTCCACTTTATGTATGTGTGCGAGACGGCCCTTCCAGCTTTGTATTATTCAGTGATCAGACACATAAAGAAAACCAGCAGTCGATGAAAAATTTAGAATTTTGTGGCGTTTTTGTCTTTTAAAAATGTCTGCATCACAAGCATGAGCACTAATGGCCTTCCTGTGGGCTCGCTCCGCTGGCTGCTCGTCTAACCGCTGCATGACTGACATCATGTCGACTCCGCTGCCTGACTTTTTGCTCGTTTTCCTCCCCAGTTGTGTATCATTTGTTTTGAACCATGGAGTCCTGCATTTCAGAATTTCTACTTTTCAGCGTTTTGCTTTATGTTGCTGAACTATCAGTCCCATAAAGGTCAGGTCTGTTCTCCTCTGTGGGTGCTGCTGTTCCTGTGGAGCTAATCTTCTCATCTAGTTGCATCACAGCAGGATCATCTCACTCCTTACTCCACCACATGTGGATTCTCCGATCAGATAACTTGAACAGTTGAGTCATTTTGCGTTGTCGAAGACACTAACTGACCTGGATCGCCAACAGGGTTCTACAGCGTATCAGAGTCATTATACTAAACCCAACAGCAAATGAATCGTCCAACATGGAAATCCTTAGCAAATTAAAGTCTGAATTAAATAACTAGAAGCATGGTAAATTAGTTTTGCTTTGTCTTTAGATGTTTTATAGGCTACCAACTGTGGGTTGCCACTTGTAAAGTTATGCAGTCAAAAATTAGCAGCAATAATTTGGGTTATTTAGCCTGTCATATGATGAATAAATGGGGTTTCCTTTTTTAAAATCATATTCGCATCCATGTTATTTATAGATTAATTTATACATTTCACAGATTCAAACAGAATTTTAAGCTAGCAAGCAAAACTGGCTAGCTAAGTATAGCTTGAAAATAAATAGTTGGCTTGGCGCTAAATATTAATGCAATACCCAAATTCACTTAGCGACATGCGGAAATGGACAATTAAAATACAAGCAGCTTCTTGCAAAGCTCTAAATAAACTCTTGCTGTTGGTGCATAACTGCTGCTGTAAATTCACCGATAAATGTCTGTATTGCCGTTAAAATGGCCAAATTTTAAGGTCCAGCTTATATTTTGGTAGTCCACTTTTGCTTATTGGCAAGTAAATTTGCATATTAGCAAAGTATTTAGCTTTGAAATAAATAGTAAGCTAGCTGTTTATTTCAAAGTTGAATGTTTGTGAATGATATGTTTCAAATTAGGTTTTTAGTTATGTTAGGGTTACATTGCATTTTTTTATTCTAAAACAGTACTAAATATACTTTCTTCTTTCATATGATGTGTTGCTTATTATGCGCAAACTGTTTATTGCTTTGCCTGAAATGCTATACAAATAAATGTATTATTATTATTATTATTATCATTATTATAGACTAAATATTTAGTTAGACTTCAAAGTGCTTTTATTAATCTATAAATCATTGAATGGGTTAGCACAGGAGTATATGAACGATCTGCTATCACGATACAAACACGTAAATCCTCCAGCTCTAGTTTACTGATCGTCCCTGGAACCAGAACCAAACATGGAGAAGCAGCTCTTAGTTTCTATGCTCCTCATATCTGGAACAAACTGCCAGACGACTGCAAAACTGCAGAGACACTGGAATCTTTTAAATCCAAAATAAAAAGCATTTATTTAGACTTGCTCATGAGTAACTTATCCCATTATTGCTCTTACTCAATTGCTATTATTTCTTTTAAATGTTAAATGGCATTGTTTATTGTCTATGCTTTCTTGTATTTTAATATTGTCAGTTGATTATAAATGTTTGTTTAAGCTTTCTTTTACTGATTATATGTTTTAATTTTCAATTTTTTTGTAATCATGTAAAGCACCTTGAATTGCCTTGTGCTGAAAGTTTGGTATACAAATAAAATCGCCTTGCCTTAACAACATAAATATTTAGTTTGAAGCTAAGTATTTAATTGTAAACTAAATATTTAGATTGATAACTATTTAGTTTTAACGCTGCGACATTTATAAATGAACAAATAACAAAGATGCAAACATGACTATGAAATATGAATCCCCCGTTTTTTCTCTCACTACTCGCTTTATAACCTTCTAACTTGTAGCTTTACGAATGGCACCGGTTGTGATGAGGCAGACAGGTGCAAACACAGCAGAACTACCTTATCTTTCAGTCAAAAATTTACAATCTATATTTTAAACGGGGTTTTTTTAGGTCCAAAGTAAATATTAAGGTAGCAAACAAAATATTCAGTTTACGAATTAAATATTTAAATAAATTAAATATGTAGTTTAAAGGTAAATATGGTTGAAGTGGACCATCAAAATTAAAGCTTGGTCCTGCTAACCTCTAGCTTGAAGCAAAACTATTTAGCTTGGAGCTTAATATGTATTTTGTAAACTAAATATTTAGCTTGAAACTGTGACATTTACTGTATAAATGAAAAATGAACCCCTATTTTTGCTTTGATGACAGGCTAAATAATCCAAATGATTGTTGTTAAATGTTTGTTTAACCTTACGAACGGCAGCTTATACCTACTTTTTGTAATTATCAAGAAAAACCAGCTGAGTTATAAAGAACATCTGAAATGCTACGATTTGTCCAAACAGAAAAGCGCCATGAATGAAGGGAAAGCTTTTGCTGCAGGGAATCAAACCGATATAATTTATCATCTTCTGTTCATGTCAAGGAAACAGCAGCCAGGCTCACAGCACCGTCAACCCCCCCTCTGATGGCGGAAATCTGGACTCGGGGTCAGACTCCACCAACCTCATCTGGCGGGTCCTGCTGGACGGACGGATCAATCCGGACGAGCTGCTGATCAACATCTCCACTAATCAGCTGCTGATGGAGGGAGACGCTTTGTTCCCAGCCGAGGTGGTTCTGAGCGACCCGGAGCCTCTGGATCTGAACGAGACGCTGGAGTTCGCTCTGGGACACAAGGGCAACGACAGCGGAGACAATCAGAACAGGACGGCCCAGACGGGCGGCGGCCGCTCCAACAGAACCAGGTGAGCTCAAACAGGTGTCCCCCCGGCCAAAACCAGCTTCTTCTCCTGCAGGCAGACGCTCAAACAGATGAGGCCGACCGTAAGGCTGTCAGTGTGGTTGTATATCATTTCAGACTGTATCCCATGTAAACACAGCCACAGTCAGGAGGGAAGACAGGTGGGCGGATTGTCAGTAATTTACCTCGGTTTCTCCTGTTCAGCATCCAGGCGGTTAAAAAACAAACAAAAAATGAGCATAGGAGATAAGTAAAGACAAAACAGACTCTTTAAAGAAAATAATGGAGTTAAATGTGTAGAGGAATTCCTTGATGAGGGGTGTGGTTAGATAAACAAGCTGTGGCTGTGGAAATGGACCGGTTACAATCACTGCGCTAGTACGGCGTCACAACACTGCCAAAAATGCAACAGGAAAAAAAAAACCAAAAAACAGTCTGCACTACAAACTGTATTTCATACGAAGCAGTTGTACAACAGCTTTGCAAGGTGCTTTTTTTACTCTTTACTGTAAAGGCCGGATCACACTGTGAGCATTTCGGTCGTCTCCAAGGACCGCTCCATGCCACCTGGCAGCTCTAGAGGTGTGTCACGGTGAACAGCCCAATGTTTCAGTGAATCATACAGAACCAGGTCTCGTTCTAGCAGGATGCGCTAAAAACCAACATCATGAACAGACTGGGCTCAAAAGTTTCTAACACAGACCAGTGTTCCCAACTTAGTGACTTGTTCCGATGGTCAACAGGTCACTGAGCAACTATTCTCCAAAAAGCGCCTAGCAACAAATCAAGCAACATTTCTGACCACCAATGGCTACATTTTGTGAAGCTTTGTCACCGATATTCGTACACATTAGAGACCACAGACGGTATATTTTAGAGACCCGGCTTGTTCTGCATTGTGACTGTCCCTCAGGGCCGGTCCAACGTTTTATGGGGCCTTAGGCAGATTTTAACTCAGGGCGTCCCCTTTCTGTTAAAACCACTACTCACAAAAACAGCGTTTCAATCCAGATTTGATCTAATCTGGGAAAGTGGGAAGAGTTTATTTAACTGATCCTAAAATCAATCAGAGGTAACTGTTAGGTGAGACAATCTGAAGCTGAAGCAAAAATAGAAAGGTTAAACTCAAGTGTCAGATTGTAAAAATGGTAAGACAATAATCAAACAATTAATATCCGAAAGTAATTTTAAATGTTATTTTAATTTAATTAAAAATATATATTTTTTTCTAAATTAAAAGATACATTGTATTAATTTTTATTTCTTTAAATGTATATAATTAAAATACTTTTGCAAGATCTTTTAACCCATTTAAATTTTCTAAATGAAAAATCAATATAATAATTCATGACAAAGAAACTTGCCTAGTTAATACAAAAAAAAAATCAACAACTGATTTAAAAAAAAATAATGCACGCTGAAAAAAATATATCAATCAAATGGAATAATATTAACAATTTTCTCTTGTGGCTAAATTTCAATTCAATTTCAGCATTAATGGGGGGCCCTGGGTAGGTTTGGGGGGCCCTGCTGTCCCTCCAGATACATCATGTAGCATGATCACGTTACATCGACTGACCAATCATAAATCTTTTTTAGTTTGATTTCACCCACTCACAATCGATGTCGTTTCGTTTTTAGTTCAAAAGCAAAAAAAGAAATCTGCGGGTATATTAGACCGATCTTTCTTTTGTAATCCACACACAAACATTAAGCATAAGCTTGTCCTTTGCTGCACACCCGTGGTGCGTTCAAGGAACGTTCAAAATATGGTGAGTTCAGTAATGTAGAACTTTTAAAACTGCCGACAAAAACCACATAAAAAGTTTGATGTCTCTGAACAACCATTGGCAAATGAATTGGCTATTGATATTCATAAATAATATATTTTGTCTGAGTCTGATAGACTTTTAGTTTCTACAATTCCTCGGTCCATGTTTTTCACCACCAGAAACGTTTCCAAACAGCTGATTATGTCTTTTATGTAAAAGGGGGGAAATGGTGCAGGAAGACATGTTTGTTTTACTGGTACATAAAAATAAATCAAAGTTTAAATATCATCACAACATTCACTATTTTCTGATATCTTTATTATCACAGAGAGCAGATATTTCCAGTCTTTATTTCTGGTGTTTTTGATTATATTGCCTCACATAGAATGAAAACCCAACTCTTTCTCTGTTCTGCAGGGGGAATCAAAGGTTCTACCAGAAGAATCTGAAGCTGAGTGCTGCAGACATGTACCGCTGGAAACTTTCATCTCAGGAACCCTGCAGCATGACCTGCTCTATAGGTAACCCCGAACAGCGACAGGTTAACAACTACTGCTTTAACCCCTCAGAACTTCCTGAATGTAGTGCAGAAGGAGGCTTTAAAGGTGTTTACTTTTAGTCTGACTAAACTTCATGTCTCAAAGAGTGTTAAATGGAGGACTGGAGCACCTAATTACAGATAGGAGGGACTTAATGAACCTGGTCAGAGCAATGAGGATAGAAAAGCTTATATATTGAGGGAGAATTAGAGAAGCACAAAAGAACTAAATTCAGAAAAAAAAACCAGACAACTCCTAAATACAAAAAAATGTTGGTGCTATGTTTAGGAAATACAAATAAAACGTAACCAGATCATCATTCTCGTCGCTTTCACACTGATAGTGGCATTCATATTACTTTGCTCCCTCTGCCTGTGTATAAAGGTCTGATCCTACCAAAATAGAAAATAATTACATTGATAAAATAATAATAACATAATTGTTTTTTACATTTATTTATGTATGGTGCCGGTATTTATGCTCAGCCTGAGTTTAACGCCCAGTTTAGGCAGCATTACCAAACAAGACGGGCCACAGCAGGACTCCACCACTGGAGTTACCACAGTTACAGCCTTCAGGACGCCACACGCCGCAGGCAGACAGATATCATGCGCCACGCTCTCCCTCTTTGCCGCGGAGTTACTCCTATATAATGTGTTGTCCTCTGCTTAGCAGTATGCTTAAATCTAGCGAGTTGTCTCGTCTGATTTGAGCTAGTAGTTTGTTCACAATGAGGGCTCCCACAGCCGCATCGCCTCCCCCCCGCACACATACACACCCCTCTGACGAGTAGGGAGAGCTCACGGCGGCTACGCAGGACCAGGAGATTTAGCCAGCTGCTGATATTATAATTTGTAGTTTGAAGCATCGGTTACATTTGAGGACAGTTAAAAACAACAACAAACACCTCTGGGTGGAAGTGGTCACAGATATCAGCTGTTAGCCGAGGTCGTACATTTCATCCTCATGGCGCGTTTTAACAAAATACCTGAAAAGTAAAACACTACTTACAGCTCGGGGGCTGGTTTCCATGGTTGTCACGCTACAGATCCTTCTTTTAAATTTGACCTCGAGCCAAAGCCTGTACTGTAAGGTCCGTAGCCTCTAGCAGCTGCATGAGGCTCGGCTTTCAGCTTGCCAAAAACAACGTTCCTGTGGGCGGTCCAAAGCTAGGTAGGTGAGGCCATGAATGCTAAGTTAGCGTTATGACGTGTGGTTGTTGGGATTTTTCAAACTCAGGCGTTTTCTGCTCTTGATTCAGAGACTGGAGTTTGTATTAAATGTTAATAAGCAGCATGCTTTCAGAACACAGAGTGACTGATTGTAATGAAAGAAAACTGAGTTTTTCAAGATATTCAGTGAAGGAGAACTTTAAGGAATAACTTTAAAAAACAGATGTTTCCTTTAACTTGTTTAAATATAAATGTTCTTTGTCCTAATCCAGGTGTGTCCAAGTCCTTCGTCACGTGTATTCGTTACGATGGGGTGGAGGTCCATGACATGTACTGTGATGCTCTGACCAGACCAGAGCCGGTCCACGACTTCTGCATTGGTAGAGAGTGTCAGCCGAGGTAGCCTCAGCCTAAGAACACCTCCACCCTCTCCCAGTTCCTGCTCTGAAACCATCCCGGCTTCCTCTCCGCACCAGTTTGACGTTAAAAGCGTTTTTTTTTATTCCAGATGGGAGGCGAGCAGCTGGAGCGAATGCTCCCGGACTTGCGGCGAGGGTTTCCAGTTCCGTCAGGTCCGCTGCTGGAAGATGCTCTCCCCGGGCCTGGACAGCTCCGTCTACAGCGACCTCTGCACTATGGCTGACCTGGAGAGACCGTTGGAGAGGCGAGCCTGTAAGAGCCCCACCTGCGGCCCACAGTGGGAAGTAGCAGAGTGGACAGAGGTAGGACTCTCCCCATCAGGCTTGGATGTGAACTTTCTTTCTTGTCTCAGGATCTCAATTTTTTTTCTACTATTTTTAAGTCCTGAATTACCTTTACACAGTGGGGCAAAAAAAGTATTTAGTCAGCCACCAATTGTGCAACTTCTCCCTCTTAAAAAGGTGAGAGAGGCCAATCATTTTCCTCATAGGTTTATCTCAACTATGAGAGACAAAATAAGGGAAAAACCCGATAAAACCACTGATAATATTCCACCATCTGGGGCTCCATCACGATCTCACCCCATGGGGTGAAAATGAAAGAACGCTGAGCAAAAATCAAAAGCTCAAATCCGGCAGTGCAAGACATGTCCCCCTACTTTGGCCAGTAAATGTCCAAGCCCAGTTGATGTTTTCCAGAAAGCAATTGGAAGAAGAGGATTGGGAGAATCTCAAACGGTCAGATGAATCCAAAACAGAACTTTGTTTTTTTTAAGTACTTCATTCTTACTTTTGTTCTCCACATTTAGAATACATACACACTAGAGGATGGATAACCGACACGAGCACGACGGTATCCGGCTACGGTTTTAAAGGCAAAGTGTGTAATTTTCGGCCAGTAGGGGGCAGGGCATACCTAAATTATCACAAGCAAGCGGTATCTGTGTCTTCGAGTAAGAAACTCAACAACGGAGGTCCAACTAGTGCTGTTTTCAAACGCTCAATTCCCTGAGAATGATTTATTTGCAGCAACATGACGAGCACATCAGTCTCTCTTTCATCGCTTGAAACTAGCGAAGAGGTAAAAATGTATTTATGGCGAAACTTTTTAGCATTTTGAGGGGAAATCAATGTTTTAATAGCGGGTGTGTTCCGTGTGCTTTGCCCGTCCGGGCTCCTGTAGAAGTAAAGACGTCATCTAATATGGCTTTCCCCTGAAAAGAGGACCCGCACCTATGTATTTTAAAACAGATTTTTACAGTCATATTTGACAATATCGCCAATATTTTTGCAATTAATGTGCTTTACGTAATTATTATTACATATTTTAATGCCTATTTTCAGAGATGTAGTGCAAGAACTACACATTGTAACTTTAACGTCGAACATAATTTCTCAGTTACAGAAAGCAGAAAAATTGAGTCTTGAGTAATGCGGGTTTCGATTGTCCGACAGTCCCAAAACATCAGTGCTCTAGAGGAGATCAGCTTGGGGGAATGGGCCAAAATAGCAGCAACCATGTGTGAAAGCCTGGTGAAGAACTACAGCAAACCTTTGACCTCTGTCAATTCCAACAAAGGTATATAACAAAGTATAGACATGAACTTTTGCTATTGGCCAAAGGCTTATTTTCCTCCATAATTTGAGGTATACCTACGATGGAAATTACAGATCACGCTGATCTTTTTAAGTGCACAACTGGTGTCTGACTAAGTACTTTTTTTGCCCCACTGTATGTTAAAGTTTTGTTTTGTAATATTTGGGATGACAGCGACTGTCCTTAATGCAGTGCCCTGCTAAATGTGGCCGTAAAGCTCAGGTGACCCGAGACGTCCGCTGCTCCGATGAGACCAGACCTTGTGACCCCATGACCCAACCACCCAACATCAAAAACTGCACCGGACCGCCCTGCGAACGCCACTGGACTGTGTCAGAGTGGGGCCCCGTGAGTGTCTCCGTCTCATAGAGAGTTCAGTAGCCCTGTAATTCCCTCACCCGTCTTTTTCCTTCAGTCCTTCATCCTTCATCGTTTGATGCGTTCTTGGCCCCATCTGAACCCAGTAGAGGTCCTTCTGATCCGAGAAACAGACCACTTACGCTTCTAAAATTATCCAAATCTGGATCTGGTAACTTTTAACACTTAAATGTTACAGAACTGCTGTTTTTTTTGTCCAAATTAACCTATTGAAAATCTCAGCAAACTTTTCTGATAAATTCAAGAGGTATTTTTTCTTAAAATTTTCTGACTTTACATCAGAAAGTATCTGAGTTTAAATATAAAAATGTAGTTTTAATCATGGAAATGAATGCGTTTTCACATGCAATTGGACAACATTGAGAAGAGAATCAGAGAATTTCCATTCTTTTCTTGAGATGAATCTCAAATGTCATGTTGGTCTATGGAGGACCCAAATATACAGCACTGTTTAGGATGAGTAAACTTTAATAAAGATAAAATAAAGAACTTACAAAGTTGGACCAAGAACATTGAGACAGACGAATCAGCACACGTAACAGGAACGCTTAAGTGTACTAAGGAAGGGAGAAAGTGATTAGGAAAAGACAAAGTACTAATTGGAGGAAAGTAGATGCAGGTAGAAGGGGGGAGAGGTAGAGATAATTAACAGCTGTACACAGGAAAAAAAGGATGAAAAAAGGAATGAACAAAAGTGGAGAATGGATAGAAAGATATCCTAATAAGAGAAATAAAACAGAACTAAAAGAGGTGAATGGTGAGACCAAAATCCCAAAGAACCCCAAAAACAATAAGACAAAACATCTAAGGGTTAAAGCAGAGGGTGGAAATATAGAAGGAGATACAATCTGTCGGAATACTACATTTTCCCAAATTCACTGATTGGGAACAACAATGACATGTAAAAAAAAAGTGTAACCTTTCATTTATAAACCAAAGATTACATGAGCAATTTCTCTGCAGAAATATCTGCAGACTCTGAGCTAATCAGCCTGCAGCGACGTGCCCCAAGACCCTGTCTTCTCTCCTACTTTCCCAAGTATATGAATAGTGTTATCTCACCTCCTTAATTCCTTTCAACAACCCCCTACACAGCCGTAAGAGGCCTTATTAGGCCTGGGTTGTAAGGAGGGAATCCTTGGAATTCTCTGTTTTATAGCTGGGGAACCTTAAATGGAGACTCTGATAATCCCTCTAGGCTGTAAAACGATTTTTCCCCTTCTTAACAGTCACATAAGCTTTAGTCATAATGTAATTCCTTCAAATAATTAAAGATGAGATAATAGTTTTGATAATATGACACATAATTATCCTACAAACCTAAAACACCAAATGATAATCCCTAAAGTAACACCAAGAAATAAACTAGGATTATAAAATAAACTGAGTGGAAATAACACACAAACTGAATCGTTTTTGGGTGAATAATTTACTCCCAAATTTCTTTTTCGTTTAATTTATCTGGACCCTGATACTTTGCTGTATGAAGCTGCTTACGCAGTGAAGGAATCTGATTTACTAAAACCACCAAACGAGACCGTTTTAAGCCCGTCCTACCCAGATGGAGAACGTTTTTTATCGAACTTTACGCGACCTAACATTCCTTCCTTGCAGTGCTCTGGCTCGTGTGGCCACGGCAGGATGGTGCGACACATGTACTGCAAGACCCCGGAGGGCCGCGTGGTTTCCGAGAACCAGTGTTCCCCAGAGAACAAGCCTCTGGCCATCCATCCCTGTGGGGAGCGGGACTGCGCTCCACACTGGCTGAGCCAAGACTGGGAGCGGGTGAGTCCGCCTCAAGTTCCCTCCAGTAAACCATCACCTCGTCAGGATGACGGAGCTGAAGGAGTCCCTCCCTGACCCCGGGTTACGTTTATCCGCAGTGCAACACGACATGCGGCCGCGGAGTGAAGCGCAGGATCGTCCTGTGTGCCGGCATCAGTGGAGGAAAGTTCCAGATCTTCGATGAAGAGGCGTGTGGAGGCAGCGAGAAGCCGGAAGACGAAGCCACGTGCTTCGAGAGGCCGTGCTTCAAATGGTACACCACCCCCTGGTCTGAGGTACATTTACTTCACTTCTTTCATTCTTTTTGGGGTTCATTTGTGCAAACAAATAAGCATTTCAGTTTCACACCTTTGGGTCAGTACTCCACAACCAGCTTTTAAAAAAACCTAAATCGTTTTCAAAATGTAGATGAAAACATGGAGTGGTTAGAAGTAGCCTGCTATGAGTTTTGGATATGATACATTTAAGAATGTTTGTAAAATTCACAAAAATCTGTAGCTGCTCTTTAATGTTTCAAAGACATCTAGATGCCCTCCTTCTCTTAGATTTGATCACGTTGGGCACATGTGTCAAACTCAAGGCCCGGGGGCCAGATCCGGCCCTCCATGGCCATTTTTGTGGCCCTCTAATCTCTAGAGGAGCCTATAGACAGAAAATTTAAGTTCTGTTTTTGTGCAATCCCAATACAGTTTTATTAGTAAAACAAAATCAGTGTTTCTTTGAACAGTCCAAAATCACATCATTATGTAAAGATGTTCAGTATTATTTAATTTTAAGACATATTTTGGAATGCAGAGGCTGAATTTAACGGTTTGTTATAGTTTTATCAATACTTTCTGCCACAACCGGCCCCTTTGAGGATATCAATCAACTTGATGTGGCCCAAAGTGGAAATTAGTTTTACAACCCTGACGTAAGGCCTGATTTATTAACGGTTTGCGTTTGTTACAAACAGCAAAACTTAGCAAAAACATGCTGCAGCTGATTTACTAAGCAGGCTCAGACAACACTGCGCCTGTTAAACCTGCAGCAAGATACACCCAGTCTGTTTAGCGCTTATGGCATTGATGAATATACGATGCGGGTGTGTATCTGTGGGGTCTTAATGTATTAAAAGTCTATAAATTGATTAGAAGAAAATTAAGACCCATAAAAAGTCTTACATTTCATTAGGATTGGCAAGTTTTAAAATATGTTTGTCTATGAAAAAAGATGCAAATAAACTACGGTAATAAAGTACAACAATATCGTTTTTTAACACCAGCTGTTTGCTCTGGTATCTGTACCACGTTATTTTATGCATTATTGCTGTAGTTGTTGATGTGACGTATCCCGTTAATTTGTAGCAAGATGCAGTGAAGCATTGCGGTACTATCGAAAACACAGACTTAGATAGTACCACAAACACACTGACAATTTTATTTTATTTTCATTTATGCATATTAAAATCAATATACAAAGCTAAATTACAAAGACAGAAATGAAAAGGGAACAGAAAGTAAAAGAACTAATGTTTTCTGCCCCTTTTAACCTAAATAACATTTATAGAAATCAAACAACAGAATTATTGTGAATTAACTTAGATCAGTCAGATTAGTGGACTGGTTAGCTAAAGTAAATTATCAGTTAATAAAAAAAGGCAAAACAGTAAAAAAAAAATATATTTTATTTTCTTTCCCCCTTCCTTTCTTATTTACATAATATAGATATAGAAATATAAGTTCAAAATTTCATTTTTGTCTAAGTTTTTTAAAAGTAAATATTTTTTTTGCTTTTTTGCTGTAATCAATTTATTCTATTTATTTAACACCATATATTGAAACACAACGCTGCCCTATAATTATTTTGTGCCTAGTTGTCAAAAATATTTCATATTCTTTTAAGTAGAATTTACTCTCTATAAATGTGGGTGAATACAGAGAAGAAAAAAAGTGGTGCAGATATAAAATGCTGGAAAGGTGAGAAAATTAGCAAAAGCAGCTAAATTTGGATGCATTTAAATTACATTGACAATTCAAAGGCTGAGTGTAGAACATGCAAAGTTCTACATTATCGTTTTTGTTCACTGTAAGTAGTTCAAAGTTTCTAAATATTTTACACACGATCAGTTTGTATTTCTACCTCAATATTTATTTTTTCAGCAGTCCGTTCTATGGTTAATATAATAAGCCACATAAATAAGATCTGTTTGATCTAATTATATTTGTAGATTAGTCATTCATTTTACACATAATTTTACATGGTTTTTGATGATAAATAAATTTTTTGAAACAAAAACTGTGATAATGCGATAAAGACTTTTTTTTTTAAAGAATTGTATTTTTGAAGGTCATAAAAAGTCTTGAATATGTTTCTTTTTTTTTTACCTGCATTTACCCTGAAATAAGTGGGTGTTGCAGGCGCAGTATGATTTATAAAACATGACCATCTTTGAGCAATCTGTTCAGTGGCCTCTGAAAACCTTGCCTTAACGTTATGCCACCACAATTTAATGCAGGTTTAATACTGAAAAACCCAAAAATATAATTCACACACAGTCTAACCTAACAGTAAATAACACTCTAATGCCCATATAATCAGATGATCAGATGGTTGTGGTTCGTTACCAAGAATTCCCTCAGCATCATCCAGCCTTTCAGCTCTGCTGGTGCCTGGAAATGATCCATTCATATGATTGAGGTGTTGGAGAAGGGATGCATCTAAACCCAGTAGCCCTGGAGGTCTGGAGTTTGACACCACTGTCCTCTTTAAACTCTGAGGCAGAGGAATCTTTGATAACAGGGTACGGGACGTAGCAGTTTGCATCTTTCTGCCTCTGTGTCCTCAGTGCACCAAGACGTGCGGCGTGGGAGTGAGGATGAGGGACGTGAAGTGTTACCAGGGCAGGGAGCTGGTCCGAGGCTGCGACCCCCTCACCAAGCCGGTGGCCAAACAGACGTGCACCCTGCAGGCCTGCCCCACTGAGCCTCCAGGTACGGAGCACATCTATCCACAATGTCTGCAGGGTATCAGACTGAAGCAACCTGAACAATCTATGAGCTAGCAATGGGTGGCAGACAAACAGCAAAAGGTAGCCAACAAAAAAAAATGTTGGCTTAACCGCCAGACCTTAATTGCGCTTTTTGACAATGTCATCAAGCTGTGCCTACATAATCTGCACCAGGTAAACAAGAAAGATACAAACTAATGCTCAATGTTCCTATTTATACTAGATCTTGCAAGGTTAAAATGTGTTTTTCTATTTAACAAAAAAACGAAACCCGTTGAATTTGAAGCATTTTAATTTAAAAATGTGCAGCTTTATTTTTGTGCAATATGAAATTAATAAATAAGTAATCAGGAAAGCAGAAGGAATGTTCTATTTTTACATTTTGTACTTGAGTAAAAAAAAAAAACACATTTGAAGTTTTTGGAACATTTAGCTTTTTTTTTCTTTCTAAAATTAGGGATGCATCAATATATAAAGGCAATATATAAATACAGTATCGGCCCCGATATTGGTATCGGGGCCGATACTGTTCTTATGTACTATATTGGTATTGGTTAACATTAATCGATACCATGAAACGATACTCAAAATGTGAAAAGTCTGCAATAAGTTCACATAAAAATTTTTCTTTTTCACTTGAAATGTTATTCCTGTGGTCATTTTTATTAATATTTTATTTTTTATCTAATTCTCTATCATTTAGTGGAACAAGCAGAGGAGAAAAAAAAACTGTGTGGTAGAAGTATCGGTATTGGTTGTCGGTATCAGCAAGAATGCAAATCTCTGTATCGGAATCATATCAGTTTGGAAAAAGTGGTACTGTTGCATCACTACTTGAAATATCGTCATCTTACTTGTGAGAATTTCGTCGTTGTATTACTTTTTGAATGCATTTTGCACAGTAAATGTTCTTTAAATGGCATTCTAAACTTTTTTTAAAGTCGATGTTCTGCTTCAGTGTATTAGGAACATGATCTTCTCCGACTCTTACAAGGCGTTTTTTTTTCCACAGATTCTTGCTGCTTATTGGATGTTTCCCCTTTTGCTTTGGTCTTTTGTAAAGGAAAAACTAAGATCAGCCCATCTGGCAGGCCTGGCGCCGATGGGCGGAGCTGGGGGTATCAGTCCACCCAAGCCAACATCCATGTAAATTAAGTTGCAACCATGCAATGTATGACCAAAAACAACCAGCAGAGGGCAACTTAGACTATTAATCAGGACTTTTTGATGCCAAAAAGAAGACACATTTATGGATTTAAGATAAGAGCAAAGCTAGCACAACCATGAACGATACTAATACATCCCCAGTCTTAGAGAGTCAACTGAAACAATGAATGACATTATGGTCCAAACTTCATACCAGTAGGTGGCAGTAATGCACCAATTTCTTGTTTGCAAGCCGTCAATAAGCATAACAAAGAAAAGGAACAAGGGAAAAAGTTATTTTTAGGTTAATATGAGCATGCTAAGGGTAGTTATGATGAAAACTTAGTGAAGAATACACAAGGAAAGGAATTACCAATGCTTTCAGTGGCAGATTATGTTGGATTGTGAACATAAAACTTGCTGTGGACTAAATATTTTACTGGAGAATATGAACTGGGCCTTTTGGATGTTAAAATACCTTTTTTTGTTCTGTTCTGTCACTGATATTAAAAGGAAATTCCTTTTTTTCCAACCTGTAACTTATTTTTAGCAATTTTTATGTTTTCTCACTAACCCTGAGAAGTTTGGAGCCAGTTTGAGCCATTCAGCAGTATTTATGCATCCATTCTTCACCAGCTGTATCCATAGAACAGGAGCGCTTGGGGCACTCCAAATGCCGCTTGTCATAAGCTTTAATTTGCCCCAAACGCCTTAATTTGACCATGTTTATATTCTGCTTGGATTTACGTACAACTGTGTTGCCAATTTAGCAACTTTGTCGCCATTTCTAACGACTTCTTAGACCCCCCCTAACAATATTTGTTTCCCCAAAAAGCACCTTGTGACAAATTTAGCAACATTTCTGACAACCCTGAGCTACTTTCTGTGACACTTTGTTGCTGTTATTCACTGCAGATTACAGACCCAACTCTATCAGGAGGGGAATGATCTGCGCAGACAGAATGATCACCCGTCATAAACCTCTCACCCGATCACCAAATAAGTTTTTTCATCAACATGAATTGAAAAGTTTAAAAAAATGTGCATGAATGTAATACCGTTGGTTCTTTTTTAAGCCACACAAACATCGTTCTTCACCCTCATCTTTCAAACTTCTTATGAAGGGGGAAAAAAGCAGATCAGTCAGTACCCTTAGCCACATACCAGTATTTTTTTCCCTCTTGTCATCTGTCCTTGACCTTTTAAGGCTGCCTTTTATTATTTATAATTATAATTAATTCTATTTCATTTTATACTTCTGAACACAATAGTTTTTATTGCAAACTGGTTTTATTTGTATTGGATGCTGTAGAAGAAAATAAACTCCGCCATATTAGTGATGAAGTCATCACACCAGTGTAACTTGATGACGCAATCGATATGCAAATTAGTGTGTGACGTCATCTCGCGACATCTAGCGACTTTCAGGGGCAACTTCAGCTACTTTCTGTCAGAGACAGTTGGCAACACTGCTTACGAACACCTTGGAAGTGCTTCTTGATTCTCTTAGGCTCATGTATGGCAGTAAATAAAACAAAAACAGCATGGGACCCAAGACAAAACCTTGGGGGACTCCAGAAGAAAGGGACGAAATGGTCTAACTGGACTAAACTGGTCTAGATGTAGCAGCTTTAAGCCAGAAAAGAGCTGTGCTACATTCAGACTCACTTAAATCCTGTTTGTTGATCATGTTGATCTTCACCACAGCTAAATACATCGAGTTGCTGACATGTGAATGCTTGATTAACTATTTCTGTTGAACATGTGCAGCTAAACCAGGACCAATTTGTTTGATTCGTTGGTTATTCCTGTAATTCAAGCCACGCAGTTTTTCATCCGCCCTGAACGAGTAGCTTCACCGTCTGCCTTTGTTCCTGGTTGTCTTCCAGATGAGAGCTGTCAGGACCGGCCCTCCACCAACTGTCTGCTGGCTTTAAAGGTAAACTTGTGTAGCCACTGGTACTACAGCAAGGCCTGCTGCCACTCCTGCCGAGCCGTTCGACCATGATGGCCTTGGACGCCACCACCATCACCGCGACAACTCTCTGGCCACGCCTCCAGCTCCCATCGATATCATGACGAGGACACACATGACACTTCCTGACCACAGGGGGCCACGGTTGTTTTCTGCACCTTTCTGCACCATGCAAGCAGTGTTTTGACTGAGAACTTTTCTTCTCAACTTTTTCTTACCTGATCGGTTTTTACAATCTCTCTTCCCATGCCAACCGGGCCTGCCTTCCATTGCTTTGAGCGGAAAACTACAACAACATCCCCGTTATTTCCCTCGTCTGGTCAGCTGAGTTCAAATCATCAGTGATAATCGTAGGTTGCTTTGAATTTAACGATGTAGTTACCATGTTTTATTCTCCCGTTATCATCCATAGAGCCCCCTGTTGGCCTGACATGCTAATTTTAGCACCGTTTGGATTTCTTTTCCAGATTCTTGATATTTTTGTCGTAACGGACGGGAAAATATCTGGGATGGTCCAATCGAGGCCTTATGTTTGTAAAGCAGCTACTGTGAATAATGAGGAACGTTGTAAAAAAGCAGAACTTTATAAGATAATTTAGCTTCTTTGTGTTTCTTGCTTTGTAGTCTGTAAGACATTTCGTATCAGCTATTATTGAGTATTTATCAGATGAAGACGGTTTTCCACCTCATGTCTCGTTCATTAAATAATTTCCCAGCTGAATATACTGCATGACTTTATTACAGATACTGTTTATGAAAGCCTATTTAATGTCGTTTTGGTGTCCAGCTCGCTGCAACACGATGTGACAAATGTTCCCGTCGGACGCGCTGCTGTTCGGGGCGGCGCCTGCACGGTGCTGCAGCGTATTTATTAGTCGTAGCACATTTTCATTTATCGCGACGGTCCAGATGCCAGCTGACGGTTCTTTATCGGGTCAACTGATGCCAGTTCTGGTCTGGTCTCTCTGGAGAGAGTCACCGGGAGCACAGACAGACAGATTCCTGACACTTGAAGTATGGCTGAAATGTACTCAGATGTGTATTTTAAGATTTGTACTGTGTGTTTTTATATAACTGATACCTCTCTGTACAAAAATGAAGTATGAACATTGTGTACTGTTTAAAAAAACATGAAGGTACTTTTATTTCTATTAAATAACAGTTTGAATGATAAGGTTTGCCTATTTTTGTTATAAACATCAGCTTTGTATTGAGATGTGTGGTTATGAATAATTTTTTTATATAGCTATGTCTCTTGCGCTCTTTAACTCAAACCATTTCATCAAAATAAAATTTTCACTTCATATGTTAAAGTTTTACAAGAGTCATTATTTTAAAATTCTTTCGTGGGCATCCAAAACTTTTCACTATCATTTTATTTACGGATGTTGAACAGGAACATCTGTCACCCCCTGCTGGTTGGTGGAACACCCCCAACCGCCCTAATGGTGTGATCAGAACGCAGGCCTTGTCAGTGTCAGCAACGTCAAGATTACATGTTAAGTCTATGGTGGAGGCCGTTGGAGGAGCGTCGCGGTCTCTGCGGCGCTTTGTGAGCGTTGGCTCCATCAACTTTTAAAGTTTTTTTCCTGCGTTTCAAGCTTCAAAGCTAGCAACGCAGTCATTCAGCTAGTTGAGCTTTTGATGGTCTTAACGCTCTTGACGAAGCACGGCAACCAATCAGACCGTCTTAACTGTAATGACATTCCCCGACGGCGATGCTTTCTAGCCAACGATTATCTGCGAGTGCTTAAAACATCCAGTAGAGATAGGCCCAGGTACGAGCTTTGCTAGCTTCAGCTTAAAAATGTATCTTCTGTGTTTATGCGTCGCACTCGTCTCTTTATTTGCGTCGCTTGTTGCTGACAAAGCTTGCGGTCTGAATGCACCATAAGTCTCCTCCCCTTTCTGTCGCCCCGTGGGTCCCCTGTCCATAAAAATAATCAATGGAAGTCAAATAAGGAATAAAAGTTATTTTCTGGTCCGCTTTGTCCTACGTCCTGAATCACACATATTGTATTCTCCGGAATATAGGACGAGTTTTTTTTTTTCGTTGAAAATAATGTAAAAATATGGGGTTGTCTAATTTTCGGGGTCTAACTATTGACACATGCTGATAGTTGTCTGGCATCGTTACACGACCCAAACAGCAGAGGGCGCCAGTGACCTCATTGTGGCTGGCGTCATCGACGGGAAAAGAAAAATGTAGAGGTGCAGTGCGGAGCAGAGTGGATCAAAAGTGGGGCAAATTAAAAAAGAAATGAGGCAGAGTTATGATTCTAACTTTAAGATGATGCTGGTCAATGCGGAGCCTAAGTCACGCCCTTCTCCTTCCGGTCCCTTACTGATGCCGTTTGGAAAGCGGCGTGGATTGAACATATGTCGGGGATAAAGCAGTCGATGGAGTGAGAGCCAGCATGAAGGAGAAGCTCTACAAGCTCTAGGTGAGTGTTTTATGTGCTATAGCTAGTGCTAGCTCTCGTTAGCCAAATGGCGTTATAAGCGACTTCTGACTTCTGATTTGTAGGCATTTGAAATGCGAAATTTGACAATCAAATGACAAAACACAGTTAAAATGTGCATCCTTAGTTATCATTTAAACTGAGGTAACATATGTGTGATTCAGGACGTAAGACAAAGTGGACCAGAAAATAACTGTTATCGCTCCATTGACTTCCATTCATTATTTTTTCGGTCAGGGGACCCATGGGCCGACGGGAAGGGGAGGAGACTTAAGCTTCCCATGCAGCAGAGGCGTCAAACAACTGTCAGGCAGCCATATCTAATGCATTAGATGGCAGTGAGGATAATGTTCTGTAGGAGGAGACAGAATCGCAGCATCACAGTGATAGTGAGTGCAGCGAGGTAGAGGACGTATGTGAGCAGATGTCTAATGGGTGAGTGATTTGACATGAAATGAGCAAAGTTCTGACAGTTTTATATTCTGACATTGTTATAAAAAAATGTTATTGAGAAATTTATATTGAGAATGATCTTTTCTGTGTATTCTTACATACTGAGAGAACTGTGTGCCATTTATTCATGATGATAGTATGATTGTGCGACACTGCATAATATTAGGTTAGGTCAATTGAACTGATATTAGAATTCCTGCGTCTAGAATTGCCACGGAAACGACCTTTGGAGCACTGGATGTCCTGGCGTGTCCTAAGATTGAGCATGTCTTATCAGACGAAGACGCCTGGGAGTCTACCAACCTCACAGAGGAGAAATATCTACTCACAGGGCAGAGACAATAGCAAGGTTTTCTAAATCTATAAAGTGGTCAGTCAGTTGGTGGAAGTTTTTTTTTGGTGTGTAGGGGACTTATGGACCAGGGGCCGTATTCACAAAGAAACTTAAGGCTAAAAGTAGGTCCTAACTGCCGAATTTAGGAGTAACTCCTAAAAAATATGGGCATTTCAATCTTAAATTTAGGACTCCCAGTTTCTTAAGATAAAAGTAATTCACAACCACTTTTAGGCCTAAAAGTAGCTCCTAAGTCTGGGAGTCCTTAAAATAAGTCAAGAGGACTCCTAACCCCCTAAGACCTATTCACAAAGACTCCCAAAATGGCTGCAGCCAGACGCAATGTGTCGGACACTCTGGATGATTCTGAATTAACCAAACAATACCGACTAAATCGTTTATTGCAGATGTGGTGCAGGATGCAATCACGTCTCCAATTAAACGTAACAACCCGATCGTCTACTTTATTTATTGTCGTTTTAATGTTCCTCATGAGTGTCTCCGCACATATAAAGTTAGATAAAGTGATAAAAAAACACTGGATCATTGCCTCTGATTGGTCAACACTTCCAGTCACTGCTTTGCATGAATGCTGGCAACCTCAAACAGAAATATATCTTACACTCTCAACAAAATAATTTTAGACAATTTCTACAAAAGTTGCACTTTATTTTGTATTTTTTAGTAGGTGGGTAAAATTTCTGTTCTGCTATGACACATATCAGTCCTCCATATGGATCGATTCTGGATTAATAATAAGAACCTCTAATTAACATTCACATAAAACTGACTGGTTGATAGGGAAACATCTCAAAGACACTAGTTTGAGGACCAGATTAATATTTTCATGAGTTAGTGACAACAAACACTAAGTGAAATGTGTGCTAATATTAATTTTTCAACAGCAGTGGATCTCCATCACACACAGGGGGAATAAAGGGAGAATTTGAAGCAACACCTTATCTGCATATAAAGAAAATTGTACAGTACAGGCCAAACGTTTGGACACCTTCTCATTCAATGAGTTTCATTTATTTTCATGACTACATTGTAGATTCTCATTTAAGGGCATCAAAACTATGAATGAACACATGATGTATGGAATTACTGTATGTACTTAAACAAAAAGGGTGAAATAACTGAATACATATTTTAGATTCCTCAAAGTAGCCGCCCTTTGCTCTGATTACTGCTTTGCATTCTCTTGAGCTTCTAGTCACCAGAAATGGTTTCCCAACAGTCTTGAAGGAGTTCCCAGAGATGCTTAGTACTTGTTGGCCTTCACTCTGCGGTTCAGCTCAACCAAAATCATCTCCATTGGGT